>OX578140.1:44138807-44658807 GCA_951213105.1 Amaurobius ferox | reverse complement strand
CCATGAACTACATGATTTTGTGTTAAAGAAATACAGCAATTCTAATACAACTCATTCTATATATTTTGCTGTTTACATTTTACATAAGTGAAAAATAAGCTTCATTGTAGAAATAATCAAATTTGAATAATCATTTAAACTCAAATATATTGTATTTGCGTTGTTTCAGTATGTAGATGCACAGAATTTAAGCAAAAATAAAGTAGTTTTAGGACGGATGCAACACTCAATATGAATTAAAAGGAACTTAAAAAATCACGATTTTGAAACAAGATGGATGCCATATAAAATTTTGAAGTGGGTCATGTGATCGTTTCATATGGTCACGTGATCGTTTCAGATAAGAGGTGTAATTATTATTTTAATTTTTATTTAAAAAACTATTGAATATATTTCGCTGAATTTTTTTTTAAATATTTTATGGAACAATTTGAATATTACCTGAAATTTTTGAAGCAATTTGTGAATTTTAAATCCGCTTAAAAAATGTTTGAAAAATTAGGTCCCATAGGGCTCAATGTATTTCATTTTTTCAACCCGGTTAAGCCCCTTAAAATACAATTAAAATCAGTTTTAACGTTCATTTTGTTTCTTGTTTGAATCAATTAATAAGATGTTTGAAGTACATGATGCAATGGAAGGGAAAGTAAAGTTCTACTCAAAATTACACAGCAGTCGGCCGATAGATCGCAATTGACTGGTTGGGTATATTCTTATGTTAAAGTATATTCTTTCAACTGAACATAGTTTTGATTGATTACTGAATCATCACAATAATAGGTACTGAACTGATTGACCTATTAAGTGATTGGTTGACATATCAAAATGATCGAGCACTCCCGCTATACCTAGAATCTTTGTTTTGGTATCATTCGATCCGTTTCAAATTTGAGACGAAGACAAAAATCTAAAATTTAAAAAATATGAATTAGGGGTGACGGAGCTAAGAGATAATCAAAATATTCAAAACTACTTTTTCAAAGCGATCAAGCACTTTCTCTAGAGCCAAAATATCGCTTTTGGCCTTTTTCAACCCGTCTCAGAGTTCAATAGAAACATTTAATGTTTCTAAAAATTAGGATAAAGGTTGACGATGCAAAGGGAAAAAAAACTTTCATTGTAGCTAAAATCTTAATTTTGGTCTTATTCTACCCGTCTTAACTTCTAGATTAACGGAAAAATCTAATATTTCAGAAATTCGAATTAGGGATGACCATACACAAGGAGATTTTCAAGAAAACGTACTCAACTTTGCCTCTTTAATGTAATAAAAACACAATTTGATATCATTTCGCTGCCAATCGGAAAAACATAACAATGAAATAATTTTATCGCTCGCGGAAATAAGATTCAATATATTTTTTCATTTAACATATAATCAGGCTTGTAAAATGTGTGCCATTTTTATGCTTAAATCTGAAAGTGGTTTTTGATATTCAGTAAAGTTATAAAGGACTTTTATTAAGTGTGTAGGTGTCACATTTAATGACTACTAGCTATATCGAACTCGCGAAGTGTATGTGAAAATGACTTGTTTTTTATATAGAACGAAATGGATAATTTCATGACAGCAGTCTTTTGTGGATTTTTCAATGAAATGTTTTAATTTAATTTGATGAAAACAACCTATAAAATGGCTTGAAGGTATTGAATATCATTCTAAAGCTCAATCCATCTTAAGACCGTTTGTATTATCCATTTTGTATTTTGAGTGATTTATTTAACTGTGTAAATTTTAGAGAATGAAACTTAACTTTTTAGGTTTCATGTTTATGCATATATTCAAAAATTCAATAAAAAAAAAGCTTTCGATGGTACATATTTATAAACTTTCTTTGTATATTTTTAGGGTAAAAAATACGTATAAACTTAATTTGTACCTGAAATGAAGTGAAATTCAGAATTTAATTCTTATAATAAACTAACGAATACTATGTAAAATTTTGCTGAAATTGTTATTTAAATAATCTGAAAGAACAAATACGTCGTTAATAACATAGCATGACAAAAAAGTCTGATGTGGGCAGCACATGACTTTCCTTATGTAATGACTTTCCTTATGTAATTCCTTATGTAAATTTACTACTTTTACAGTAAAAAAAATAGGTTATTCTTATAGTAGATACTCATATTCTTTACAATATATTGAATTTTCGTCAATTAGTCTTAATTTTCATTGATTCAGCGTTATTTTTATCCATTTGCCCAGATATTTGTTAATTTGGCAACATTTAAAAGAATCGCCAAGTTAGCCGCATTCCGTCAAATTCGTCGCCAAAATCTCGCCAAGCGTTATGGACGGAGAAATGAGTTATTCTTATACATAGCAGATAAATGACTATTGGAGCTTAAATACAAAATTATCTTTCTCATGAATGGAACGAACTAGGTCTACGATAATGATGTCACCAAATTTATCGCATGTTATTACACATGAAAGTGAACATGTTTCTCAACAGTTAATAATTTTTTTAATTTATGGGATTTTTTGATAAATTTATTTGAAAAATGTTCAATATTTCGAGAACGGTTCATGCTAACGTTCTAAAGTTTATGTCAAACATTTTCTAAGGAAAAATTACATAAAAAATATCTATTTGCGTAACTTTATTAAAGGTTTCGATTTTTTAATGATTTTTTCAAAATTTCACTCGAAAATTTAGGGAGATTCTGATCATTCTATTGTGTTTAAAAACAATAGGCTTCCAGTATTCACGGATTGTAATTTTTGTACCAAATTTCATTCGAATCGCTCCATTTGTTAGTTATATATTGTCTCCATAGATTCACTGATACACATATACTTTCACACACACACACACACACACACACACACACACACACACACACAGAAATCACCTAAAACATGTTCGATTCGTGATCAGGGGGTACTTGAAGCGTGCTCTCCCGACGAAAACTCAAATTCGAATTTTCGTCCCCGTCACAATACTTTCTTTATACATTATATCATGTATATAAGGAAAGTAATATATAAGTAACAACTGGTTTGGATGTGTGTGTGTAAAAGCAACCTCTGTGAGGCCATATATGGAAAATTACACTTCAGCGAAGTATGAATTAGTAAGTTGACAGTTTTTACCTACCCTGAGTGTAATACTTTTAACCACGCATAGTGAAACTTAACGATGCATGAATTCAATGCAAATTTCTCTGTAAAACTCTCTATGTAATATGTCAAATTTAGGAATTATTTTGTCTTACTGTGTAAAGAACTTTGCTGTCCCAACCGGGAATCGAACCCTGGATCTCCGAACTAACCGACGATCTACCGTTGAGCTATTGGGACGCAATTGCAAGCTCTTATTGTCGAAGTGGAAATTTAATAGGCTATAGTGCTTATTTTAATATTATTAAGATAATGAAGCTCAAATTTTTGCAAGATTAAATATCGTTAAACATATCTATAAAAAGCTATGACCAATAATTTTATCTGTTTTATAATTTTATCTGTTTTTTAACACTTTCCAACATAGTTGAAAAGTGTTTATGAATTTGGTCATTCTGTCTGTCTGTCCGTTTGAACGACAACTGCCGTAGAACTGCCGTAACTTTATCAAAATGTAACTTTATCAAAATGAAATTTTAGTATGTTGTTGAGACGGTTTGTGGGTCATATGGGAATAAAAATGAATAATATCACCCATTCAGTTTCGGATTGAATCTGTGTCGCAGAAATGAAATACTACATTGAACCCTATGAGACTTAAATTTTCAAACATTTTTTAAGCATTTCCTTCGAAAATTTTAGTAAATATTCAAATTATGACATAAAATTCGTAAAAAAATTTCAGCAAAATATGTTGGAAAGAATTTTAAATAAAAATTGAAATAATAATTACACTCATGATACATAAAGAGATCACGTGACTCTATGCAAAATAAAAAAATATGACATCCATTTTTTTCTGTGTGAAGATTGTGACATTTAAAAATTGTTTAAATTTATATTTAGTGTTGCATCCGTCATAAAACAGGTTTACTTTTCGTGTATTCTCCGTGTATCTAAATACTGTGCTAAAGCAATTACAATATTTCTTATTTTAAATGATCACTATGATTATTTATATTTTTATAACGAAGTCTAATTTTAACTAATGCAGAATGTAAGCAAATCAAGCGATTGTAAGGTGAGTTGTATAAGAATTGCTGAATTTTTTTTCACGCAAAATTTAGCTCTGAAGTCTGGAATATAAGTGATATGAATGAAATATTCATTGATTTTACATAGACAGACTATTTATATATCGATGGAGTTTTAAGTTTTCAAATATAATAAATCACTGTAGTACTGTGATAATTTAAAAATATCACCTCTGAATGTATCATATTTTAGAGATGTTTAAATAAAATTACATTTCAGTTGAAAATTGTTTTATAATCAATGCCTTATGCATGATTGATCTTTCTTACAAAAGGCTATAAGCTAGACATAAAATGACAATAAAGATGCAGAAATGCAATAGGCGAGTACAGTGCCTAGAAGTGTTTGTTTTCTTCTTTCTAGGCACGTCAAAGAAAGACTATAGTAGAATTCCGGTAATTATCCCCTCTTTTTTCATAAAAAAAAAAGTGTTTAAAAAAGATGGGGTTTATAATTGGATATTGAAGAAAGGAAAAAGTGGGATTTGCATGGTAATTACAATAGAAAATTTTGAAGCTAAATAAAATTAGGATTACAGCATAGGAATTTTAGATAAAATACTGAATTTCAGCAAGTTATTTAAATTTTCTATTTAATGCTATTCGTATTCTACGAAATATACAAAAAAATATGACATAAAAGTTCCTCTTTTGCAATCTGAACTTGAAAATTCAGGAAGGGTTAGAGTAAATAAGGAGGTTCTTTCAAGCAGGGTCGCCCATATGGTGGTGGTGCTGGGGAGAGGATCGAGCACAACTCGAGTAGGAGGGCTCAGTACCTTTATTTATTTATTTTATTTTTTGCAGAAGGCGGAGAGACGAAATATTCATAAGGGGGCTTCAAATATTTTTATTTCATTTATTTATTTATTTATTTATTTAAAATAATGCAAGCTACAGGATAAAGTCCTAGTTACAGCGTGCAAGATGAAATGCAATACAAAATATACAGATTAAAATATAATAAAATACATTAAAATGCAAATTATATGGAGGGGTCCCGTTATATATGTCTGTAGAGGTCACATAATTTATATG
This sequence comes from Amaurobius ferox, assembly GCA_951213105.1. Classification (NCBI taxonomy): domain Eukaryota; kingdom Metazoa; phylum Arthropoda; class Arachnida; order Araneae; family Amaurobiidae; genus Amaurobius; species Amaurobius ferox. The sequence goes on along the minus strand of OX578140.1, from coordinate 44,653,608 downwards.
GGCGGTCGTGCTTCAAGTTTCAGGAATGAAGTGTCACTCGAATTGCAAGTAGTAACCTCAAATTAAGCATTATAGTTTTGTAAAATTAAAAACGTTTAATATATAGACTATATTTCTTAACGGACGTTGTAAATATTTCTTATGAAGTTAACAATTATGAAGTTGACTTGCGTAAAGTATAAGTAAATTAATACTCCGAAAAAAATTATATGTCACAGAGAAAAACGATAAAATTTTGATGTACATACAACGTCAAAAAATATGGTGCCTTGAACTTCTTTTACTTTCCATATATAATACATTGAAGGATATAGGGAACGTATTGAAATAGCGTCGGAAATCGAAACTAGAGTTTTCGACGGATTCATACGTTTCAGGCAGAGAGACTTCAAATTTTATACGTAATTCTTGACAACAAATCGAATAGAATCTCAATATTTAATTTGGTTGGAGGAATTGACGACATTTAAAATGTATTAAAACTGCAAACTGGATATAATTTCAAATAAGTATAGATGTTATTTTGTGAAATTAGACTCAAATTAATGCAATATAAACGAAAGAAAGTGAATTTGTAGGAAAAGTCATGTGCTGTTCATATCAGATTTTTTTTTTCTCTTTCGTCTTGAAAGAAGTAAATTCATTGCATTATGTAGCATAAGTCGTGTGCTAACCACACCAGATTTATTCAGTTGTAACGATGTTTTGAACCATTTCAACTCTCAGGCAGCAAAATTATCCCATGAAGTGTCAGGATATTTGACATTTTTAATCATTCATTTCGTTCTGACAGAATTTTTTCACGCCTCTAGCTTTATGCAGCTCGTTTGAACTGATCTCAAAATTCAACGAAGCAGACGATAGTTTATCAATTAATAAGCCTGCATAAAAACTTCAGAGTTTTTAACATCTAAATATTCGCTGCTGTGTTTCACATGTAAAAAATATCTGGAGTGTGAGTCTCCATTCGACGTTCTCATACATTTATATTTCTTATGGTTTAGATCTACTTCTATCCTAATCAGTATAGGAATGCAAAAATATTTTTATTAGCTTTCTTTCTAAACTTATTCTTTCATAACGTTACGCAAACATTCTTATAAAAGTTATTTTAAGTTGGCAACACAATTACTTCGATTAATTGAAATTCTTGTAATCTTCAATGAATGCGTACACATTTTAAAAGATATTGAAATAACGTATATTATGAGAAATGCAATAGTAAGAGAAATGAAAATTCAAATCATTACTTTATTTAAAATAGAGCCATTTTTAGCAGTTGCACAGACAAGAGAGCGTTTGAGGTCAACCATCGTCAAATAATAAACCCCTGCTTAAATGGCATCTATGACCGTCAATTCCACATTTGATTGTCAACTTCCCCTTTCTGAAATATTCTATAGCTGCGTTTATCTATATATAGTTTTATCCTCAAAAGAAAAGAATAATTTCATTCATTGTGACTTCATCTTCACTTTTTTAGCCTGTGAAAACTCATCCTATCCTTTTGAGTAAAATTCACTCTTTTGTATGAATGGAAAAAAATCGCTCCTTCTGGAGTCCAATTTTGTTTGTTTGGAACGAAAATCAGCGTGCAAAAATTAAATTTCGAATTAGTTCCTATTTAATGGAAATGTATGAAAAAAAATTGAATGCAGGAAAAAATGGTAAAAGTAGCTTTAATATTTTTGTCACCATATTTTCCAAAGTCGTATTACTTCTTCTGTTTTATATTTCTTATTTTCTATTTCTAATTGATATTATTTTCTTTGGAATTTAATAGATCAGAATTCTCGATTTCCGGCATCTTATCACGACATTTTGTGCCACGATATATGATTTTGTAATTGTTCGGACAAGTTAATATTACAAAAAAAAAAATATGATACAGTGTTTTTATCCCCAGAAGCGTGTATTTGACACTAAACAAACCAGACCTTTTTAGATCAAATTGAAACTTTGAATTATAAAGGTAAATACTTATCGTCCTATATTGATAATAATAAATATTTTACAAAGATGTATTAATTACAAAGGTGTAAAAATATTTCAATAATGTGAGATCACCATTTTTGATGAGTGTAGGTCGCCATTCTTGTTAGTCTTGATGAAGAAGAACCTTTTCGGCACTCGAAACTGGTTGACACTCTCATTTTTATGTTTTGTGTTGCTTTATATGGAGTATTAATAACCTTTATAACTTTTATCTGCAATTTGAGTATTTCTCATTTCTAAAATATTGTCATTTGAATATTGCAGAACAAAAGGTTTGATTTCTATGTTGAGTGCATAAAACTTATTTTCATCTGAAATAAATATTTGAAATTTGGCAATTAGATTCATAGTGGTTTTCATCGCATGAAAAGGAAAATATGCTTTTCAAATTAGTAGTTAAATAATTAAAGAAAGAACGCTCTAAAAAGAGCCAACAAGCCAAGCAGTCGGATTGAAAAATGAAGAGCAATGTAAAGGCTAATTAAATCAAAAGGAGCGAAGTTGATTTATTGTTTACACTGGTCATTTACTTGTTTAGATTAAAAACAGTGCTTTCTAACCGATGTGTTGCGACACTTTGCTGTGTCACAATTGGATAGTGACTATATCGTGACATTTGCGGTTCAAATACTTGTACAATACATTACATTTAAATACTTATACATTGTTGTTAAAATGCAGGTAGAACTAAAAATTAAAATTTCAAATTTTATTAAACTTTACTTCAAAATATCAATAAGAAACTTTTTCTTGCTTCTTTGGAAAATAACGATTTTCTCTTAATAAAGAAGAACTAATTAATTTACAAAGCAATGGATTTATGAAACTGAAGTTCCAAGAAATGACTTTAGTCAAGATACTTTTTAAATCATTTGTAAAACAGATTATCCAGAAATATTAGAGAAATCAACATCAATATTATTGCAGTTTGCAACAACATGTATTTGCGATCAAGGCTTTTCTATATAATGATAGATAGGCTTTTCTATATAATGATATTTTTCTATATAATCATCATAGTCAATAACTGACCCTATTGGGTTTACGGTTTTTTAATACTCGTGAAAAAAAAATACTGTATGCACGCTCTATAATCTAATAGCGGCGGGATAGTTAAAATAACAGCTCATTAGCTCATTTATAAAAGTAACCACAAAATTGTGGGTCATCTATACTATTACAAACAAGCCCGATCATGTGTGTTCGTGTGTGTCTGTCCGAGGATTTGCAACGTGAATATTGGGTCTAGAAAGTAGAAGCTGGTCTTAAATCGGAAATACGGTTCTTGGAATGAAATATATCGAATTGAAAAAAAATAACAATAAAATAATAACTTGCGAATAAAGTAAAATAAAAATACAATTTAGTTGTATTCTATACTGATTATGATACTAGATCTAAACAATATAGAATACAACTGTATACAGATTTTACGTTAAACGACCGATCTCACACAATGAGAGATATTTGTGATTGAAATATCACAATGCGGAAAATACAATCCAGACTACAACAAACTCAACAAAAACATCTCATTAAATTTAACTCCTGCTGATCGAATGCCTTACTTACGATACAAATCTAGGCGATGACTTTCACGCTGTTTGATGATTTAACTGCTCCATCGGAAATTCAAATCATGGATAGGTCTTCTGTTTCAAGTTGGTTAATGGTGCAAGACGGACTTGCAACAACAGCCCACTTTCTCTTTTCAGTAAAAGCGAAAATGATTGACAAGCGAGAGCAAAATAGTGGGGATCACTTAAATAAGTTAGCTTAATTATTTCCTGTTACTTGGAACCGTGATTTGATTGTCTGAGATTAAATGTTATAATACCTGCTATTAGTAAAGGGGGTAAAACTTATAGTTTCAATATTTTAATTATTCCTGAAAATGTCTCTCAATTATTCCTGAAAATGTCTCTAAATTTACGAAAATATCTTCGAATTCACAAAAATGAAGCTAAATCTAAGTAAATGACTCCAAATTTATGGGAATTCCATATTTTGGAGAATTAAGTTTAATTTGCTTGATTATCCCTCTCGCTTTACGAGAATTAATATTCGAAATTCGAAATATAGTGAGTTCCACTATATTTTGATAATAAAATAGTAGGGATCACTTATAATGTTGGCTTAGCCATTTCCTATTAGTCGGAGCCGTAATTTGACTATCTGACTTTTGATGTTATAATACCTGTATTAGAAAAGAGGCCAGACTTATAGTTTCAAGATGACTTTTTGAAAATATCCCCGAATTTACGAAAATATCGCCGAATTCCAAAAATAACACTAAATCAGCGAAAATGACTCAAAGTTGACGTAAATTCGATATTTTGGAAAATAAAATGTAATTTGTTTAATTAATCCCTCCCGCTTTACGGGAATTAATATTCTTGATTCCACTGTTCACTATTGTGGAGCAGATATGTTTCATTAGGGGATCTAGAACTTTGTAAATTAATCTTATGCTTTAGATTACAACTTTATTTGAAATCAAATTGAAAATTGAAAGATTTAAATAAGTTTTTAAAGCTAAAATATTTGAAAAAACAAAACATTTTTTAATAAATTTTAACTTGAAAATTTTAACAGTTTGGGTCTATAGATTATAAGTGAAAAGTTAAGAACAATTTTCAACTGTGTAATTTTATTATAACATCTTAAAATGCAGAAAATGTGTTTTTACTTGAAAAATTTAAGTGTGGGCTGTTGAGAATAATTTCCAACATATTAACTATTGACCTTTATATGTAATCAGTCACCTTTTAATGAGCCATCTTGTAATCAGTCACCTTTATTGTTTATCCGTATTCTGATTACATATGAAATTAGACTTTTCAGACTACAGATAAGCAATAAAGGTGACTGCTTCAAAGGTGACTGATTACATATAAATGTCAACTGTTAATATGTTGGAAATTGTTCTCAACAGTCCACTTTTAATTTGTAGACACAAATTGTTAAATTTTTCAAGGGGAAAAAATTTATTTTTTACAGTTTAGGGTGTTATAAGAAGTTGGTATATTAAAAAAGGGTTCATTTATTTATTTTATTATGAATAAGTTTTATCGTCAAACTAACACATGAAATGTATATTTTTTTTGAAAAGAAAGGGAGTCTGCAGTTTTTGAAGAATTTTTTTTTTAATTTGAAGACTAGTCACATTAATGGAGAAAATCGACAAAATTCTAAAAAAACTGAAACACTACATTGAGAATTTTTTATTCTAACTCAGCGGGGGTGGTTTCTTTCTCTTTGCCACCAGAAATTATATATATATAAAAGAACAATTTGCTTTAGAAGGTTAAAACCACCCTTTTTATTTCACTTTTGACTGTGCGGTATATTTTGTAAAATAAGGATCAATTATATTATTCCAACTTGAACGAAATTATAATCTGTAACAGGATAAGGCTTGACCTAGATTTGTAATCTAACATAATAAAATTTAAATAAAAAAAGAATAAAGAATTTGATAATAAGGAATTTAAAATATAGAGAAATTATAAATTCAGAGAATTAACACACAAAATCACAAATTTAAAAAATATTTTTATTAATATATATTACATGTTTCCCTAATAAAATATCTACAACTTTTTACACTTGTCAAAATGAGATAAAATATGAGTATTTTATTTTTGTAACCCTCATCAATATAACAGCTTTATCAACGTGTTATATTTTAAGCGATCTGATTACATCATAAATAGATTCTTTCTAATCAGCACGAATATAGAATTGAAATATTTGCAATGGAAATGAGTCAAAAACCCACGGGTTGTTGCGTGAAAACAGCGTGTGACATTCTATGGCGTAATAGTTGCGCCGTGATATTACTCTAAAGGAGTTTCGTTGCATACTTAGCTGTAACTAGTCACAAATCCCTTACATATTGAAGTCGTAGAGATAGATGTAAGCAAATTACGAATTAGAAATCGTTTTGAATTTATAACTGGCTTTCTACGATTCGAAATCAATTCTTCGTTTCAATAGTAAGCAAATTTCGATAAATTGTATTGCATTTCTAGATGACTGGAGCCTATCAGATCACCGAGTGCATAAAGCTATGTAATATTATTTTCCATCTGTCCGCCTGCAACTCTAACGATCTCAGGGTCTAGTTAGGGCATTTTCGGGGCCAAAAACACAGCATTTTTTCGGGACACCTCCACGCTCACTATCCCAGTTTTCACAAGGGAAGAAAATTGCATATTTCTCCATATTAGGGCCACATTGAGACAGTTTATGACCCTAGGAACATTCTTCCGGAGCCTCTCCACGCACAGCATTACAGATTGCATAAGGGGAAAACAAAAATATTGCACTTTTTTCCATTTTAGTATTCTTACACAGACAAAAAAAAATTAAAGCGTCAAATAGAGTGTTAGATGTAAAAGTACAATGCAATCTTAAGGAAAGAAACAGCTGTTTAGTTGTAACTTTAAAAAATATCTATTTTAAACGGCGTTAAATTTTACGAATTTTTCAGAAACTAAAAATTTGAATATTTTCCTGGACGAATAGCATGTATAACAGTTGTATTTAATAAGCTAAATATTAGGCGCGAAATACTCGCAAATAAACAATGATTAATTCAACAAATTCATTTAAAAAATGTTTTTCCCAATTTCTATTTTTGCAAAGACTTTAATGACAATCAAATTGAAGTTTTGAAGTTATGTCATACTCAACAGCTAACAAAATTGAATTGCTGAGTTAATGCTGTCTTAAACTGGATTTCAAAACGGTTTTATTATTTTACTTGCAGAGAAAGAACATTCACTAGAAGAATTTGAAATTGGCATGACTTGGTGGCCCTAGACCCTGGTCTTCTTGATCTAAGCCCGAGTTATGTTGTCCCAGGCCGTAATCAGGACCTGTGCGCCTCTACAGTTCCTGAACACACTTGACCACGCATTCCCCCCAATCAATATTATTAATTATTGTACGATCTTCCTCACAAAATACGATTATTTTACGACCCCCAAGAGCCTCTTCTCCTATAATAAACCGAAAATTATATAGGGCACCCTAACAAAAAGTGCCTGTATCACGAAAAGTAAAACTTGCTATATTTTGAATCAAGAATATGTAAAGAACCTTGCAGCCCCAACCGGGAATCGAACCCTGGATCTCCGAACGGACCAGCTGACGCTCTACCGTTGAGCTATTGGGACGAAATTGCAAGCTCTTATCGTCGAAGTGGACTCAGCATTCTCCACCTTCTAATGTCAGATTGGCGGCCAACTGACAATCTGACTGACCACCTCCTGTTAATTTTACCCCAGGTTAGCTTCCTGCTACTACTATCTTTTTTTTATCCAGGTTAGTATCCTACGTGGTCGTTATCCTCTCAATTTGAAATCGGCGCTCAATTTGTCCACTGAATCCGTACTAGTCGTACTAGGATCACTTTCAGACCTCCGACATCTTTGCCTACAGGGTTAATTTTTCCGGATGTTATTGTAAAGAACCTTGCTACCCCAACTGGAAATCGAACCTTGGATCTCCGAACTGGCCAGTCAACGTTCTACCGTTGAGCTACTGAGACGAAATTGCAAGCTCTCATCGTCGAAGTGGACTCTGCATTTGGCTAAGAGCTTGCAATTTCATCCCAGTAGCTCAACGGTAGAGCGTCGGCTGGACAGTTCGGACATCCAGGGTTCGATTCCCGGTTGAGGCATCAAGGCTCTTTACAAATATTAAATTAATAGTCTCCACATAACGACAAGGATTATAAAAAAAATTAAATTTATTTCATAGATATTGAATTATCGATAATGTGGTTATATTTCCCCAAAGTCTCCAAATTTCATAACTCGATCGCAACTTCACCGCAATACACTACAGCTAACGCAATAATGTCGAAAACAGTTACCGCGAAAACAGGTTTTGCGCGTTGACAAGTATATGGAGTGATATTTTTTATCGATAGAGTTTTATTCTGCGTTCATTACTGGGCTTAGGACAATGGATTTTTTGATGTATTATTGTCTGACTGTAATTACTCTTATTAAGGCGGCGTATTTTGTGAACAGATTTAATCTAAAGATGCTGAGTAAAACATTACTCACTGATATTTTAAACGTCATTTTTTCTGAGTTTGGGTATTTTTTTTTTTTTAGGATTTAAAGTTCCGACGAATATAAACACTATGTCGAAGGACGAAATTCTTGTTTTTTAAATTTTTTCATTTTAAGTATCTTATTCAAGGTTCCGAATTTTGAGGAAAATGTAGAAGTATATTAAATAATATAAAAATTTGCGCAAACTCCAGTATAAAATTAACTGAACGAAAAATACTTCGTTAGAACAGCAATTAGTTGTTTAAAAGTGTCAACTGGTTTCGGTAGAAAAAAGCTACCTCCTGCTTCATGGGGGAAATCAGCGCAACCACAGCACCAGAAGCAAATTATCAAAAACAGTTGCATCACTTTCAATAAGTAGTTACATTACGGGGTGTCACTTCCATTAGTGAAAAAAGTGACATTAAGTTCTCCATAGAGTACATAAGGGAAACTATATGCAAGCCTGTAAATCCCCCATTCGGTCATAACTGTCACTTTGTGACATCCTGGTTACGCATATGATTGCAGTTGCGTGTTCCTAACTCATGCCAGAGGAGAGGTTGTCATTTGACCGGTCATAGACTGAACCGTGACTCTTCAGTAAAAAAAATTACGTTAGCCATTGTTCCAATCTCTTTGTTTAGCATCCCATTTTAACTACGAAAAGTTGTTCTATTATCGTAATTTCAGTTAAGTATTGCTAACATCCTGTTAATAATATTCATTTTCTATTCATATAAATTCGAAATATATATATTATTTGCATACAGTAACAAATTGTTAAATGTCACATAAGCAGGTGACAGTATGAGTGCTCAATGTATAGCATGGCACTCTCGGTATAGCGTCCGGCATTTGTGGGCTGTTTTACTTTGCTAGTTAGAGCTCTTCAGCATCGAATAAAGGATAACTGAACAGGGAGAAAGATCACCTGCAATGCGTATCAGTAATTTTACATGACTCTGTGTAGACGACGAAGTCAAGTCATACCACACAGACGAATTTAAATTTACAGAATATTGGACTCAGATTGCAGGATGCTATTGTGACCAAGTTTTGAATTCAATGATTTTTATTCACACGTGTCACTTCTGAAGGTATTAACATTTTGCATACTTTACAAATAACCGCTCAATACCATTACAATAACCGATAAATATGGTAAAACATTGTATGTATAAAATTAAATCACCCTGCTTTGTTTAGAATATTATGATAAAAATACTTAATTATTCGAATTTTAAATTCGGAAAATTAAAAATATTTTAAAATGACCAAATGTGTAGTATTGTTTACAACTGGATTTCATAAATGCAGTTAATAAACAGTCTGCTGACTTCATCATGCTTAGCAATCGGAAGGTTCTACATTATATTACATTTTTTGTTGCATTTTAATCACAAATTGGTATCCGTTTTTTAAATGCACGCCAAATTATAGTGGAGGATGAATTTTCTTTTTTACGTAACACATAATTAGTATATACTTTATTGCTATAACAAATATACTCTGTATGTTTTTGTGTTTTGTCCAACATTTCGCTTTTGAGGAAATCCCATACTGCGATCGACGACCTTGGTTTAAAATTAATCATCTACTGCCGACCAGAGAATGAGCAGTACACGCGGATAAAAAAATATCTTATCTTTCAAATTATTTCCTCCTGTTGGAGGTAAATTTATAGTTATTAGGCTCAAAACATTTCATTGAAATTTTGCTGTCGCAGTTTCAATGATAAAACTGTGGTTTACCCACTCATATCCTCATAGCAAGTTGTAATTTAATTCACCTGTTTTTGGTTATTGTATGTTAAGTTATTACAGTCAATAATTAAGGCTTTTTGGAAATTGTCAGAGTAAGAGGAATGGTAAATATTTAGATCACGGCCAGTAGACAACTGAAAAATCTATATATTTAAACTTTAAATTCTTTCTGTTCCCAACAAGTTCTTGAAATCCGGGTTGTTGGTTTTCATAATTTTTGTTTTATACGACTATGGACTCCGCCTTTACTCTCTACGATCGGCAGTCCAGAAAAACTTTTTTGTTCCTTCAATAGTTTACGCACTTTCTTAGTAATAGCATTAGTAATAGCTCATATAACTGCAACTACTTTAAACATCACAGTTCCATAATGTTGACATTTGGCATCCATCTTTCTAATTGTGAACGTCATTATATTTGTATAAGCTCCAGACGTTATGTTTACTGCATATGTATTTCTGAACACTTACCAGCTACTCTAGAGCGTTTTTATCACTTTACAATATAGTTGTGAAGTATTTATGACTTTGTTCATTCTGTCTGTCTGTCTGTCTGCCCGTCCGTTAGTACGCTAACTGCCGTAAAAATGACTTTATCAAAATGAAATTTTGGTATGTTGTTCAGACGGTATGTGTAACCTATGGGAATTAAATGAATAATATCACCCAATTAGTTTAGGATTAAACCCGGGTTGAAAAAATGAAATGCATTGAACCCTATGGAACCTAATTTTTCTTTTTAAGCGAATTTAAAATTCACAAATTGCTTTGAAAGTTTTAGGAAATATTCCAATTATCCCATAATATATATATAAAAAAATAAATTCAGAAAAATATATTCAGTAGTTTTTTAAATAAAAATTAAAATAATAATTACACCCATTATATGGAGAGCTCACGTGACCCACTTCAAACTAAAATATGGCATCCATCTTGTGTCAAAATCGTGATTTTTAAAGTTCTTTTTAATTCATATTTAGTGTTGTATCCGTCCTAAAACCGCTTCATTTTTGCTTAATTTCTGTGCATCAATATTCTGAAACAACGCAATTGCAATATATTTGAGTTTAAATGATCATCAAACTTTGATTATTTCTATAACAAAGCCTAATTTTCACATATGGAGATTGTAAACACATCAAGCTGTAAGATGAGTTGTATAAGAATTACTGAATTTGTTTAAAGCAAAATTATTTAGCACCGAAGTCTACAATATAGTTGATATGAATGGAACAGTCATTGATTTTACATAGAGAACAGACGATTTTATCGCAGACTTTTTCGATGAAGTTTTAAGCACAGAGTTAAATTACTTTTACATTTCATTATTTTAAGTTTTTAAGTAAAATAAATTATTCTAGTATTGTGATGAATGAAAGGAATAGAATAAAAGTTTATGAATGAAATTTTTACTGCTTTTTCATAGAGTCAGGCATTATATTTCAATGACGTCATTTGAATAAAGTTCATTTTTTTTCGATGAAGTTTTCAAATAGAATACATTATTGTAGTATTGTGATAATTTTAAAAATATTATCGCTGAATGTATCGCATTTTAGAGATGTTTAAATAAAATTGCATTGCAGTTGGAAAGTGTTTCATAATCAATGCTTTATGCATGATTGATCTTTCTTGTTTATTTTCATTCCTAGTACGACAAGATTGTTTTTAACACTTTCCAACATAGTTGAAAAGTGTTTATGATTTTGTTCATTCATTTTGTCTGTCTGTCCATTAGCACGATAACTGTCGCCGTAAAAATGAGTTTATCAAAATGAAATTTTAGTATGTTGTTCAGACGGTCTGTGGGGCCTATAGGAATAAAAATGAATAATATCAACCAATTTGTTTTGAACTGAACCCGGGTTGAAAAAATGAAATACATTGAACCCTATGGAACTTAATTTTTCAAACATTTTTATGTGAATTTAAAATTCACAAATTGCTTCGAAAGTTTTAGAAAGTATACAAATTATCCCATAAAAATATTAAAAAAATTTCAGCAAAAAATATTCTCTAGTTTTTTAAATAAAAATTAAAATAACAATTACACCCATATCATATGAAGATATCACGTGACTCACTTCAAAGTAAAATACGGCATCCATCTTGTGTCAAAATCGTGAATTTTAAAGTTCTTTTTAATTTATATTTAGTGTTGCATCCGTCCTAAAACCGCTTTATTTTTGATTTTTTTCTGTGCATCTATGTACTGCGACAACACAATTACAATATTTGTGAGTTTAAATGATCATCAAACTGTGATTATTTCTACAACGAAGCCTGATTTTCACGTATGGAGAATGTAAACAGATCAAGATGTAAAATGAGTTGTATAAGAATTGCTGAATTTCTTTAACACAAAATTATTTAACTCTGGAGTCTGCAATATAGCTGATATGAATGAAACATTCATTGATTTTGCATAGAGAAGCAGACGATTCTATTTTCTTTTTCGATGAACATTTAAGCATGGAGTTACACAGTATATTTACATCCGTGTTGTTGTTCTTGTTGAGACCCAGACCGTGCGACCTACCAGAAAGGTGTAAGGTAACTGTTTGGACGGCCGAGAAGAGCCACCCAATTTAGACCGGAACCCAGTGGGGGAGGCATCCACAGGGACCGTACCCCTCATTCCCTTACCACCAACCTCTCGGAAGGACTTACGGGCCCACATGTTTAACGTGGCCGTACTCCTCGTGAACACGACTACCTCCGTGGTGTGAAGTTTTTATGTAAAATAAATTATTGTTGTATTGTGATAATTTTTAAAATATCGCCGCTGAATGAAAGGAATGGAAAAATGTTTATGAATGAAATTTGCATTGCTTTTATATAGAGCTTGGCGATTTATATTTCGATGGCGTTATTTGAATAAAGCTCATTTATTTTTGATGAAATTTTCAAATATATAATAAATTGTAGTATTGTGATAATTTAAAAAATATCACCGCTGAATGCATTGCATTTTAAAGATGTTTAAATAAAATTGCATTTCGGTTGAGTGTTTCATAATCAATGCTTTATGTATGATTGATCTTTCTTGTTTTTATAATAATAGGAACTACATCTGCGCTGTATTAATAACTACACTGCAATACATTTGCAAGCAGGCTACTGAAAGTCTAGTTTCAGGAGAATCAGCTCTCCGTATGATGGAGAGAAGGTTCCGGATAGTTATGATAATATAGATATAATCCAAAATAAAAATATAAAAAAGAAAGAAAGGTACCACAAGATTGGTCGGGGGGGGGGGGGGTGACCCCTCTTCCCGGTTAAGGCAGTTTTGTGTCGCGACAACACCGGTACCATTCCGCATAAGAAAATACGTTAGTATTAACAGTAGAAAAATACCGGAAGGAATGATACGTGAGATTTCTGTCATCTCTTTAAGCTTATATATATTTACACGCACAAATAACGCTTCGGCAGACGATAATTAGCCGAATATTTCAGAAATGAAGTTGGAATTCTCATGAACGCCTGCAATTGCGACTTTTCTGATAGTTTGCCAAAACTATCAACGAAGTAGCTGAAAATAATGAGCAAAGGTTGCAGAATGTTTTGCAGTGTAGAGGTAAATATTAATTCGTGATCATAAAAAATTAGTTTTCGTAATTACTTTGTTTATCATTTATAAAAATTAACAATGAGACATAATTGTTAACTGCATTAACAATTACATTTTAATCAAAATTTTTCACGTCAATCTTTAATTGAGAAACGCTACGTAATCAACAATAAATATAATTGTTCAGACCTCGGCCATCTTTGTGATGTTTTTGTCCGTGACCCATCACAGAAAAGTTGGAAATTGGTTCGATTCATTAAATCTGTGTCCCTATTGACAATGCTAAAGTTTATATTAATTAATATCAAATTATTCAAGGCTTAAATCAAAATTTTACGTCCGTCCTGCACATCTGCGTGTTCGTATTAGTTTAAATGAAAAATTTCATAACTATACGTTTTCGTTTGTTCACAGAGGCAAAACTCCGCAGGACTTTTTAATTTCCCTACTACATAGTATTGCATAGGGAAAATATTGGAATCGTGTCGAAAATCGCGATTCGAGTTTTCGACGGATCTACAGCACTTTACAGGACAAAAAAAACTATTTTAGCGCGACGTCTCTGTGTGTGTGCCTACCAGTGAAATGTATGTGTCTACTTTAGCTGACAATCTAATAGACTAAATCTCACACAATTTGGTAGATAATTCACTTGTGGGTTACCGTCGTGCTAATTAGATTTTGGTACGATTCGGAAAAAAAAACCTGTCATTTTAACAAAATGGCCCGAAAAAATCGTATGTATCTACTCTAGTAGAACAACTAATAGACCAAATTTCACAACATTTGGTGAATAAGTCGCTTGCGGATTTTCATGGTACTGATTAAATTTTGGTACGATTCGAAAATAAAGAACCTGTCTTTTGTACGAAATGGTATCAAAGACTAAATAAAAGACTACATATATTCAAATGTATCCATTAAATGCTTGTTTTATAGGTAAATTTTTACCGGCGAAAAGAATAAGACGCACCCCATAACGCTAGGGACTAATCGTTCTCGAAATATTTTTCTTTTCGCATGCTTACCCCATCACCTTTGAAAATACGCCCAATCACCGATAGACGGATATTTATGTAAAAAAATGTCCATGTGTTCGGACTCGGGACAGGGGCTGGTGTTGTCGGGTCAGTTGGGTAACAAGACAGCTGAGTGCATTATATTTTACAATTTAAGAACCTGGTTTATATACACTTTATCCTTCTCGACGTCAATTTTCTGTTGATGATGATGTAAAGTATTGTTGGTTGATTGAAAAAAGATGGGCCAAACTTTACGAGGTGGTAATACACACCAAATCAGGCATTTTTTGTCATAGTTTACCGGGTCGGAAATGAAACGTAAAGGCGCCAGTGGGCGCTTAATCGTGAAACCGATGAGTTGAGACGAAAACACAAGAATGACTTACAAGTTATAAAATGACATTTAACAGATAATAATTACAGTAATGGTTCAAAAGAGCGACCATCAACCTGAATGCACGTCTCCTAACGGAGATGGAGGGATTGGCGAAATCTCTCGAACAAACCAGGTATGTTGCGCACTTCGGCAGCAGCGGCTGAGAATACGCCGACGAGTTCCTCTTCAGATTTAAGGGGAGTGTCATAAACAAGACTCTTAAGATATCCCCACAAAAAGAAGATCCAAAAAGACAAATCGGGTGATTGGCCTCTTAAAAAGTGGAGCTGCGAAAAACTGTTGCAAACTGATAAGGCCGTACATTCAGTGTTACAAAAATTTGCATAAGGGTTCTTCTTCTTCCTCAGATGAAAATTGCAAAAATGTTGAAAGAATGAACATTGTGAATGGAGACCCTATATAAAATTAGAAATGTAACTTTGTGACATATCACAAAAAAGATAAAACTGGATTATAATACATAGAAGACATTTTTGCGAATTCCGCGTAGGCTCACGATGATTAAGACTTCACGGTTTCTTAAGTACTTTTCACATTGAGACATGCCACTTTTTATTTGAAACAATTACAATAGTTAAGTAAACAAATGAAAGTATGTATTTGATTTTGAAATTTTAACATAATTTTTCAGAAGACTAGAACTTGCAGACGATTTTTTCTCTCCTTTGAATCTAATTTAGCAGTTTCAAATGTTTATTGTAAAATAATTTAAAAAAACTGAAAAATGAAGTGCAGACGATTTATTTTTTAATTTACGTATTTATTCCCATTGTTATTTCTATTCAGTACAACTAAACTTTTTTTTAACATTATACCAAAATAAAGTAGATTAGAAATCTTTCAGTGAATCGTCAGCATGTGTAGTTTTGAATTGACGAATTAAAAACACGTAACTGGTTGTGCATTATGGTATTTTTAACATATAACGAGCTTTTCGAATTAACAATGATTTATGCTCTGTATAATAAAATTACTGCAGAAACTGCTCGGGATTTTGAACTGCGGTATCCAAACTTGCCTGAAATTTCACGTATATTTGTTTATCGGATGATGAGAAGATTAAGAACTACCGATTCATTTCATCCAAGCCCTGGAAGAAATCGTTTGTACACGGAGGAGCAAGAAACTGACATCATCGCATATTTTTCTTTCAACCCACGAACAAGCATTTGAAAAGCAGGCGAAACTTTGGGGCTATCTAGGATGCCAATTGCTAGAACACTTGGAAAATACCATTGTCATCCATTTTGTATTCATGGACTTCAAGCACTTCATCCTTCCGATTTTGACCGGCGTGTAGCATTCTGCAACTGGTTGTTAATCCAACAAGGCATGAATTCGAACTTTATTAAGAACATTCTGTGGACTGATGAATGATTGTTTACGGAAGATGGAGCAAGCAGTAATCACAACGATCATTATTGGGATAATACGAAACCATTTTTTGTCCGTGAAATACATCACCAGAGAAAATTTTCTGTGTCTGTATGGTGCGGAATTTGGAATAGAAAACTGATTGGTCCTGTGTTTTATGAAGGGACTCTTACAGCTGAAAAATACATGCAGCTTATTTTAAAAGGTACTGTAACGGATTTTATGGAGACGACAACATTATAGCTTAAAAAAAAAAAACACGTGTTATCAACAAGATGGCGCGCCTGCACACCAGGCTATAATTGTGACAAACTGGCTCAACGAAAACTTTGATAAACAGTAGATTGGTTTGAAAGGAGCCCCAAAATGACTCCCCAGATCCCTTGAGTTAACCCCTCTCGATTTTTACTTATGGGGTCGTCTTCGAACACTAGTTTATAATACTCGCCCACGAAACGCAATTTACCTTAAACAAAAGATAGTTGATGCTTGCAACAATATTATTGGTGAAGAACTCCAAAATATGAACTGAAGCATTATTACTGAAGCATTATTAGAAGAGCTCAGTTATGTATTGGAGTTGAAGGAAAACATTTTGAGAATGCTTTGTGAATTGTATTTCTAGTATTTATAACGAAATTTGTCCGAGTCGAGAATGAGTATGAATCGAGATTTCTAGTATGTGTAACGAAATTTGTCTAGTATTTGTAACGAAATTTGTCTAGTATTTGTAACGAAATTTGTATCAGTGGTCTTCTATTAATGTATGCATATTTTAATTATGCGCCCCAACCGCGTAGTGAGTACCACTGCTTTATGTGATCTCTGTCTGTGTAATGCTATATTTAGATGCATTTGCGATAAAAAATTTTGACACATGTTAATGTATTTTTGATCTAAACAATTCCCATCGTCAATTTGTTTAGGATCCCTATTTTCACTGATGAAACAGCCTTTCACATGGTACGGAAAAGTGACATAAGTCAGATTTTTTTCCTTTATTATAATTCAGTTGATTTTAAAGGTACAGATATGCGGTTTTTCTAATGATCTTATTTCATTAAAAATAAAAATTTTCTGATTCACCAAATTTGTCTAAGGGGGTCGTATAAAAATTTAAAAAGTGTAACTTTCTGAAAATTAATGGGAGGACTATTTCATTAACGTAGTCTTATTTCCTTACTTTCAACATTTTTGCAATTTACATTGCCGACTTATCTCCAAAAGGTAAAGAATTAAAGCGTTTTTCAATCTTTTTGGGACACCCAGTATATATATTATTAATTTCCGCATGTTTTTAAAGTTTTTTATGCATACACTCTGCAGAGTGTACATCGGCTATAAGAGTTTGCAATTTCGTTCCAGTAGCTCAACGGTAGAGCGTCGACTGGCCGGTTCGGAGATCCAAAGTTCGTTTCTCGGTCGGAGCAGCATGGCTCTTTACAATTACTCCCGAACAAATTAACCCTGTGGGTTAGTGCAAAGATATCTGAGGTCTGAAGACCCCAGACCGTGCGACTCACATAGTGGGTTTAGAGTAGTTAGCTACACGGCCGGGAAAGGATACCTCCTGCACTCAGGAGGCATCCAAGGTCCACCATCCCCCCAAACGAACATTTATTTAGGTCTAAAAACATAACAATTGATGAAAAATATTGTGGTTAAACAGACAGTTCTACATTATATTTGAACTTGACAAGTACGTCCATTTTTTAAAAATGGGAAAAGGGTTATTGCGAATATAGATAAAAAGATCATAATGAAAAACAGAAAGTGACTCTAGTACGATTGGTATGGATTCAGTGGATTCTGGAAAATTGAGCGCCGATTTCAAATGGAGAGGATAACGACCATGCAGATACTAACCTGGGTAAAAATAGTAGTAGCAGGGGGCTAACCTGAGGTAAAAATAGCAGGAGGTGGTCAGTCAGATTGTTAGTTGTTCGCTAATCTGACACTAGAGGGTGGCGTATGCAGAGTCCACATCGACGATAAGAGGTCGCAATTTCATCCCAGTTGCAATTTCGTTGCTCAACGGTAGAGCGTAGGCTGGATAGTTTGGAAATCTCGTTTTCGATTCCGGCTTGGACAGCAAAATATTTATAACTCGCACAAAATACATTTAAGAAAAAACATATAACTCATATCAAAGAATATAAAGAAATAAGTGTGTAGGAAAATCGGGTTATTGGCTGTATAAGATTTGAATGTGTTTGAATAGGCTTTTGCTTTTCATATTATTCATGATTAACGTGGAAGTATTCATGATTAACATGCAGCACATATTTCGGTTCTACTGAAATCGATATTGGGTTTTCACCGAAAATATGTTTTGACGTCCATGAAAGAAAGATATAGACTCCTTTTCAGATTTCGACATTTTGAGTATAAATTTACAATGACCACAATTTGTTACTTATTATGAAATATTGCCGTAACAGGTTTTTTGATTGGGAAGGTGTATACAAAAATTAAAAATTTCGCGTTTTTATGAAATTATTAGTTTTGTGGAAGGGGCGCAACTTTCATAGCGGAATTCTCCCCTGTTTTCTAATTATTTTTCATGTATCGCTTGACTTTTACGACCAACCGTGGATTTTATATTCCTTCAGGACATTCTTGTCAAACATTTTGTATATGCGACCACTACGCCACCGTACAGGCTAAGGCTCCTCTATATACGAGCTTGAAAATTGAAATAACTATGGTTGGTTGTTCTGCACCGAACTTCTCTAATCAATTTAAAAAGGGTTTTAGGCTATTTCGCTTTCCTAGAAACGAAGAAAGAAGAAAACAATGGCTAATAAATAATTGGATACCGGGTACTGGTTTATAAATAATTGGATACCGGGTTAATAAATAATTGGATACCGGGTACTGGAGCATACTTGTGCGAGATAAGTTCTACAATATTCTAATTGAAATGCCTTTTTTTATATAAAGTATTTATTTGAAACACTTATTTTATAATTTCTGTAACTGTAGTATGGAACCCTATGGGCTTCAATATGCTTGATAAGTCAGCCTGTAGTAGAGGAACTCTAGTACAGGTCAATGGGTTCCAGTTCATGCTCGCCTGTTGCGCTGGCAGGCTAATTTCAAATATAGAGACCACGATTGTTCGCATTAGAGATAAAAATTAAAGTCCGACTGCATCCTTTTATCGGATATCTAAAAATATTGATGAAAAAATATTGAAAAAAAAGATGATTAATTATGTATTTTTGAACCGGGTGAAGTTATTAAAAACAAATTGTTAAATCAAAATTTATTTGAGGTAATTAAGTTATTTTTTGACATAATACTTATGGTAATCACAAGTAAGAATTGCAAAGGAATGGTAAATAATCACAACGGAAATTTTTATGTCCACACTGATCAGGAAAATACCTAGAGGATGACCGAAGTTGAGGTGGATAGACTGTGTGGACAAGGACTTTGAGGTGTTAAAGATTAAAATTTGGAGAAGCACTGCTCTAAGGGGAACAGCTTGGAAGAATCTTCTGAGGAAGGCCACAGGGGGCTATCGAACCATCGATGATAAAGATAACTTATGGTCATAAAATATGCTTTCCCGAAATACATCAAAATATTGCCCTATTCATTCTAAAAATTGTCACAATCAACCTTACAGTTAATATATCATCAACATAATTCTTAATATATAGACGATATATTATAAAATATGTGCAATAAACAGTATGAATGCTCTATGATATGGCATATTCTGCTACATTTTCAAAGAACAAAATTGTTTACCGGTTGAAGGCCCCATTTTTAAGTAAGTAGGAATCGCAAGTTATAAATGATGAAATTGGGAGTATGAACGGACAATTATTTTTTATCTACTATATATATTTTCTTTTGTCATTTGATGAGCTATTTGAAACAGCAAGGATATACATAAATTCGAATGAAAACTATTATAAAGAGAAGTAGCTTGGTTATCATCAACCCAGCGAAACAAAAATTAGTTCTTTCAAAAAATTATTATATGTGACGTGCAAGACCCACATAAAAAAGGATAGGAAAACAAACTGGAGATGTGTGAAAGAGATTCTAGAGATTAAAGAAGATGAATTATTAGTGAAGGCCGCAGTTGAAAAACCTTATGCTCCCAAGCGATGAGAGTGATTAAACCCAAGCCAGATATACAGACTCGGAATAGAAGGTTAAATTTTCCCAGGGAATTTATGGCCACGATCATACCTTCAATATGTCCCTTGCTATGTCCCCTAGACAACAAATGAATTAACTGAAAGGGCTCAGCCTTAGACCTTTATTTAGTGTAGATAGGATCGGCAATTTGACTAAATATATCAGGGTAGCAAGTTATGTATTATCAATGGATGTATATTAAACAACATAAATTCATTAATTTAAAATAATATATCCCACCGTTTATTCCATGTCTTTTTGTAATCCATGTCTTTTGTAAATAAGTACTCACATTTCAGGAATACTGCCAGAAAGCATAGTTAATTAATAGGTTAAAATTTTTTTAAATGCTTATCTAATTCCTTAAAAAGTTATAAGCGTTTGGAATTCTCGAAACAAATGGATAAATGTAAGTTAATTTGAAATGTTGTTTGATAAATGTGAGTCAATTTGTAATGATGTTTAATAAGTGTAAATTAACGTATAATGTTTGATAAATGTAAGTTAATTTGTGAATAAAATATCTAACAGACCATTTTAAGCATATGTTATTTTGGTTATCTATAGCAATAAATTAGCAATTAAAATTAGCAATTATATACAAATTAACTTATTTTTAATAATATTTTTTCAGAATTTCAAGCGCCTATAACTTTAAATCGCTCAAACTTTCACAAAAATAACTGTAACAAAATTTCTACTTTACTGATAACTTTTTCAGGAATTTAATTGAGATCATTTTAAAATTTTCTAATTAATGTAGTAATTAATGTTCTTTTGAATGAATTAATATTTGTTTCACTAAATTAAGAACTTCCCTTGTGAGAGTAAAAGAAATCCCTGAATGCGCAATTAAATTGAGTCTAAACGAGCACATAACCTCACTGAAACAATATAATCCTTAACCTAAGCAATATTATTGTTCAGTGTCACTTTCCTTATATTAAGAAGATTTAACTTTGTTCAAACATCACAATCGTATTCAACCGATTTGCCTTGATGCTTATCTTCATCATCGGCGAATTGACGACGAAAACCGACAGATTTGGATTTCTAGGTTTACAATGGATTGCATATTGTTCTCTCCTATCTTAAAATATTTATATATAAATTGCGTTATTCTAAACGGGTTCCGATGACATTGAAGGAGTACTTTTCTCCCGGATACTTTATGGCAATTCCAGTTAAAAATTAGCCACAACTTTTCCTTGATAAATAATATATGATAGTGCACAGATAATATGTGGAGACAATTGTATTTTCCTCTAGAATGTAGACAATTATATTGCGAAATAATAAGCTATTTGTGTTTGGAATTTCTTTTTATTTATTGATCGATTTATAAGTTTGGTGACATCTTAAAATCTCTAAGATGCCATGGATTCTGGCTAGTTTCTGCAATCAGCGGTCGCTGTTTTATCGCTGTCATTTCTTTGGCAATTAAATTTTTTTTAAGGGGACGGTGGACGTTGAAATGAGCAAAAATCGACTAAAAAAAGGTTTGTTTTTTTAATATATAACATTGTTTTACACATTTAACCTTTTGCTTACGGGTGGGACAGCGTCCATCCTAAACGAAGAACCTTCCAGAAAGACAGGTATTTGACATACCCTAACCCAAACACTTCGACCCCCCTTTGCAGACATTGGCGTCCATGGAAATCGCCGGCAGATGCATTGCACCTGCTGCAGCAGGATGGACGCTGTCCCACCCGTAAGCAAAAGGTTAACTGCATTTTTTTTCGAAACGGAATTTTGAAAGGTTTTACATTTTTGAAATACTTCATGCGTCTTAATTTTTGTTTGAGATGCATGAAATTTGGTATGAAATGAAGACACCTTTCATACTTTTTAATGAAACTGGGTATGCATTTTATAATTGGACGTTATTAAGGTAATTAAAAGTGAATAATAACCCAATTAAAAAAATTAAGTTTTAATGCAGAAAAATATTTTAAAAAAATTAACTTTCTAAGGGATTTCAAAATGAATACCCAAATGTGTTCATAATGTGTTTTTGAGTGATCATAATGAACACATTATGAACACTCAAAAACATAATCAAAAATGTGAACAAATGGCACGCAAGGAACATTTTCAAATTTTCGTTAAAAAAATTAAATTTAAAAAAAAATTCAAAATTATGACAAAATTGAAAAAAATTGAATTGTATTTTATATAGTAATGTTAAGAAGAATATTTATACAAATTTTCATGTCTCTAAGTCAATAAATAAATAAAAAAAAATTTCAACGTCCACCATCCCCTTAACAGGAATTACAAAACGCGCCTGCATAGTGGGCGTATAAGCCGCAGCGGTTTCGTGGTCCTCGTACGTCCTAAATAAATGACCGATATATGAATCAAATTAAAATCAGAAGAATCAAAATCTTTAAATCGAAAGTACGTGTATAACTAGACTCCTACTAAATGAAATAACGATAATCCTACTAAATGCAACAATGATAATCCTACTAAATGCAACAACGATAATTCTACTAAATACAATAACGACAATATTACTAAATGCAATAACGATTATCCTACTAAATGCAATGACGATAATCCTACTAAGTGCAATAACGACAATCCTACTAAATGTAACAACGATAATCCTACTAAATGCAACACCCATAATCCTACTAAATGCAATAACGATAATCCTACTAAATGTAATAACGACAATCCTAGTAAATACAATAACAACAATCCTACTAAATGCAATAACGACAATCCTACTAAATGCAATAACGACAATCCTATTAAATGCAATAACGACAATCCTACTAAATGCAGTAACGATACGTCCACTTAGAAAAAAATCAGACTAAAACCCTAAAACGCCTAGTTGTTATCCGATTCGCCAGATTTTTACAAATATGTCTTATGTTAATCTAATATACCGACATATCCAATTTGATATTATCAGCTGCAATATTCTCAAAATTAGAGTTCTGTAATATAAACCCATTTAATTTTTAGCCATTTCAGCATTTCTGACAATTTTTCAAATTGTCTAGACCAGTGGCTAGTCTGAAATTGTCTTGAATTTGCGATTCACGACACATTATCCGCGTGTCCTGCAGATACGTTATCGATTTTCTATTAAGCGATTTGAATTTACTTTGGTCTTCTTTACGGTTTTAGTGATCGAATATGAAATTGTTAAAATGAATGAACAGATACTTAATAATTATTTAGGTTGTCCTTTTTACTAGCCAATAAGTATGTAACCAATAAATTGTATGTATAATTTATTACTTGCCCTGCAATACATGCTAATGTATAGGGGAAGTATTGGAATCATGCCGAAAATCGCAACTCAAGTTTTCGACGGATCTACACGTTTTGAGACCTCTAGAACGCGAAAAAAATATTTTTAGCATGTCGTCTGTGTATGTCTGTCTGTCTGTCTGTGCAATGTATGTATCCACTCTAACTCAAAAGCTAATGACCCGAATTATAAAAAATTTGGTAGGTAAATCACTTGCATACGGCTCTGGTGTTGAATCGTTTTTGGTACGATTCAGAAAAAAATAACCTTTTTTTTCGAAATGACCCGCAAAAATCGTTAAATCTAAATTAAAAAACTACGTATGCTCAAATATATCCATTAATTGCTTGTTTTATACTTAATGTTTAACGATGAAACGAATTAGATCAACCCCCATTACACTAAGACTAGCCGTTCTCGAGATATTTTTGTTTTTTCGCAATTTCGCTATGCGACCTTTGAAAATAAGTTAGATTACCAAATGACAACAAAAAAGTAATTAAAAGTGCAAATTCAGTGTAATGTGAAATAATTATGGCTGTTATTTTATGCAATTAAACTCAGTTTAATAAATTATTGAAGAAAAAAGAGAACATAAATATGAGTATACTGAGAAAGTCATGTGCGCTCACATCAGATTTTTACTTTCCCTGCAATACATGGTAATGTATAGGGAAAGTATTGGAATCGTGCCGAAAATCGCAACTCGAGTTTTCAACGGATCTACACGTTTTGACACCTCTAGAATACAAAGAAACCATTTTTAGCGTGAAGTCTGTGTGTGTGTCTGTCTGTGCAATGTATGTATCCACTCTAAACCAAAAACTAATGGAACAAATTTCATAAAATTTGGTAGGTAAGTCCCTTGTGAGTGACCCTAGAGCTGATTAGATTAAAGTAAGATTCGGGATAAAAGAACCCGCCCATATTTTGCGAAATGGCCTGAAAAAATTGCATTTATCCATTCTAGCTGAAAAACTAATACACCAAATTTTGCAAAATTTGATAGATAAGTCTCTTATGGGTTATTCTGGTGCTGAATAGATTTTTGTGTGATTCGGAAAAAGATAACTTGTCTTTTTTTGCAAAAATTTTCAAAATGTAAAACAAACGCCTACATATGCTCAAATATATCAATTAAATGCTTGTTTTATATACGTTATTACTTTCCTTATATACATAATGTATAAGGAAAGTATTGTGACGGGGTCGAAAATTCGAATTCGAGTTTTCGACGGGAGAGCACGTTTCAAGCATCCCTGATCACGAATCAAACATTTTTGAAGTGATGTCTGTGTGTGTGTGTGTGTGTGTGTGTGTGTGTGTGTGTGTGTGTGTGTGTGTGTGTGTGTGTGTGTGTGTGTGTGAAAGTATGTGTGTATGTGTGTGTGTGTGTCAGTGAGTCTGTGGAGACGATAACTGACGAACGAATGGACCGATTCGAACCAAATTTGGTACAAAAATCACAATCCGTAAACACTGGAAGACTATTGTTTTTATACGCAATCGAATGTTCAGAACACCCCTAAATTTTCGAATGAAATTTTGAAAAAATCGTCAAAAATTTAAAACCACTAATAAAGTTACGCAAATAAACATTTCTTATGTAATTTTTCATTAGAAAGCGATTGACATAAATTTTAGAACGCTAACGTGAACCGTTCTCGAGATATTGTACATTTTTTAAAAAAATTATCAAAAAGTCATATAAAATAATAAGAAAAATATTTCCTATTGAGAAACATGTTTACTTTTCATATGTAATACCATGCGATAAATTGAGTGTAATCCTTCTCGTGGATCTAGCTCGTTCCATTCTTGAAAAAAGATACTTTGAATAATACTTTTGTATTTGAACGCCAATAGTCATTTATCTGCTTTAAGAAAAACTTATTTCTTAGTGCATAACGCTTGGCGAGATTTTGGCGACGAATTTGGCGGAATGTCGCCAACTTGGCGACTTTTTTGAAATATTGCCAAATTAACGAAAATCTCGCCGAATGGATAAAAATGACGCTAAATCAATGAAAATGACGACTAATTGTCGAAAATTCAATATCTTGGAAAGAATATTAGTATCTACTACAAGAAAATCCTATTTTTTACTGTAAAAGTAGTAAATTCATTACATTATATAAGGAAAGTCATGTGTTGTCCACATCAGATTTTTTACTTTCCTTATATACATAATGTATAAGGAAAGTATTGTGATGGGGTCGAAAATTCGAATTCGAGTTTTCGACGGGAGAGCACGTTTCAAGCATCCCTGATCACGAATCAAACATTTTTGAAGTGATGTCTGTGTGTGTGTATGTGTGTGTGTTGGCGTATGGTGGGAAGTGGGGACATTCATATGTTTACACACCTTCCAAGTGGGGACGCACCGGCAAGTGGGGACGTCCTCGCTTTGGATTTTTGCAGAAATGTGCTATTTAATGACAGATAATATTCTGAAAAAAGTTTGGTTGACTTTTGGCATAGGTCCCCAGTTAGGTGGTATATGTATATAGTCTGTGTATAACTGTGTATAGCTCGCGAATATCTGTGTGTGTCTTGCAAAAAAACACGTCCGCGGTTTATCAGAATTGCAACATATTGTGTGTATGCGGAACTGGTTTTCAGAGGGAAGGCGTTAACTGCCCTCTAGCTAAATCTGCGAAACACCCGTGTTGGTCTTTGAGGGAAACCGAGGACAACTCATAGAACTATCAAATTGAGGTATTAGCTTCTTGGGATCCCCTAGAACCACTAGAGCCCCCCCCCCCCCCAAAGAGATATGCATACATTTTTTTAGCAGACACAATCCCCTCCGCAAATTGTTGTAATTTTGATTTGGAAATATATTTCTAACTCGCTAGAAGAGAAAAATATTGCACTTCTGAAACTAATGTATTTTTTTTTTTTTGAGGTTCCATTTATGGTTTAGGAGCCAATGTTATAAGAAACAGATTCTAGCCAGACTGTCTTTTATTATTTCCCATATGTCAAGAAATATTCCCGTCCAGGAAGCTAAAAGTGTTTAGAAATTAAGTATATACAACCATCTTCACAGCATATTTTTGCATAGAATTTATAGAAATACAGTGTGATTCAGTTTTTGAAGAGTTGTGTGTAATTGTAAAATACAGTATTTCTCTCTGTATGTATACTCTGTATCTGTGTAAGCATTTGCCTGGTAATAAATGGAGCACAGGTTCGGAATTCAAAACACGGATAAACTCAAACCGCGAAGTGCAATTTTTTTTTAATTAAATTAAAACTTATATTTCAAATACTTTTTTTTTATTTTCTTTTAATCCTTAGACTCTTGACACTGCATTTTCCCTTCAGTGAGTTAGAAAAACATCTCTCCTGAGATGGTTCAACAGTTTATTTGTTGCTGCTAATGCGAGTTTTAAAAAGACTTCAAAAAATCGGGAAAATGGATGTACTTTATTTTAAATGTAAGCAGTCTGAGAGCAAAAATTTTGTTCTGACTTTAATACATACACCTTTAAACTTGCTTATACACTTTTAAACCACGGACCATGCATATACACCTTTAAAACGCGGACCATGCGAATACACCTTTAAAACGTGGACAATGCATATACACCATTAAAACGTGGGCCATGCGTATACACTTTTAAAACGCGGACAATGCATATACACCGTTAAAACGCGGACTATGCGTATACACCTTTAAAACGCGGACGATGCATATACACCGTTAAAACGCGGACGATGCATATACACCTTTAAAACGCGGACGACGCATATACACCGTTAAAACGCGGACCATGCATATACACTTTTAAAACGCGGACCATACGTTTACACCTTTTAAATGTGAATTATTTTTCAAAAAAAGATAAAAAAAAATATCTTGAGTGGGGCGCATATTATCATCTTGTGTTTTTATATTATTTAGTTAATTTTCTAAAATAAATATTCAGAACTTGAATGCTTTCTACTTGGTTCCTTTCCTCCGAAAATTAATAGGTCTCTGAGTGATGTTCATTGATTGAAAAATGCTCACCAAACTTTATTCGATTTATCCAATTTGTTCGAAAGATATGGCACTAGATTAAAAAATATATAGATGAATATATGTTTCAATATCTCGAGAGCAGATCGGGATAATTTCTAAATAAAGATGTCCATTCATTTCGGATTTAAGCTGTTTGTTTATAAAGCATTCACTCATTTGATAATAGGGAATTTATATTTTTTTTCCGAATTGTTCCATTTTTGACCAAAAACATAAACTATCTCAAGAACAGTGCGTATAAACCTCATGTAAATGATGACATTCGTGTTAAAAAGCTGACATTATAAATACATAAATATTTCTCTAACATTTTTAAGTTTACTTATGTTTCCGAATTTGAAAAGCATGATAAAGAAATAAGATCTATTCTTTGATCCGTTTATCCCAACAGGTAATAGGCTTCTAACATTTACCTATTGAAATAATCGTACCACAAATTTTTTTCTGTATTATCAACTTATTCGATACTATTGTACCCACAAAGATATAGACAGATGGTTAAAATTGGTTAATTCGTATTCAGGGATGCTCCAAAACGCGTATAACCTATAACCATCAAAATAAATAAAAGAATTTCATTTTTGTCTCATCAAAATTGTTTTTACATATAGTCGTATACTATGTGCTGAAAGGAAAAAAAAATAGTCATCTGGGATTAATTGATTTTAATGAAAGAAAGGGTAGATATGGACATATTAATAAGGGAAAAATTACTTAATAAGAAAATATTCACCACGTTCATGCTCCATACTAATAAAACCACAGAAACCCTATGGGCACAGTCTTTTAATGCCATCTGAGTTGAGCCCCTTTCCACAATTTTGCATATCCGTTTAATTCGAAAAGTATCTATGTTTTAACAATGGAAGCCAAAATATAGAACACTAAACGCGGACGATGCATATACAAAAACGCGGACTATGCGTATACACCTTTAAAACGCGGACGATGCATATACACCGTTAAAATGCGGACTATGCATATACACTTTTAATACGCGGACCATACGTTTACACCTTTTAAATGTGAATTATTTTTAAAAAAAAGATAAAAAAAAATATCTTATGTGGGGCACATATTATCATCTTGTGTTTTTATATTATTTTGTTGATTTTCTAAAATAAATATTCAGAACTTGATTGCTTTCTACTTGGTTCCTTTCCTCCGAAAATTAATAGGTCTCTGAGTGATGTTCATTGATTGAAAAATGCTCACCAAACTTTTTTCAATTTATCCAATTTGTTCGAAAGATATGGCACTACATTAAAAAATATATAGATGAATATATGTTTCAATATCTCGAGAGCAGTTCGGGATAATTTCTAAATAATGATGTCCATTCATTTCGGATTTAAGCTGTTTGTTTATAAAGCATTCACTCATTTGATAATAGGGAATTTATATTTTTTTCCCGAATTGTTCCATTTTTGACCAAAAACATAAACTATCTCAAGAACAGTGCGTATAAACCTCATGTAAATGATGACATTCGTGTTAAAAAGTTTGCATTATAAATACATAAATATTTCTCTAGCATTTTCATATGTTTAAGTTTACTTATTTTCCCGAATTTGAAAAGCATGATAAAAAAATAAGATCTATTCTTTTATCCGTTTATCCCAACAGGTAATAGGCTTCTAACATTTACCGATTTAAATAATCGTACCAAATTTTTTTCTGTATTATCAACTTATTCGATACTATTGTACCCACAAAGAAATGGACAAATGGTTAAAATTGGTTAATTCGTATTCAGGGATGCTCCAAAACGCGTATAACCTATAACCATCAAAATAAATAAAAGAATTTGATTTTTGACTCATCAAAATTGTTTTTACATATAGTCGTATACTATGTGCTGAAAGGAGAAAAAATAGTTATACGGGATTAATTGATTTTAGTGAAGTAAAGGGTAGATATGGACATACTAATAAGGGAAAAATTACTTAATAAGAGAATATTCACCACGTTCATGCTCCATTCTAATAGAAACACGGAAACCCAATGGGCACAGTCTTTTAGTGCCATCTGAGTTGAGCCCCTTTCCACAATTTTGCATATCCGTTTAATTCGAAAAGTATCTATGTCTTAACAATGGAAGCCAAAATATAGAACACTAAACGCGGACGATGCATATGCAAAAACGCGGACGATGCATATACACCGTTAAAACGCGGACGATGCATATACACCGTTAAAACGCGGACCATGCGTATACACCTTTAAAACGCGGACAATGCATATATACTTTTAAAACGCGGACCATACGTTTGCATCTTTTAAATGTGAATTATTTTTCAAAAAAAGATAAAAAAAAATATCTTGAGTGGGGCGCATATTATCATCTTGTGTTTTTATATTATTTAGTTAATTTTCTAAAATAAATATTCAGAACTTGAATGCTTTCTACTTGGTTCCTTTCCTCCGAAAATTAATAGGTCTCTGAGTGATGTTCATTGATTGAAAAATGCTCACCAAACTTTATTCGATTTATCCAATTTGTTCGAAAGATATGGCACTACATTAAAAAATATATAGATGAATATATGTTTCAATATCTCGAGAGCAGATCGGGATAATTTCTAAATAAAGATGTCCATTCATTTCGGATTTAAGCTGTTTGTTTATAAAGCATTCACTCATTTGATAATAGGGAATTTATATTTTTTTTCCGAATTGTTCCATTTTTGACCAAAAACATAAACTATCTCAAGAATAGTGCGTATAAACCTCATGTAAATGATGACATTCGTGTTAAAAAGCTGACATTATAAATACATAAATATTTCTCTAACATTTTTAAGTTTACTTATGTTTCCGAATTTGAAAAGCATGATAAAGAAATAAGATCTATTCTTTGATCCGTTTATCCCAACAGGTAATAGGCTTCTAACATTTACCGATTGAAATAATCGTACCACAAATTTTTTTCTGTATTATCAACTTATTCGATACTATTGTACCCACAAAGATATAGACAGATGGTTAAAATTGGTTAATTCGTATTCAGGGATGCTCCAAAACGCGTATAACCTATAACCATCAAAATAAATAAAAGAATTTCATTTTTGTCTCATCAAAATTGTTTTTACATATAGTCGTATACTATGTGCTGAAAGGAAAAAAAAATAGTCATCTGGGATTAATTGATTTTAATGAAAGAAAGGGTAGATATGGACATATTAATAAGGGAAAAAATTACTTAATAAGAGAATATTCACCACGTTCATGCTCAATACTAATAAAACCACAGAAATCCAATGGGCAAAGTCTTTTAATGCCATCTGGGTTGAGCCCCTTTCCACAATTTTGCATATCCGTTTAATTCGAAAAGTATCTATGTTTTAACAATGGAAGCCAAATTATGGAACACTAAACGCAAAATACATATGTTTTAATATGCGGAAAAAATACAAATGTTGCTAAATTCCCCTGTATAGATTTTTAAAGACACCATATGTACAAATTTGTTATGGCAATTCTGTCCACACAATAGAACAGAATATAGAAATACGTATATAGAGCAAATAGCTGAGGTTTGAGAAGTTAGTCGGTATTAGAACTGCCTATTGCACGATAATTTATATGAGTACTCTACCAACTAACCAAAAAACTACTTTCTGACAAGTGAATAAGATAAAACTGCATACATTTGACTCAAGCACATTCTCCTGATGGTTTAGAGTGCTTGTCTCGAGATCAACAGGCTAGGGTTCTAAATCTTTATAGTCGGTACAAGACTTCATACAGACTCATGTTCGGTATTGTCGACTCTGGTATATTAAATGAATATAAGTGCAAGTATGTGATAATTTTTAAAAAATTAATTCATTTGTTAAGGCCAAGAAGTATTTTCATCGAATTAGTAGGAATATATTCTGAAGTGCTCGTTATGCGGTCAGGATAGCATAGGCAGAGGCATATATGAAAAATATTTTTAAAAAGACTGAGTCACATGTACGTGACCTCAATTTTTGCATAATATATCCAAATAAAACATGCTTTTTTGGAAAAGTTTGTTTCCTACTGTAAACATATAGGATATATATATATGATCATTGAATAGGAGTGGAGAAAATTTTAGTCTCAAGTTCCAAACAAATATATCGATTGACTGGAGTAGCACAATGTACCCCAAGTTAATTTCCAGTTAAAATTGAGACAGGAATGTTCTAATCTCAATTCATTTTTGGTTCGAAATACTTAAAAAGCATCGACTTATTTTATAATACCGAAAGTATTTAAAAAAACATCCATTTATTTTGTAATACTGAGCATTTAATTATATGATCTTCTCATTTTAGAACAAAAAACGTGCAATCTTTTAAAAACGGAACATCTTTACATCCTAAATGATATTCACTTGTAAATGAATAATTTTATATAAAATGACTAATTGCAAAAAGCTTTCAATACAATTATTTTTATAATGTTATTTTAATTATCAAAACAAAACATGTTTGAAAGATTGAGTATACCCCTTGTCTAATCTCTCTGAATGTCAACAGTCTAAATGTATCCATATCTGTTATAGATTATATTTTTATTCAATTTATGAAAATTATAGTTAAATAGAAATATTTGGTCTTGTTTACCTGATACTGGAACAAAAGATTTCACGAAAATTTTGTGAAACTAGGGTAAAATAACTTTTTCTTCCTATTTTTTTATATAAAAAGTAAAAGAAAAGTGCAAAATCATAAAAGATACAAATTATTGTGTAAAATTAGTTGATCAGTAAAATAAATAGGCCACTAAGATTAAACTACTGATTAAAATAACAGTGCGAAACTTCGTTTGGAGAACATAATTTGTTCGAGGGATATCGTGTCTACAGGGAGACATCGTTTAAAAATGATTGATTTGTATTCAGGAAGACTCAAAATGTTTAAATTCATCCAAATCGAAGAGTCGAATTATTTACCAGTACGTTATGTATAGTAGCATAAGTGAAAACAAAGAAAATCTTGATAGATTCTGTGGAGAATCACTACCTTGAATTTTCATACATAAGCGAGAATTACTTCTCTATACAAGAAATGCTGTGTAGCCTCGATTGTACAAGTAAAACTATTTGATTCATAAAAATGCTAAATATCATTTTCATTTAAGTGTCCAAATTCAGTTTACCTATTTGACTCTAAAAATGCGCTCAATATTAATGATCAGAATTTTTTCAAAGAAGCTTTAATAGTTAGAAATGTAAAAATTTTGGGAGTTTGTTTCTTGCTAAGCCAGCGAGGTGTTTTAAGTACAAAGGGAGATAGAGTGTTCAAATTTTTGTATTGTGAACAATGAACTTAGTTTGAGGGTGATGGCACTTTCTTCTATCCCGATTCATATGGTGCTTTAAATGTGTGAAAGTTTAATTATTTTTTTCGAGCAATGCTAATTTTTATTTCTATCCTTCATTGCGCCTTAAATTGAAAGGAAAACGGTATCATTTAAATGAATCTGTTTCCCGAAATCTGGTATTAATTCTCGGTGCTTTAATTTAGGTATTGTCTTGAATCGAAGAAAAAAGCAATTTACAAAAGTTATAATTTCCTGAAGGATTACTTTTTTTATAATTATTTAATTACCTAATTCAAGTTGAATCTTAGTTGTTAGAGGAAATACTATTAAAATTATGTTTATATTTTCTTATTACTAAAGCACTGTATTTTTGTTGACGTTCCGGTTTTAGAACTAGAGAAAGTACAGTGCTTTGTTTAAAAACAATTTTTAGTTTTTTAAAACTAATAATAAAAATTTCAATTTCGGCGCCACTGTGAGACGTCGCCAGAGGACGACGCCTCGCCGTTTTATTCCTTGTCACGGCCCTGACTATTAAAGCAGAAGTAGACTGAAACATCTAACTTTGAAATCAGTATAAAGCTATAAATTTCCATATTTGTTTTTTGTCTGGGTGTGTGAGTGGGGGAGAGTTACATACAATAGCATTTTACAGAAAGGTTCAGAAGTTCTGAGGACAGTTTGTTGCCGTAGATTTCATGTATAAGAATTTTTTCATGTAATCTAAAATATTCCATGTGTGGGAAACTTTGAGTATTACAAAAGCAAAATTTGAAAATAAGAGTATTATTTTATTATTTATTCATGGATCTACGAGAAAAATTCTGACATACAAAATAATTAATTAATAATTTTATTTTGTTTCATTTCCACTGATTAGAAATACCCATAGTTCATATATTTTTATCTCATGTAGTAAAATAAATTGTCTTGTCTCATGTGCGTGTCGTCTGTAACCGAAAATCGAAGTTTCGGACAACGGCGAAACTTTGTGCGGTACTAAAGTTCTCTGAATAATACGGTTCGACGAGATTTTTTTTAATTCAAATTAGCTTAACATTAGGGGGCTGGACAACCCAGTGGTTAAAACATCACTTAGAGGATCCACGTTCGATTCCTGACTCTGACCAAACTGTTCCCGTGTTCAGAGTACATATTTGTATAAGTGCTTTGTACAGTCGCGCATAAGTAACATTCAAAAATACCGCCGTTTTAAATGTCAGCAATAATCAACGGATATCCATAAAAATTCTTCTTTCAGATCCTTGTGGAAGAATTCTATGGTATGTTTAAAAGAATGTTAATCATTTTTTAAGATATTCACAGGAGAAAATGGAATATATTTCAAAAATGGCGTCACCGCATCAAAATAAAAAAATGACCTGATCGCATCAAAATAAAAAAAATAATAATTAATAAAAAAACTGGATTATTCTAAGTAACACGTGAATATTAACTTTATGCTTATTTTTATGCAAAAAAAAGAATGTATTAGACGATTTTTGGAATGCTAGAATTATCTGCTTTTGAGCTGTTATATTATCGGACACTTTTATCGGACACTGCTGTTATATTATCAAACGTTATGAATTGAGTAACCCTTTTTATTGTAAAAATTTCCCAATATGTTTATTTCATAACAATTAAATAAATTCTTTATCCTTTTGAAGGAATTTGATTTTTCTTAATATTTCGACGTTTATGAATTTAAAAAATATAACTTTGTATCGCTGAACGCATATGACATTTTACTAATTTACTCGAATTTTACCGATCAACAAAATAGGAGAGGGGGGAGGGGGAATAAACCAATTTTGTCTGCGTATGCAGGCAAGTTGAAAAATCGATCGAATTTAATTTTGAATTGCTGAAATTTCTCTGAGCAAGAAACTGTCGGACACCAAAACTTGAAAAAAAAAAAAAAAAAAAAGAATGCGAAATTCTTACGATCTATAGCTTCAAGATGAATAGAAAGTATGGCTGAGCGGAATAGTAGCCTTTAAACGCGCTATTTTTACCATCATCCTTCATATTTACCGTATAGTTGTTTATGGACAGTACATAGTAGGATAAAGTTGAACAACAGTACTTCGTCACAATATCAGCAGTTTGGCTCGGAAAAGTCCCCCCCCCCCCTCCATTCCCAAGGTTGGGTCAGCTGCAGCGTATATTCAAAACTAAGGTGCCTTATTTAAATACAGGAGTCTTATAACGAAACTATTGCATATAGATTAATTTTTTTTTAATTTATCGTAAATATGTTACAATGAATATTTAACCAATAAATAAATTTACAAGCTAAAACTAACGGGTAAGAGTTTCGCGTAATATTTTAATTTTGATACACAACTTTAATTCCGATTACACATCCGTTTTCGGAAACCCTTTAAAATTTGAGGCAGTTGTATAAACGATGAAAACCCTTAGTACAGCGTGTGAAGTTCAGTAGGGCGCTGGTGGGGGTCAAAGGATAGAATTGCCACCTCCGCGCCAGGTCATGTATCAAAACACATTCTATATATCTAAGGCGTTAGACGTCTAAAAAAAATATAAAACGGATATATTAGACGAAATATCTACGGATAGAATATCTAAGGAGTTTGGCCGGTCATTTCGTTAATCGCTAGTTTTTCAAATTGAATCGCCGACGTGGGAATTTACGACGTGGGAATACCTTAGAGCAGGAATAAGAAGTATGTCTTCGTATCTCTCCTCTAAGGGGAATACCTGGCCTGGGAAGAATGAATGCTCCACCCCAGGCACGGGAACTATGAAAACCCTTTATGATAACGGAGTGTGTCGCCTATCTTGAGTGTTCATGCTCAGAGGGTTATGATTTCACCCTGGGGGCCGTACGAAGCCGACAAAGGGCCGTAGTTCACTCACCACTCTTTGGTTGTAAATATTGCTGGACTTTGCGTGGCTTTCAGCGATCGATAGGTATCCTTACAATTCTTTCTCCCAGATACTTCTGCAAACATTCTATTGTAAGTCTTAAAAGTGTTGATCATCTTTTAAGATGTTTACAGAAAAAAAAAATTGACTAAACGACAAATGTGGCGTCCACTTTAGCCGGTTCACATCAAAACTAAAAATATCAATTATTCCTATATTTAGCTCGTGAAAATGTACTTTATGCATAATTTTATGCAAAAAAAAATAAATGTGTCGATTTTTAGAATGCTAGAACTGTCTATTTTGTAGGAATTCTACACTTATAGACATTTAGAAAAATAGTTATAGACATTTAGAAAAATAGTTAATGTGACGGGATCCTTCAAAAGCAAAATTCGGCAACTATTAATTCATTTCTGCAGTGCATATGCTTCACAAAATATGATAGTTTGAACTGCCCTGTTAAAAATTCGTTAAAAATCCATTTAAAAATTTAAAAAAAAAATCGTTTAAAAACAATCACAGTTAAAAAAATTTTATAAAAATATTAATTTGTAAAACTAATATATTGATTATGACTAAAACTCGAATTCTATGAAATTTCATATTTGTATATGCAATTGCATATATGAACACTTATAGAGCATGTAAATGCATAAAAGGCCTTTAAATGCATATTTTAAGTACTTTATTTCCTTTTAGCTTGCATTTTTTTTATTTTAACTATATTTTTATCTTCTTTAACACTTTACAACAAAGCTGAAAAGTGTTTATGACTTTGTTCATTCTGTCTGTCTGTCTGTCCGTGAGCACGATAACTGCCGAAAAAATTAATTTATCAAAATGAAATTTTAATATGTTGTTCAGACAGTCTATAGGACCTATGGGAATATAAATGAATAATGTCACCCAATTAGTTTTGGATATAACCGGGTTGAAATAATGAAATACATTGAACCTTATGAGGCCTAAATTTTCAAACATTTTTTAAGCAGATTTAAAATTCACAAATTGCTTCGAAAGTTTTATGAAATATTCAAATTGTCCCATAAAATAAATAATAAAAATTTCAGAAAAATATATTCAATAGTTTTTTAAATAAAAATTTGAATAATGATTACACCTTTTATATGAAGCGATCACGTAACCATTATATGAAGAGATCACATGACCCACTTCAAAATAAACTATGGCATTCACCTTGTGCCAAAATTGTGATTTTTAATGTTCTTTGTAATTCATATTTAGTGTTTAATCCGTCCTAAAACCGCTTTATTGTTGCTTAAATTCAGTGCATCTACATCCTGAAACACTGCAATTACAATATATTTGAGTTTAAATGATCATCCAACTTTGACTATTTCTACAACGAAGCCGACTTTTCACTAATGGAAAATGTAAACACCAAAATGTGTAAAATGAGTTGTATAAGAATTGTTGCATTTCTTTAACGCAGAATTATTTAGCTCATGGAGTCTGCAATATAGCTGATATGAATGAAATATTCATTGATTTTAGAGAGTAGGACGATTTTTTCGATGAAGTTTAAAACATAGAGTCTAATTACTTGTACCTCCATGGTCTTAAGTTTGAAATAAAATAAATTATTATAGTATTGTGATGAATGAAATGAATGGAAAAACGTTTATGAATGAAATGCTGATTTTATAGAGAGAGCCATGTGTGTTATATTTCGATGGCGTCATTTGAATACATTTTATTTGTTTTTGATGAAGTTTTCAAATGTAATAAATTATTGTAGTATCATAATAATTTTAAAAATATTATATAGAAATGTATCGCATTTTATAGATGTTTAAACCAGACAATTTATATTTCAATCCCGTCATTTGAATGAAGTTCATTTTTTTCGATGAAGTTTTAAGTTTTCAAATTAATGTAGTATTGTGATAATTTTTAAAATATTACCGAGGAATGTATCGAATTTTAGAGATGTTTAAATAAAATTGCATTGAAGTTGGAAAGTGTTTCATAATCAATGCCTTAAGCATGATTCATCTTTCTTTTTAAATAGCTAGATAAGTTAACATCGGACGAAGCTAAACATATTTCTCATTCAACACCGAAATTCCGTGAGCTACTAAGGCCATGCAATTATCATAAGAAATGATGAAATCTTTTCAGGGTAAAATATCAAGAGACATGTCTGGTAAAAGAGATGGAAAGTCACGTTATACGAATATCTGAAGTTTTGCATACGTCGTTTTCAAAGAGCTGTTCTGTAAAATTTTCTGTATAAGCATTGTGAGTAAAAATGCCTAAAATTAAATCTAGTAAATCAATCAGAATAAAATCATGTATTTATAATCATAGAAAAATCTGAATACAGATGGTGTTTTTATATTATGTAATATGCGAGAAAAAATTATTCAGAAAAATATCAGAGCAACATGTAAAAACTGCTATTCACATTTCAGAGAGAAAAAAAAAAAAAAGAAGAGTAAACACGCAGTTATAACTAAGCCGTTTTCAGCATGGAATACCCAAGAACTAAATATCACTTTCAGTTCAAAAGATGACAAGTACTGTCCAATAATATCAGTTGGTATTAAAAGAACATTTTTAGCATTAAAATGTTTTTAGATGATAAACGACAAAGTCTACGTGTCAAGAACTTAGAAAAGCACATTAGTTGGTTACAGCAATAAAATTTACTCACTATATGAAAATTTTGACTATATTTGAACAATGATATAAAAACTTTTGATTTGCAATAATAGTTTGCTTGAGTTTGATTGAAATTCCGCGTTTTTAAATGCTTTCAGATGCATTAATGATATTCGAACAAAATATATAAATACATGTATTTTATGTTATAAGTAATTAATTATTAAATTTTAGGTGCATATTTGCATGCATATTTTGACAAATTTTAATGCATATATTAGTTATGATATTAATGTATTATCAAATGAGACATATCTGTGTCTGCAGTTACGTAGGAAGCGTCATAAGCATTCATTGATAATGATTACGTTAGTTCTCCATATATAATTGCATTATATTCTTCACAGAGTATTGGTGTATTAAATCCGACACTGTAAACTACCACATTTGATCTTCGACCTCCCTTCCCTGTTCGAGATCCTGACGACACCTATATACCAATCTTGACACTTTTTAAAAAATAAAAAAAATTTTGATTTTCATAAATTTCATTGTAATGTCGGCAAAAAAAAAAATCAATATTTTCCCTCAAAAGGCTCTCTCTCTCCCAAGAATGCCTTATCAGCAAGCACTATTGAGAGGAAAATTATACACTCTTTTTAAACATCGAGTTTTTGCAATAAATTAATTTTTAGCATTTGGCAACAGAAGTTTGAATCCTTTAATTTCTATTCTTAAATTATTACAAGATATTTTGAGCTATCTATCTATCTATATATATTAATTGTCAAGTGTCCGTCTGTTCGTCTGTCTGTCACGTTTTTTTAGGCACTCCCCGTATAAATAGAGACCTGCAATTTGGTGCACAGGTCGATCGTTCGATAAAACCCCCTGGAAAAATCGAATTTTTCGAAAATGTTCCGTCGAGGGTATGCTCCACACCAAAACGTTCGAAAAGTGAAATGATAGAAAAGTATACTTTGCGATGAGATAGAGATTTCAAATTTAGAGTATGTAAACCATTCTAAAGGAAGAAAGTGTGCAATTTTAGATTTCAATATTTGCTACTTTAGTGGGTGCCGCGCACCGAAATGTTCGATTTTCCGAACAAATGAAAAACGCTTGCTTTAAATTTGATAGAGGCTTGAAATTTGGTATACGGGTTAATCATTTGATGAAAACACTCAAGACAACATTGTTTTTCAAAAATGTTCGTTTAAAGAGGTTGCTCCAAAAACAAAATGATGAAAATTCATGTTTCGAGATGCAATAGAGACTACAAATTTGGTGTGCGAGTAGATGGTTCGAAAGGAAAAACACGTACAATTTCAGTTCTCCGATATTTTCTACTTTATGGGGGTACCGCAAACCCAAATATTCGATTTTC
Source organism: Amaurobius ferox (assembly GCA_951213105.1). Classification (NCBI taxonomy): domain Eukaryota; kingdom Metazoa; phylum Arthropoda; class Arachnida; order Araneae; family Amaurobiidae; genus Amaurobius; species Amaurobius ferox. The sequence continues at coordinate 44,613,743 of OX578140.1, read as the reverse complement.
CGAAATAAATGAGAAACGCCTCCTTTCAAAATGTAATAGAGGTTTGATATTCGGTATTTGGGACAATCATCTGATAAAAAACACAAGAATAGAGTTTTTGAAATCTGTTCATTTAAGAGGGTGCTCCACACAAGCAGAGATGTGTATATATACCCAAGTCAGGGATTAAATAATGCTCAAAATTAATGATAAAAATCACATCAATGCAAAGTTAAAATATTTTATTTTTGTATTTATATTTTTTTATAAAGCTTACAACCATATTACTGAAAATTCTTAAAAGGTTTTTTCTATCGCATGTAAACTTATTATCATAGGCGAATCAAGAACGTTGAAGCACAACGTTGAAGCACATCTATTGACCTAATGAGTTTACGAGTCGCATTTCATGACCAATAAATAGCTTACAACCCTACAAGAGCTATTTATAATTTTATAATTCGAGAATAGACCAGATTCAGAACTGTAATCCCCATTTGATCGTCTACACCCCCACACACTATTTTTGGGATCCTATGTACCGAAATTAAGTGTATGTCGGATATCCTATGCCTATGATAGGATGTTTGTATATGAAAAAAAACGCTGCAGTAAGAATTTTTAAGAATCTGGTTGTAAGTATCACAAAAGAAATCAGTTTTCTTTTAAATACCAAAAGAAAATTTTTCATCTTTGCCCTGATGCAAGTTTAGGCATTAATGTTTGGCATTATTCAATCCACGACTTGGGTATATATACCACTCTGTTTATTTTATTTGTAGATATTTACCTTTTTGATATCAGGTTTGTTGGTTCTTTAGCACTGGTGAAGGAGATCCCGCTTATTCTCGAAACAGTTGTCAGCCACAATTTTATTTTTTTTTACTTGAATATCTTAGATTTTTTTCCCTAATCCTTTGCACAATGTGTTTTCGTTTTTTTATTGGTATAAGGAAGAACTGAAAATAAAAATTCAAAAAGTTAAAAGTTAAAAAAGAAAAGCGAAATATTTTTTAAGGAAAGTTAAAAAAAAAATTTTTAAATTATTTCCTAATTTTTTATTAAAACCATTTCATTACTCAACCGTTTATATTTGTAAAGCAGAATTTCCTATACTCCTTTGTAAGGAACTCACACATTATTGAAAAATTAACTTGTATGGAACTCGCTCGTTGTTGCAAAATTTTACTTCATATGTACGTAAATCGCAAGAAATGGCACAAAATTTCAGTTGCATGGAAGCCAGCCATTACCGTATTTAAGAGTGGTCACACCACTCATTTTCCCAGGCCGATCTCGTGCCAATTTACCTCTGTACTACTCTATGTCACTGGAAACCAATATTAAAAAATCGGTGTAGATTATGGGTGGGACAACGGTAATCTAAAAGGACGAGTCTCTCAAAAAGACAGGTGTATAATATATACTGTCCCAAACATCCATTTCTTTCGAGACTAGCTCTTTGCCCATTACAAATGCTATTATTTTACGAATCTTGTTTGAAGTCTATCCTCTAAGTAAACCGCACAATAGATAAAAAGTAGCACATTTTGACCCGCAGGATGTCGGTAAGAAAGAGAAGGGGACTCATCGGAACAGGAAAGAAAAGGCCTCAAGAAAAATGATTTTTATTTTAGACTAGCAGCATACCCGTTCTTCGTACGGAGTATATATTATAAAGAAACTTGAAATTCATAATCATGCCCAAATTCTTATAGTATACTAAATGACATGTTTAATCAAAATATTCTGTTAAAATATTTAATTTAATGCTCCTAAAAAGAAGTTTAAGAATCTCTGTTCTCGCTATATAAAATTATCTTCATGGACATATCTGAAGAATAAAACATCTTGGACCCCTTATGTAAGCAAATATAAAAAAAATATGGAATTGAATCAATATATGCAAAATAAAAGCGTTAAAATTGTATGGGACCCGTACTAATTATATACGCGAATATTAGAAAATATAACCTGTATTAGTAGATTACATGTATAAATTGAAAATACCAATAAACCCGTAATCTTTAAATCTGAAGACAGTCATTTATTCCAATATATGTCAAAATTAAAGTGCTAAAATTATATGGGAAGATATACACGTACTACTTATAATGTCCGATTATTAGTAGAAGATTACCCGTTTTGCAATATGAGTCACAAATGTTTTTTGGTAAAATACAACAGACGACGTAATAAATTGAATATATAATTAATCCCCTTAATTTTCATACCAGAAGACTGTACTTGATTCCAATATATATGCCAATATATGTCAAAATATATGCCAATATACCTGTACTACTTATATTCTCGTAGGTTAGAAGATATACCCGTGCATTCCTAGAAGATTACTCGTACAACGTACAATATGCGCGTGTCAGCAATTTTTGCCGCAATAAAACAATGGCGTAATAACTTAAAAATATCAATAATCCCTGAATCAATAATTCCGGAAAATATCAATAATAATAATGTTTAAACCTGAAGAGTATAATTGATATTATCCAGTCCAAAATGAAATGGCAATGAAATTTATTTTATATACATATCTTCATTATTCAAATCGGAAAGGATTTAATAAAAATCGTCTGCCGCATAAACACATTGGATTTAAATCCGTTGCTAAGCGACATGATATCATTTGCTTCAAATAAATTGGTAGAAAAAATATCGTCTAAATAGTTATATTTCTATGGAACATTTGGCGACAGTTTCGTCAAATTAGCGACATTTTAAAAAATCGCCAAATTTATCGCCAAGTGGGACTGCAGAACTGACAGTTCCACTTTGCGACAAATTGACGAAATATCATCACAATACTATCCCCTAACAAAAAACAATTAATATCATTTATGTAGCGCAATTTTATCAATTTCAAGATATTTTTATAGATTTGAAAACATTTTTATCAATTTGGTGACATTTTAAAAATTCGCTAAATGTATTACTAAGTAGGATGGTTGGTCTGACAGAGAAATGCTAACCAAACATCATTTCAGTACTCTCTTCTAACAAAACAAAAAAAAATTTCATTGATATGTAGAAGACCCAAGCCACACGACCAACCCGAAGGTTTATGGCAGCTGTTTGTGTGTCGTTTATATCAATTTGGCGACATTTCCGTCAATTTGCAAAGTTTAAGAAAAGTTGTCAAATTAGCGATATCCCTCCAAATTCGTAGCTTTGAATTTGCAGATCTGAATGAAACATTCTTATCCCGTTTCAATATACTAAATGAAAACACTACAATTGTATTAGAAGATATACCCGCTCTACTCTTTTTCTGTTTCAACAATCGGCTATATGAATTTATTGGCTAAACACAATATATGAGTTTAGTAGCTAAATACGATATAAGCTTGAAAACTCTTTGCCAAAATAAATGAAATTGATGTACGCAGTCAGCAGTTAATATAATTAAAAGAAAAATCAAACCGTCCATTCATAAGATTTACTTTTATATCCATTTATCCATTTATTTATTATTTAAATCGAAAAAAAATAATAAAAACATTAACAAACACATTTAATTTAATTGCGATGCCGAGCAACATGATATATCCTCTTAAAATGTTAAAATTTATTAACCACTAACAGCACACCCGTTATTCGTACGGAGTGTATAATTTAAAGAAACTTAAAGTTCGCAATCATGTGCAAATTCTGTTAAAATATTAAATTTATTGCTCCTAAAGAGAAGTTTAAGAATATATGTTCTCACTATGCAAAATTATCTTCACGATCAGATCTGAAGAATAAAACATCCTGCCCCCTTTTGTAAGCAAATTTACAGAAGAAAAAATAGGAATTGAATGAATATATGCAACCCCGTACTAATTATATTGTCGCAGATCAGAAAATGTGCCAATGTGTTAGTAGAAGATTACCCGTATTACAATATGCGTCTCAAAAATATTTGCCAAAATAAAAGAGATGACGTAATAAATTGAAAATATCAATAATATCCGTACTCATTATACCAGAAGGTCGTAATTGATTCCAATATATGCCAATATATATCAAAACATATGTCAATATACCTGTACTACTTATATTCTCGTAGATTAAAAGATATACACGTGTATTTGTAGAAGATTCGTACAACATACAATATATGAGTTTAAACAATTTTTGTCATAATAAAATAATTTCATAATAACTTGAAAATATCAATAATCCTTGAATCAATAATCCCCGAAAATATAAATAATAATAATTTTTAAACCTGAAGACCGTAATTGATATTATCCAGTCAAAAATGCTATAAGAAAAATCAAATCGTTCTTTTCTAAAATATATTTTTATATCCATTTATTTATTATTCAAATCGAAAAAATAATTATTAAAATTAACAGACAGATTTAATTTAATTGCGTTTCTGAGTAACATGATATAAGATAGAATCTTATAACATGTTAAATATGTCATGTCTTATAACATAAACTGCGAAATTAAATAACGATTTTGATTTCTCTATACTTCTCATTGTTCCGTAAAAGCTTGTTTTAAATAAACCATGAACCATGGAGATAGATTTCCCCTTTAAATCATGTTTCAAACAATTCATGTTTTCAGAAAGTGACTAATTAACGCAAAAAATCTCCCATCAAACTCAGAGATTAAATTTTAATTCACTTTCAAACGATTTTCAAGCTTTTCGTTTGGATAAACCACGGAGTTAGGGAGTAGAACTCCTAGGGAAAAGTTCCGTTTTTCATTAATATCTCGACAACCCCAGGTCTTAGAAACTCGAAACTTGGACAAAAGTTATGGGGGGATATTTCAAGGCTATTCACCAAATTTCATTAAATTCGGTTCAGCCGTTTTTCCGTGATGATGAGACAAACGAAAATTTCGTTTTTTACTAATATCTCGAGAACCACTGGTCGTGAAACTCAAAACACTGATATAATTTTAAGTGGGGCTATTTCTGGGCTACCCACAAAATTTCATCATATTCGGTTCAGCCGTTCTCCCGTGATGGTGTGACAAACAGACAGACAGACAGACAGACAGACAGACAGATTTTCATTTTTATTTATATAGATTCGTCATACATAATAATCTTGATTCATCTAATATATTTCAGAATGTTTTTCAAATCAGGCGTTTCTTCTTTCAAATAAATAAATAAAACAAAAAGAATAAAAAATAATGTGTTTAACAAATGACTTTCTCTACAGATTAACACATCTGAATTTTGTTGGAAAAATAACACAATCTAGTGCTTGTTTACTATGAGAGCCCGCTAAAATTAATAGACTTATTGCAGTTACTAATTATAAAAATATGTATAAGAAATTTCATGTAAATTGATTTAATATTTCGTTAGATATCGTGCACTCGTGGAAAAGCAAAAATACCTAATATCTCGAGAACGGCTCTTGATAACTACTGAAAAATAGTGTCCCATAATTATTAGTTAACTGTATTTAAAAATCATTTTGTCATAAGATAATAATTAAAATATTTATTGTTTGGGGGTTTTCTCCATTGTGGATCAAAAACGCGTAATATCCCAAGAACAGCTTACATTTTCGGTCCAAAAGTTGTGTTATGGACTTCTAAATACAGAATTATATGTAAAATGGTAACTTCCCCCAAAATATAAAAATATAATTATGTTTAAATATCCTTCGAAACTTATTAATTCGTTAATTTCTTTGATCCTATAAATTTTTGATCTTGTATTCAGTTTTTTCCATTATCTTAAATATAATGAGCCAATTTTTAAAAGTTTTTTTTTGTGTTGAATTTATTTCTTGTTTTCAATAAGTAATTTAGTTTTGACAGGTTCTAACATTATTTTTATTATTTTATTACATTAGGTGATTCATTTCATTGATTCTGTAATATGTTCATTACATAGGTATATAGACCATATCTTTAAAACTATTTTACGAAGGAGACCCTATAGATTTTCATTTAATTTTTAATAAATTTTTATGTAACTTATATATTATGTGTTTTAATATTTTGAAGTCCGCAAATACCGGAGTCCCGGTTTTGAAAATTCCAAATGTCGAGGTACCTGATTATAATTTTGTCCCGAAATTAATTGCCCAACCCATTTCTATGCGTTTAGTGAAAGTTTCATTTATGCGCATATGGACATACCGGATATTAAAAATAAAGCCAACTAGTAATTTTAATTCTTCCAAAGATGTAACATAGGGAATTGTATGCTAATTTATTCCTTCGTAATATTAAGAGAAATATCCTGCTTATTTAGAAATCACTTACTTTTAAAGTTGTGAGAATTGCAAGTAGTTATTTGCCATCGTGAAAATATAAATGAATAAAATGGCCACCTCTAATCGTAAGGTAATGTTTCGTCAACCTTCATTTTACATTAGCATTCAAATATCCTTAACCTTAACATTTGTTCTTGATTTATTATTTTTTAAATATCCATTGCATTTTGTACACAAGTACTTCAGGACCCGAAAAGTTGTATGAGAATTAATATCAATAAGTTGTACATATGAATTTATTGAAAATGTAAATATTAAAATAAATTACATTTTAGAGCAGATTATGGATGACAAATTGGGCAGTTATGTATCAAAATTAACATATCAAGTGAAAACTAAAGTGCAATGCTGATTTAGGGTAATATAACTTTTTGAATTTTATGGAATTCTATATACAGAGAAGAAAGGATTTTTCCAGACCCCTGAGGGTGTTAATACCCTCCCAGATTCCCGAGTTACAATGTTTCGTCTGCGAATTTTTTACTAAATCCTTAAAAGGAGGGTGTATGAGAGTACTATAAAGTCTCCTAGAAGTGAGATAAAAAACAAATTTAAAAATATTGCAATTGTTTCAAGTAGATTGACATTCATTCGTGTCCAGTGCAAAAATGCAAATAGTCCAATTTTAGGAGTGGCCATTTAAATAAGGCTGGCTTGGGGAAGTTATGTGCTTAGTCTCCATCCCATCTTTGCTGAAATACAAAAGGCCACCGGATACCGGAGCACTTCACCATCAAGTCTGAACAACCTCAAGAAATCACTGTAAGCAAATACAATAAATTTATCAACACCTACCTTTGTGGTTTTAGATTATCTTTGAATACTACCGGCCATATGTTGGTTTGTAAAGAATATGTATAACTAATTGTTGGTACATATAGCTTAAACTGCTGCTACAGCTCAAACAGCTATTTATTGCACAAAATAACACATAAAATGAAATGTATCTACCTATCTATCTATCTATATATCTATCTATCTATATATATATATATATATATATATATATATATATATATATATATATATATATATATATATATATAAATTCAATTTGCTGTTAAAAATTATTATAATCGTTTTGCAATTTGGCAGCTTAGTACATTTTAAAGTGACACCAAGTCGCAGAAAATATATTGGGATCCGTTTACTGTATATGAGGTTGATTTTATTCCTTTAATCATGAACAGAAATGTATAAAACAAACTCTTAATTATTATATTTAAACATATTATTTAGTCTTTAATTTAAGATTTTATGGATTTTTGTGGAGCATTTAAATGAAATAGCTGACTCTATTTCTAGTGCATGACTGTCCTGTGTAAGCACATACAGAGATTTAAAGAAGAATCACGAGATGTTGATAATCTTCTGGTGGAAGCAGACCTAAATGCATAAATTTATGCTTAGGAAAGGTTAAAAAAGTAATTTGGCTGATATCCATAAAGGCAATAGGGTACAATAATCTCCCCAACCTCATAAAAATAATAGGGCTGGTCTCTATGAAAAATTTTATTAATAAAATAAATATCTTGATCAATTGGTCATTAAATAGATCAAATTTGCATTAGGCGATATTTTGTGGTGCATTTGTTTCAGATTCTATTCGTGTCACTTAACATGTACTTGCTTCTAGTAATATTTTCCAGTACTGAGAATATTGGTGTTTAAGTTGGATAATCAAATGTTTTGTTTGTTGCGAACTCTGCTTACGCTGATATTGGTGATTCTAAAATCTCACATTCTTCCGAAGTAGTGTAATTTTCGAAGACTTTGATGAAACATGAAGTAATTTATTAAAATAAAAATTGTTTCAAATCGCTTCTGAAAAGAAACTGATGTTATATATTATCGTTAATATTAGCATTAAACAAATTAAAGGTGCCAACCAATTTTTTAGAGGCAAAAAACAGCCTCCTTTCGTCAAAGCAAAGACTGAGAAATTATACCAGCAAAATAATTGCTAAATGAAAATTAGAAAAAATGAAATGAAAGAAACTAAGAATAATATAAATAAACAGAAGAAAGATTAGCTTGGTCATGACCAAGACTACAAATTTAAGTACGCCATGATGGAAAAAATATAAAATAATCTGTTTCGGAAAATACATCACGAGCACCATCATCAACTAATTTAAAATATATATTGGCACAAACCATTATAAAAATACTTATGAATAATCGACTAGAAAATTGTGTAGTATGTAATAAAAAGTATATGAAAGAAACAAGCTACTTTAAGATATTGAAGAATTTTATGTGCCGGTGTCAAAAAGAAAAGAAAAAAAATCAAATTTTAAAATTTTGTCCTGCTTGAAACTTGTCATTATAAATGCAAACTAAGCGATCCATGTGGCAACCAACATATTTGCAAAACAAGATTATAGACAATAGTATTCAGCTGAAAGTGATAGAAGATAGTACATACAAAACTCTTTACCTTTACTCAAAATAAATAATGTAGTATACATTTATAGTTTATCAAAAGATTTGAAAAAATTGTAATTTGGGTATCTGTTTCTATTGCTCAAGTAAAAAAAAAAGAAATAAAAATAAAATAAAATACATGACTCTATAAAAGGGTGAAACTAAGGCATCTCGGGTCTCGTCTTCAAACACACAGCTCGTATATATGTAAAAGAGTATACTTTATTTCACGTATTGTTTATTTCAAAAGCATATTTGCACAAATAATATTTTTAGCACTTGCTTTTATCTATCAAATGAAAGTTAGACATAGATTTTTGAAAGTAAATGCAGTTGAGGTACAAGACATTTCGCGCCCCCCCCCCCTTCAACTCATAGCTTAAACAAAATATAATATAATATACTTTATATAAATTTTATTAGAATATTTACAAAAATCTTGCAAAAAATTCTAACAACAGTCTTTTTAGTAGCTTAGGATACGATACAGAAGTTAAATTGACTTCGATTTTGAATGAACACGGAAATGGATTTTATTTTCAGAAAATTGGAAATACAAGAATGAATTATTTTATAAATTTTCGACTTTTTGCCATAATTCATTATATTGAGGTACAACTCTTCAATGATTACTATGCTACTGTCGAGTTTATTCTATATACTATTACATTTTATTTCCTCTACCTCAATGAATTCAACTGATGAGAAAAATGTGATAGAAACAAGAAAGATTAATCTTGCAAAAAGCAATGACTATGAAACACTTTCCAACTAAAATGCAATGTTATTTAAACATCTCTAAAATGCGATACAATCAGCTGCGATGCTTTTTTAAATTATCATAGTACAATAATTTTTTTACTTAGAAACTTAAAACTTCACTAAAAAAGGCAATGCTATAAAATCCCTTGCTTATCTATTTAAGGAAAACCGATAAATATTGCATTCATATCACTTATATTCCAGACTCCAGAGCTAAATAATTTTACTTTAAAAAATTCAGCATTTCTTATGCAATTCATCTTACAATCGATTGTCTTGTTTACACTTTGCGTACATTAAAATTAGGCTTCGTTGTAGAAATAATCAAATGTTAGTGTTCATTTATAAAATTTAAAATATTGTAATTCCGTAGGTGCAGAATTTAGAAACACAGATAATATGCAAAATTAAAGCGGTTTTAGGACGAATGCAGCACTAAATATAAATACAAGAAATATCAATCATGCATAGAAATTGATTATAAAACAATTTTCAACTGTAATTTTATTTAAACACCTCTAAAATATGATACATTCAGAGGCGGTATTTTTAACATTTTACAAAGTTAAAACGTGTTTATGACTTTGTTCATTCTGTCTGTCTGTCTGTCTGTCCGTTCGCAAGATAACTGCCGTAGATATGACTTTATCAAAATGAAATTTTAGTATGTTGTTCAGACGGTCTATAAGACATATGGGAATGTAAATTAATATTATCATCCGATTAGTTTTGGATTGAAACTGGGTTGAAAAAATCAAATACCTTGAACCCTATGGGACCTAATTTTTCAAACATTTTTCAAACGAATTTAAAATTCACAAATTGCTTCGAAAATTTTAGGAAATATTTAAATTATTCCACAAAATGTATAAAACAATTTAAGCAAAATATATTCGGTAGCTTTTTAAATAAAAATTAAAATAAAAATTAGACCTATATTATATGAAGTGGTCACGTGACACACTTCAAAATAAAGTATGGCCTCCATCTTGGGTCAAAATCGTGACTTTTAAAATTCCTTTTAATATATATTTAGTGTAAGAAAACCGCTTTATTTTTGCGTTTTTTCTGTGGCATCTGTATTCTGCGCCAACGCAATTACAATATTTTTGAGCTTAAATGATCATCAAATTTTGATTATTTCTACAACGAAACCTAATTTTAACCTATGCAGAATGTAAACAAGCTGTAAGATGAGTTGTATAAAAATTGCTGAATTTTTTTAACGCAAAATTTAGTTCTGGAGGCTGGAATGAAGCTGATATGAATGAAATATGCATTGATTTTACATCAAGGTGCAGACAATTCTTGAGTATTGCTTTATTTGAAAAATTTTAAGTATAAGTTTTAAGCATAGAATTAGAAAGTACTTTTACTTCCAGGCTTTTATGTTTTCAAGTAAAATATATTAGTGTGATATTGTGATGAATGAGAGGAATGGAATAAAAATGCGTTGACACATAATACAGATGCACAGAAAAAACGCAAAAAAAAGCGGTTTCAGGATGGATGCAACACTAAATATAAATTAACAAGAAAGATCAATCATGCTTAAGCATTGATTATGAAACACTTTCCAACTGAAATGCAATTTCATTTAAAAATCTCTAAAATGGGATACATTCAGTGGTGATATCTTTTACATTATCACAGTACTACAGTAATTTATTATACTTAAATATTTAAAACTGTATCGAAATATAAATCATCTGATTCTCTATGCAAAATCAATGAATATTTCATTCATATAACTCGCATTCCAGTCTCAGATTCCAATTAAATAATTGTGTGTGAAAAAAATTCAGCAATTCTAATGTAACTCACCTTACAATCGCTTGAGATATTTGCATTCTGAATAAGTTAAAATTAGGTTTCGTTGAAGAAATAATAAAAGTTTAGGGATCATTTAAAATCACAACTATTGTAATTGCATAGGCATGGAATTTAGATACACAGATAATATATATGTGTGTGTGTGTGCGTGTATGTATTCAAAGTATTGGAATCGTGCCGAAGATCGGAACTCAAATTTTCGAAGGATCTACACGATTTGGGACTTCTAGAACACGAAAAAACTTCTTTACGAAATGACCGGCAGAAATTGCCTTTATCCACTCTAGCTAATGGACCAAATTTAACACAATTTGGTGTATAATATTTCAATAACCTACAAATGATTTATATACCAAATTTAACAAAATTTGTTACATAAATCACTTGTAGGTTATTCTAGTACGATTCGGGAAATAGGAATGGACTGTTTTTGCGAAATGGCCCGCAAAAATCGTTAGATATAAAAATAAAAGACTACGTGTGCTCAATTATATCAATTAAATTCCTATTTTATACGTGATTTTTGACAATAAAAAGAATAAGACAAACCCTATTACTCTAGGACTAGCCGTTCTTTACATATTTTAGTTTTTTTGCGTTTTCGCTACGCCACTTTTGACAATAAGTCCATCTATCAAATGAGAACCAAATTTAAGTTTAACGTGCAAATTCAATGTCATTTAAAATACTTATGGATGTTATATTGTGCAGATAAACTCAAATTATTATTGAAGAAATAAAGAGAACGTGAATATGAGTCTGCAGAGAAAGACATGTGCTGTCCACATCAGAATTTTTAATAATATTACAACAATGATTTATAGAAGTGAACGGGGATTATTTGCAGGCCATTTCGAAAAAAATGTAGGATCTATATTTAAAGATCCACCAAATTGTTGTAGAATAAAATGTTCTACAAATTTAATTTGTGTACCAAATTTTTTTTTCTAGGATGTAGGAAAGTGCATTAAACACGCCATCAAATAAATATATCATCAAAAGTTATATAAAATGTAAAAAAAAAATTGAAAAATTGTTATCTACCAAATTTATTTTAAAATGTGAAGCCTCTCTCATATACAAAATAATTAAAGTCTTGGAAAGATATTTATTATATAATATATCTACTTTTTCTTTCTGGAGGATGTCGCAATAGTCGGAATTTAATTGAATTCGTTTTTCTCCCTAAATTAAATAATTTTTAATTAAAAAACTACCTAAAATATTTTACTGAAATTTTTTTACATATTTTATGAGATAATGTGAATATTTTTTAAAAATTTCGAAGCAATTTTTGAATTTTAAATGTGCTTAAAAAGTGTTTGAAAAATTAGGTCCCATAGGGTTCAATGTATTTCATTTTTTCAACCCGGGTTCAATAAAAAACTAATTGGGTGATATGATTTATTTATATTCCCATAGGTCCCACAGATCGTCTGAAAAACATACTAAAATTTCATTTTGATAAAGTCATTTTTACGGCAGTTATCGTGCTAACGGACAGACAGACAGACAGACAGACAGACAGAATGAACAAAGTCATAAACACTTTTCAACTATGTTGTAAAGTGTTAAAAAGAATAAAAATCACGATTTTGACACAAGATGGATGCCATATTTTATTTTGAAGTGGGTCACGTTATTTTTTCATATAATATGGGTGTAATTGATATTTTAATTTTTATTTAAATAACTACCGAACCTATTCTGTTGGAATTTTTTTTATATATCTTATGGAACAATTTGAATATTTCCTAAAATTTTCGAAGCAATTTGTGAATTTTAACTTCGCTTAAAAAATGTTTGAAAAATCAGGTCCCATAGGTTTCAATGTATTTCATTTCTTCAATCCGGGTTCAATTCAAAATTAGTTAGGTGATATTATTCATTTACATTCCCATGTGTTCCACAGACTGTCTCAACAACATACTAAAATTTCATTTTGATAAACTTCTTTTTACGGTAGTTATTGTGCCAACAGACAGAGAGAATGAACAAAGTTATAAGCACTTTTCAACTATGTTGTAAAGTGTTAATAAAAATAATTTCGTCATTTGAATGTTGGATACTATTTTATATCTACTTATAGTGTGATTGTAAAAGGAACTTGCACAATAGAATTTTGCACTATACACGTAAACCAACATTAGTAGATGGTATTTTCATTTTGTGATGGATGCATGGCTTAAAACTTTCTGGCGACACAGAACGAACAAACAGGTTTCGGATTCCTTTGAAATATGGGGTACGGGTGATGGTTATCTGAGCGTCGAGAGCCAGATACTGGATATGTTATCAGCAGTATTGTTCACGCTGGCACCTTCTACTAAGGGAACTATGGCTTGAAGGCATGCTCTACCTTGTGGCAGGGCTGTAGAAGTAATGGGTTAAGTCTTAGCACCTGTGGGTCTTAGCGCCTTCTTCCTTGAAACCGGAAATGCTTGTTAAAGCCGTCACGACATTGCATGATGAAAATTAACATTCATAGGATTTAATGGAAAGTTTACAATTTCAAACTAAAAATAAACTCTTGTAGAATACAGAAAATGAAAATCAAACATTTGTAACTAAAGCTCCAATTGAATTTTATTATTAGGGCAATGTCACTTGCGTTTTCTTGACACGAAACAGTATTTTTAATTGTTTCTTTTGAAACATTTTCAATTTTTATTTTCAATCTGGTTGTTACAATTAAAAAGCAAGTCACAATTAAAAAATATCTAGAAAGTGGAGATATATTGATGTACGTAAAGAAAAAATTATATTTCAAATTTTGTGTCCAAGTTATTCTTCTAAAATATAACGTAGAAATACCACATTAAAAGTAATTTTTTGTTTAATTAGCGACAGCTTAATCACGCTGATAAATGTACGTTTATCTGTATTATACAACTTATACATTTAGTATAATTTCCTGGAATAAACATTATATTGAAAACAAATTATTGCTATAAAATCTGAAAGTCCTAAAAAGTTGAGTTCTTATTGGGGAAAATTAAAAAAGAATGTTATCAGATTCCACATAATAATTTGATATTAGTAGCTGCATTCCTTATTATCGTGTTCTTATCTCACACATTCAATAGTATTCGAGGAGGGCTCAAAAAGTTTTGAAACCTGCTTATTTGTTAATATCTCTAATTCGAATAACTTCTAGGAAAAGAAATTCCTTTTATACAATTAGTATGAGAAAGTACAAATATGTCATTTACAAGGAAAATTATTTTAAATAGAAGATTCATTCCGTTTTTAACACTTTACAACAAAGTTGAAAAGTGTTTATGACTTTGTTCATTCTGTCTGTCTGTCTGTCTGTCTGTCTGTCTGTCTGTCCGTTAGCACGATAACTGCCGTAAAAATGACTTAATCAAAATGAAATTTTAGTATGTTGTTCAGACGGTCTGTAGGACCTATGGGAATATAAATAAATAATATCACACAATTAGTTTTGGATTGAACCCGGGTTGAAAAAATGAAATACATTGAGCCCTATGAGACCTAATTTCTCTAACATTTTTTAAGCGGATTTAAAATTCACAAATTGCTTCGAAAATTTTAGGTCATAGACAAATTGTTCCATAAAATATATAAAAAAAAATTCAGCTAAATATATTCAGTAGTTTTTTAAATAAAAATTAAAATAATGATTACACATCTTATATGAAACGATCACGTGACCATGATATGAAACGATCACATGACCCACTTCAAAATGATATATGGCATCCATCTTGTTTCAAATTCGTGATTTTTTAAAGTTCTTTTTAATTCATATTGAGTGTTGTATCCATCCTAAAACTACTTTATTTCTGCTTAAATTCTGTGCATCTACATACTAAAACAACACAATGACAATATATTTGAGTTTAAATTCTCATCTAAATTTGATTATTTCTACAACTAAGCCTATTTTTCACCTATGTAAAATGTAAACAGCAAAATATGTAGAATGAGTTGTATTAGAATTACTGTATTTCTTTAACACAAAATAATTCAGTCCATGGAGTCTGCATGGCTGATATGAATGAAATATTAATTGATTTTATAAACAGAAGGACGATTTTTTTCAAAGAAGTTTTAAGCATAAAGTTTATGAATTGTAGCTCCATGGTCTTAATTTTTAAATAAAATAAATTATTATAGTATTGTGATGAATGAAATGGAGAAAGTTATGAATGAAATCCTGCTTTTATAGAGAGATCCAGGCGTGTTATTTTTTCTATGACGTCATTTGAATTAATTTCAGTTGTTTTCGATGAAGTTTTCAAATATAATAAATTATCGTTGTATTATGATAGATTTAAAAATATTACCGTGGAATGTATTGCACTTTAGAGATATTTAAACCACGCAATTTATATTTCAATGCCGTCATTTGAATGAAGTTCATTTTTTTCAATGAAGGTTTAAGTTTTCAAATATAATAAATCAATGTAGTATTGTGATAAGTTTTAAAATATTACCGAGGAATGTATTGCATTTTCGACTTTTTTAAATAAAATTGCATTGAAGTTGGAAAGTGTTTCATAATCAATGCTTTAAGCATGATTGATCTTTCTTGTTTAAATATAAAGGATCTGGAGTTTAAGTATCCACTGGGCTTTTTTATATATTCGTTATACCCCATTGGTTAAGTCTACTTCTGTCACAATCTTCATCAGAATATAAAAAATATATATTTTATTTTCACATACTATTGTATAGAATAGGTATTGTTTTCTTGAGAAATTTCGAATTCAAAATTTTGATGGAAGATATCCTGACGGAAGACAATTATTGAATTTCATAATTTGATTAGATAATTTTTGAGAATAAGTAATATATTAATACTAATCAAATTGTTTCTGGGCAAAATATAATTTTGAAAAATATATAAAAGAAAAGAGGACAAAATAAAATATTCTTTATATATAAATCTAGAAAAATGGAATGCTTTAATGACATATATTAAAATAGATTTTATTAATTTTATGCTATTCTGTAAAAGAAACCGAAAATATACAATTGCTTAAAAAATACGATAACCCATATGGATGAAGCAGAGGCTATGGTATTTAAATGACAGGTGTTATAATGGCGTGGAATCAGTGTCTGATTACATACGCAAGTATATAATTTTATCTGTTGCTATATTAGCTTCAAATATTCAGTGGAACGGTCTGTTTGGACATCAGGGATAGTGCCACCCAATTAAAACCATAACCCAGTGGGAGCGACATCCACAGGGACAGTGTCCTCCTTCCTCTAACATCAACTTCTCGGAAGAACTTTCAAACCCACATATTAAACGTGCCCGTATTCAGCGTGAACAGAGGGTCGTCAGTTTAGTCAGAGCTAGAAATCGAATTCGGGTCCTCCAAGTGCAATCCCCGTGCCTTAACCACTGGACTATCCCACCCCAAAGTTCATCCATCTGTCCTTCAGACCGTATGCAATAGAGCAAAATCCACCGGGTTCATGAATAATAATTTAGTATATAGAGCATTTGGCGAAAATGTTATCGTGCCCAAATAACATTTTTAAATAAGTTATTTTTAAAACATTTTATATAAAATACACTTCTCATTGCAGATACTATCTTCCATGGACAGGTTTCGCTCTTATTCTGCGCTTGTCAGCAGGGAATAGCAGAAATCTGTAATGATAGTAAGAAACATGTTACAATTTTTTGCGAGCTTCTATGGGAACTGACAATTTCAGTCCTTCCCCGCGGTTGGTATAACATTTGCTTACAATTTAACTCAGGCCACACGGAGCTGCAAACGCAAATTTCATAAAACACAAATCCGCTTATAAGGGACGTCTCCCAAAAATATGAAAGATATCCCAGCCACAATTTTTAATCAATTTTATGCCGGTCATATAGAAGGATTTAAATTGTCATTTTCCATAAAAGCTTGTAAAAATTGCGGATTTTAGCGAGTTTTGTACTACCTTTGCAGCTGACGAGCTGTATCTTCCATGCTAACGAGCGCATAATAAACACGAAACCGGTCCATGGATGTTGATATCTGCAATGGGAGAGCCATTCTTATTTTGGGGGGCGCCCTTTATAAGTGGGTTTTGTGTATAATACACTTTTATATGTTTAATAATTTTTTCTCAATTTTTCATTCATTCGGTTATGTGTTAGGGCATGTGTTACAGAATGTATAATTTCTTATGTTTCTTCTCTTCTAACTACGAACGCATCTTTTATTTATGTAATTTTAGTTCACTTTTCAACTAGTTTCGAATGAAAGAAGTTGCAGCACATATAGCGTATATATATAAATATTACACAGTTATCAGTTTTAAATAGTGTCCTCAGTAAAAATGTGTATTCACGATCCTTAGTTAATAGATATACGTACCCTTGTTTTGAGATATTAGATATACGTACGTTTACTCTCGGTAAGAACTTATATATCTAATGCCAGGCATTGCCCTCATTCTAACGGTGTATACACATGGCCTCATTCTAACGGTGTATATGCATCGTCCGCATTCTAACGGTGTATATGCATTGTCCGCATTCTAACGGTGTATATGCATTGTCCGCATTCTGACGGTGTATATGCATTGTCCGCATTCTGACTGTGTATATGCATGGTCCGCATTCTAACGGTGTATAAACATGGTCCTCGTTTACCTTGCAAAAATACATACTTGAAATAAAACTATTTTTAAAATTTTCTTGCCACATATGTCATTAACTTCCTTCCAGGATGCCTAAAATGTGAAAATTATATCAGAAAAATCATTGTTTCTGGAGGTCCTCAGTTTGGTGGGTTCCCCGCAGCGTCCTCGTTTTCCACCAAAAACCAACCTGTGTGTGTGTGTGTGTGTGTGTGTGTGTGTGTGTGTGTGTCAGTGAGTCTGTGGAGACGATAACTGACGAACGAATGGACCGATTCGAACCAAATTTGGTACAAAAATCGCAATCCATAAACACTGGAAGCCTATTGTTTTTATACGTAATCGCATGTTCAGAACCCCCCTAAATTTTCGAATAAAATTTGGAAAAAATCGTCAAAAAATCAAATCCGCTAATAAAGTTACGCAAATAGACATTTCTTATGTAATTTTTCATTAGAAAACGATTGGCATAAATTTTAGAACGCTAATATGAACCGTTCTCGAGATATTGTGCATTTTTCAAAAAAATTATGAAATAGTCACATAAAAAAAAAATTCCTATTGAGAAACATGTTCACTTTTCATATGTAATACCATGCGATAAATTGAGTGACATCATTCTCGTGGATCTAGCTTGTTCCATTCATGAAAAAATATACTTTGAATAATACTTTTGTATTTAAACGGCAATAGTCATTTATCTGCTGTAAGAATAACTTTCTTCTTAGTGCATAACGCCTGGCGAGATTTTGGCGATGAATTTGGCGGAATGTCGCCAACTTGGCGAGTTTTTTGAAATGTTGCCAAATTAATGAAAATCTCGCCAAATGGATAAAAATGATGCTAAATCAATGAAAATGACGACTAATTGTCGAAAATTCAATATCTTGGAAAGAATATTAGTATCTACTATAAGAAAAACCTATTTTTTTACTGTAAAAGTAGTAAATTCATTACATTATATAAGGAAAGTCATGTGTTGCCCACATCAGATTTTTTTGAGAGTGAAAAGGATAAGACAACCCCAATACTCAAGATCGAGATATTTTAGTTTTTTCGCATTTTCGCTTCGTCACCTTTGAAAATATGTCCAGTAACCAAATGAAAACGAAAACGGAATTAAAAGTGCAAATTCTGTGTAATTTTAAATAATTTTGGGTATTATTTTGTGCATTTAAACGCCATTTAAGGAATTATTGAAGAAATAAAGAGAACGTGAATATGAGTCTGCAGCGAAAGTCATGTGCTGCCCACATCAGATTTTTTTTTCATTAACGCCATGTGATAATTTCCTTGTCATAGCAAGTTCTTTACAACTAGAAATTTGTGTTATTGAATACTAGCAGATATACCTAGCACTGCTGGTGGTTTAAAATAGGTGCAAATTTTAAACGCGTTAACGCTGCTTTTCAAAAAATTTCTAATAAAGCATTTAATTTAATTTCCCTATAAAAAATTAAGAATTATAAGAAGATGTGCTCTCGCTATACAGATGCTTTCTGTGCATGAAAATCTAAAGAATAAAGCATCTTCGTGCCGTTTATAAAACAATGTTCGAAAATATTAACTTTGATAATATATACAACAAAATGAAGACACTGGAATAGCAACAATTATTTAAAGACCTTCGAGAATATATGAATTAAATTTTTTTTCCAACTGTTATCGTGATCCCATATCCACTAACATAACACTATAAAAAATCTGATGTAGGCAGCACATGACTTTCCCTGCAGACTTATATCCACGTTCTCTTTATTTAAATTTAATTTAATTCACTTTTAATTCAATTTTCGTTCTCATTTGGTAACTGGACTTATTTTAAAAGGTGGCGTAAAAAAATACGAAAAAACTGAAATAACTCGAGAACGGCTAGTGCTAGTGTAATGGGGTTGATCTTATTTTTTTCTTCGTTAAAAGTTACTTGTAAAACAAGCATTTAATGGATATATTTGAGCATACGTAGTTTTTCATTTTAGATTTTGAAGACGATTTTTGCGGGTCATTTTGCAAAAAAGGGCTGGTTATTTTCTTCCGAACCGTACCAAAATCTAATCAGCAGCAGGGTAACCCACAAGCGACTTATCTACCGAATTTTGTGAAATTCGATCCATTAGTTTTTCAGCTAGTGTGGATACAGCCAATTTTTGCTGGCCATTTTGCAGAAAAGGGCGGATTCATTTATCACAAATCGTACTAAAAACTAATCAGCACCAGGGTCACACCCATGTGACTGAAAGTAGCAGTTATTCCCATAATCTTATATCTCAAGGTTGTATTGCCACTTGGAAATTTAATTCCGTTCATTTATAAAATCTTCTTTATTATTCAAATCGTATAAATAAAGTAAAAATCGTCAGTCGAATAAACACATTTTATTTGCCCCAATTCCTTTGTTAAGCAACGTGATATAATTTTCTTCAAATAAATTTTCAGAAAATAATCGTCTGCATAATGTTATTTCTATGGAAGGTTTATTTTTGTGGTTTTTTTTTTATTAAAATCTCAAAAACCCCTGGTGCCAGAAACTGGAAGCATGGACGGAGTTACCCGCAGTGAAGTAGAGAATAATACGAAATTTGAAATAAAAAATTCTGTCAGAAGATATGGATTTGTATAAGAAACAGACAGACAAACTTAAAAATCTATTAAATTTCTTGTCTTTCAGAATCTTTTGTGTAAATCCCCAGATCTGTACCTGCCATTTAAAAAAGTGTGTGATTTTAGCCCGAGAATTAGCTCATTAATAAGTACTTGAACGAGTGTCTCTTAAATTTTGGGGTATTTAGACGGATTTTGTAAATATGTAAAAATCTATTTTTTATTTATTTATTTATTTATTTTTAAATTTTCGAATATTTTGATATCGGCCCAGATCATGACCTTTCATCGATAAAACAAAGAAACAATCAATAAAGTTTCTAAACTAAGAATCAGCGTTTTAAATAGCAGTACATACATAGATACATCTTCTATAAATAGAAAAATAATATGGCGATTGGGTTTTAATTGTGCAGTGAGAATGCCTGCAAGGATACGATTTCTGAAGGATTTATCTCCACTGCCGATCGTAATTTCTTTAATGTAAAATATTGAAGGTTATGCTAACAATATAAATTCTTTATCAAACGTATTTCCATAAAAATAAGTAGATTGTATTCAAGAATAAAACACGTTGTTTCACTGAAAATTAAACAGTTAAATTACTTCCTTGATTACATTGAAGTACCTGCTATCTGACAGCGACGTGGACTCATAAGCAATTTCGTGGACTCATAAGCAATTATTAAATTTCCTCCAACATTAAAATGATTCTTCTCATAGCACACAAAGTGACTAATGAAAAAAACCAAAACCAAGCAAAACTGTCCAACAAAAAAATAACTATAAATTTTCCTCAAGCAGCAATTGTATTCTAATTGTATTGGATTCTGAAGTGCTAATTGCATTGTGAAAAATAAATGTAAATGTTCAGTTTGGAATATTTACTGTGCTACAGTAGATAGTGCAATTAAAACTTCGCACCCGATTTCCAAGTCTTCTCTTTTTTGTGTTTTTAATTTAACTAATTAAGGTTTAATTTAAATAATTATAGTTTAACTAATTAAGGTTTCCATTGTAGGCAAATCGCGGTCTTTCTATCGCGTTTACAATACCAATAAGATGCGATGTATAAAAATAATCTGTATATGATTATTTTGTCTTAGTTCAGTAAATGAAAAAATCTGATCTGGACAGCACATGAATTTCCCTACAGACTCAAATTCATTTTCTTATTTTCTGTTTCATGATGAATAAACTGAGTTTAATTGCAGACAATAACAGGGATTCTTTTCTGATATTATATCCAATTTGCATTTTCAATGCATCTTTGTTCAAAATTCCACAAAACTAGATTATCTCGAGAACGGCTCTTCTTAGAGCTATGGATCTATTCTTATTCGTTTTGTTTCCAAACATGAATAAGAGAGAGTAATTAAGAGAGAGTAATTGGGAGTAATAAAGAGTAAGTAATTGAGAGTCATAAAGAGTAAGTAATTGATTAATATATTTCAACTATTTTAGTCATTTATAGTTGATTTTCTCGATCTTTGCGGTCTATTTTACAAAAGGATCGGCTATATTTTCTCGAATCATGTCAAAATCTAATCAGCATCGGGATAGCCACCATGGGACTTAACTACCAAAAAAACATTTTCAGTTTCTCAAAATTGAAAAACTGCAATATCTCGAGAATGATTCATCTTAGAGTAATGGTGGTTGGTCTAATTTTTTTTGTCTTCCAAAATATGTATAAAACAAACATTTGATCGATACATTTGAGCGTATATCGTCGTTAGTTTTTGATCTTAATGATCTGAGCATTTCGCACAAAAAAAAAATACAGTTCCCCCCCTCTCTCCCCCCCCCCCGAATTGTATCAAAATCTAATCAGTACAACGATAACCTACAAACGACTTGTCTAACATTTTTTTATCCTTCTGCTTACGGGTGGGCCAGCGCCCTTTCCAAACGAACCAAAATCTAATCGGCAGTAGGGTAACTCATGAGTGACTTACCCTCAAATGTTTTGAAATTTGGTCAATTATGTTTTGAGTTAGAGTGGATATATACATTGCACAGACAGACGAACAGACAAACACACAGCAATACAGACAGCCACACACACAGCCGTCACTCTAAAAGCACATTTTTCGTGTTCTAGGGTGCTCGAAACGTATAGATCCGTCGAAAACTGTTGTTGTGATGTTCGATACGATTCCAGTTCTTTCTATATGCCTTACCATATATTGTAGGGAAATTAAAATGGAAAACAGATTTGGAGCTCCGCACGTAAAACTTCTATCAATGTTGTTATATTCTTATGTAATCCTAAAATCATTATCACCAGTTTTACACAATATCTTTAAAAAAAAAAAACTTATTTATACAAGGATCTAGGAAAGCTCTTAAGAACCTCAATAACTTTCTGAGGAAACGTACATGAGTGTACACGTTAGGTCTATCTTTAGTAAAGTTATCGTTTCCGATCGAATGAAAAGATCACTGTGCCCCCTAGAGAAGAATATTAAAAGTTAGGATATTGGAATTGGCAACACAGTGAGATACACGATAAAAGTGAATTACAAAGTTGTATAGTCTGTTAAGTAGGAATCGGCCATAAAAGTGCTATGGAACGGTTTTATTTGGCACAATATAGTAATTGGCGAATGACAATCCTACTCAGGAATACTACTACGGTATCCCAAAACCGTACCACCAAACTATCGGAAGGATTTACGAGCCCATACATTTGATGTGCACGTACTCCATGTGCACGCGAGGACAATTTGGGCAGAGCCAGGAATCGAATTCGGGTCGTCCGAGTGCAATCCAGCACGCTATGGGCTGTCCTACCCTGGCGACGCTATTGTTACCGCGTAATTTGACAAGCATTGCAGATGCCAACATGTTACAGTCTTTGATGGTATGACTCCTTTTTTATACCTATTTATTGCCTACCATATACGCGTTTCGTTCGTTTCTTGGTGTCGATTCCTACTCATTAGACAATGCTCTACAACTTGCCTTTCTTAGAGCTTGGTGTATCTATAGCACGAACAATTACAGAACTGTGGCTTTTATGGAAATATATTTGAATCTCTGTGCTAACATTGAACGGAATACAGTACTATGTAGAATTATGTTATATTATTTTTGATACCGATAATTTTATATTAATATTTTGAGTTTTAAATTTATTTTTATTTATTCATAGCGTATTTGTGTATCAAATTATTCCTTTATCTGCAATATAACATTCGATTATATTTTTCATGACGCATTAAAGATTCTCCCTACTTTCTGTTTTTTTTCTTCTTTCCTTTATTTTTATCAGTCTTTACTACCAAAAGACGATGCTTCCCACCATGCGTCAGCCTCCCTCCCCAGCTTCAGAGATGGGGTGACAATCGAGATGAAGCATAGAACCAAACAATACGTTGAAACCAAGCAGACTTGCACGCTGGTTACGATCCGCAAGTTTGCAAGTTCAATAAAAATCAAGAGACTGCATTTGACGGTTGTTTCAACAATAAAAACAATTTATTTGAACAAAATTAAAACTTTTAAACATCTGAAATGACCCTCTAAACTAATTAAATACACTTTTACAGTAATGGATAAGATGACACCCCGATATGGGTCGTCTCTTTCAGATGATTAAAAAAATGTTAACGAAGGCATGGGGGGGTCATGATGAAAAACCCTGGGAGCGTCCAAATATCAACTGCTACAGTCCTTACCCCGCAGAAAAATAATTCCGAACAAAAGAGCCCGCCGTATATATATATCCTCCATAGAGTTCATTGGCACCTGGAGTATAGCTTCTTCTCGGTAACATATTATTTGGGATCTAAGCCCTACTGTTGACACATTAACGTGCCTGTCCCACGCAAGTCCGGGTAACGATGGGCGCTATAAGCCCTATTGCTGACACATTTTAAACTTAAATACAGCAATTGTCAGCACGAGGGCTCAGCGATTATACATCTTAAAATACAACCTCCCTGCAGAGGCGAAACAGCCCTGTGGTTAGCAGAAATTGCACTTAGTCGGTCCGGGTTCGATTCCCGCCACTACCAAAACTGCCGCCCTGTTCAAGCGGAGTACGATCACGTTAAACATGTGGGTCCGCAAGTCTTTCCGAGAAGTTGGTGGTAGGGAAAGGAGGGTACTCTCCCTGTAGATGCCTCCCCCACTCCACTGGGTTCAGGTCTAAATTGTGTGGCACTTCCCGGCCGTCCAAACAGATACCTTAAACTTTTCTGGTAGGTCGGACGGTCTGGGTCGAAGAAGTAGAAGAACCTCCGTGCAGATCTTGAAAGATTCCAGGAATTCATACCCCATATGGGGCGTGGGGTCATTAGCATGCTGTTTTCTGTGGATAATTTCCCAGCAGAGTCTTACAATTTTCTATCGTGTATTTTCTGTTTTCAGTTTAAAAAATAGTTTTGTACTGCTGTTTTTTATTCTGAAAAACCCTCATCATGAAAATTTCCTTTCATTAAAATCTTCCCCTCTATGCTCGGGCTAACTGGATACAGTTGGGGAGTACGTCACTGAATTCTATTGTAAAAAATCTGATGTGGGCAGCACCTGATTTTCCCTACACACTCAAATTAATTTTCGCTTTATTTCATCTGTAATTCGTTAAATTACGTTTAATTGCACAAAATAGCAAGCATAATTATTTGAAATTACATTGGATTTGCAGTCATTTGGCGACTAAACGTATTTTCAATGGCGGCGTGACAAAAATGTAAAAAACTAAAATATCTCGAGAACGGCTAGTTCTAGGGTAATGGGCTTGATCTTATTTTTTATTTGTCAAAAATTATGTGTAAAACAAGCATTTAAATGATACATTTGAGCAACGTAGTCTTTTATTTTAGATTTTGATGATTTTAGTGGGACATTTTGAAAAAAAAAACAAGGTATGTTCATTTTTTGGGGAATCGTACCAAAATCTAATCAGCACTAGGGTCACCCACAAATGGCTTAAATACCAAATTTTGTGAAATTTGGTCAATTTTGTTTTAGCTAGAGTGGATACATGCGATTTTTGCCAGCCATTTCCCAAAAAAGGCAGGGTTTTTTTTATTCCGAATCATACCAAAATCTAATCAGCGCCAGGGTGACTCACAAGTCACTTTGAAATAATAATTTTAAGAAATTTGGTCAATTACTTTTTTTGAGTTAGAGTGGATACATACATTGCACAGACAGATAGACGTCACGCTAAAAATAGTTTTTTCGAGTTCTAGAGGTCCCGAAACGTGTAAATTCATCGAAAACTCGAGTTGCGATTTTCGACACGATTCCAATACTTTTCCAATATAATACCATTATTGCTGGGAAAGTAAAAAATGTGCTCCTATATTCATATCCAAGCAGTTTTGAAACTGCGACAGTAAAAGTACACAGGGAAAGAAAAGGCGTTATTTTCGTACTGCGGTTGAAAGTGCTGAAATTTCGTAAATTTCTTTGGCATTGCTGTTCTCTTCAAACATTCGACAAAGCATGACACAAACTCCTGCGGTTCTCTTGAAATAATAAAAGGTAAACAAGATTGCAGGAATATTTAAAATATTGCCCAATCCAATTATGCTTGTTCCTTGTTAGTTTCATTTAAAAGGAAGGGGAAATTGTCTTTTCCTTTCAAGAAAGTTCAGTCTTAGAACAAATGGAAGGGGCTTTAATGGGATATTCATTTAAAGTCAGGTGTCCAGAGAACAATTGGAACTCTTGAAGTGCATCGAACAACGGCATGGAGAGAAGTTGAAAGCTCCCGCAGACATGACGAGGAAAGGGCTACTGTGGGCAAAATATGCAATTCAGACATATTCGAAACACTGTCACTGTAAAATATTCTGAAAAAGATTGAGTAATTTTTACTTTCTTATGCTGCTATATTGAGAAGATCATTTTCCTCAAAAGTATATTTTAAGACCTTATGAACACATTTCTAACACGTGCACTGTGAAGCATTCTGCAACTTTTGCTCATTTTTGTTTCAGCTACTTTGTTGATATTTTCGGCAAACTCGAAAAATTCCAGCTTCAGTTCTGAAATATTCAGCTAATTATCGTTTGCCGAAGCGTTATTGTTGTATTTATATATATAAATATATATATATATATATATATATATATATGTATATTATCATAACTATCAGGAACCTTACTCCTCATTACGGACATCTGATTCCCCCGAAACTTTCAATAACATGCTTGCAAATGTTTTACAGTGTGTGCAGTGAGGTGTCAACATGATAATTCAAGCGCGAAAACTCGTATCGCTACTCATACCGCTAAATTTATGACAAATACATTAAATGAAAGACTAAAGTTAAATAATTGTTTTCGTAATTAAGACAAAAAATAAAAAACGAAATATTTGAAATTTAAGACTTTCAAAGCATTATTTTCTATGGAGAACAATAATTCCCGTAACACTATATAGTCCATGCAGTAAAATGAAAATTTTGATATCGTAATGCATGTAGAAGGTATTAAAATAATATTTATTTTACGCATATCATCTAAATACTTCAAACCCATCAGCCTGAGCTAATTGCTAATTTATTACTAACCTATTGCTAATTTATATATTAGTAAAGAATCAAATTTAAAGAACAATTTGTAAATGAAGGTAATAAAAAGACACATTTTTTCACTTTAATAGAAATAGAAATAAAGAATAGGAATAAAGAATCTGGCATGTGGGGATTCATACGCCAGATAGATTTTTTTAATTTAATTTATTGACCATAATATTATTCTTAATTGTAGTGTATGGACTTTAAAAATCGAGACAACCAAAGCTGTTTAATTAAAATGTCTTATAAAAACACCATTAATGACGTACATAAAATTACACAACCAGAGTGCTTTCGGACATTATTACGTCCTTCATCAGTGGCAAAGTTAACTGTAGGTGACGAACATGAGCTCTAATATACAGGCCACAACCGCGAGACAAGATTTGCATATTGATCATTTTAAAATCGATATATTTAAAAAACATAATTTAATTACAAATTACTTAAGTGATAAGAGATCATAATAAAATACAGGGTAACCAATAGAATTGTCGCCAGGAGCAAAGAAAAAAGTACTATATATCCAAAAAATTATACAATGGTTTAAAACGCAAGAAGTCGAGAACGAGACGCCAAGCATAACTGAGGGTCTGAACGGGATCCAACTTGCAAATAGAATCACGGTAAATATAAATGAAAAGGGATTCATAAAGTAATATATTACGGGGTTATTGCAGCTAATAAAGAGAAAAGTTTTATCGAATATAGGAGTGAAAATTATCGTTAATAACAAATCGTTATTAAAGACATTTTAATTAACAAACTTCGGTTGGTAAGTTTTTGATGAATTGACTTGTTTTTCTTACAATTTTATGTAGTGTATGGTTCTATACGGCATAAAAGCAGTTTCATAGAATAGGTATTACGACCGTTTTCTTTTAAATGAAAAATATTTACCCATGTGAGTCGAAAATGCTTTAATGTAGATATATCACTGATAGAAATGAAAAGAATGTGTTTATGCTAGCGCACGTTTCCGTTAATATTTTAATTGTATATCGCAATTTCTCCATATTAACACAAGAAAGATCACTCATGCATAAAGCATTGATTATTACACACTTTTCAACTTCAATGCAATTTTATATAACCATCTCTAAAAAGCGATACATTCCTCGGTAATATTTTTAAAATTATCTCAATACTACATTAATTTATTATATTTGAAAACTTAGAACTTCATCGAAAAAAATGAACTTCATTCAAATGACGGCATTGAAATATAAATTGCCTGGTTTAAACATCTCTAAAATGCGATACATTCCTCGGTAATATGTTCAAAATTATCATAATACTACAATAATTTATTATATTTGAAAACTTCATCGGAAACAGTTGAATTTTATTCAAATGACGTCATCGAAATATAAATCGCGTCTATATAAAAGCAGTATTTCATTCATACATTTTTCCATTCCTTTCATTCATCACAATACTATAATAATTTATTTTATTTAAAAACTTAAAACCATGGAGGATCAAGTAATTTAACTCTATGCTTAAAACTTTATCGAAAAAATCGTCAAGTTCTCTGTGTAAAATCAATGAATGTTTCATTCATATTAGCTATATTGCAGACTCCATGAGCTAAATAATTTTGCGTTAAAGAAATGCAGCAATTCTTATACAACTCATTCTACATCTTTTGATATTTACACTCTCCATAAGTGAAAATTAGGCTGTGGAAATAATCAAAGTTTGATGACCATTTAAATTCAAATATATTGTAATTGCGTTATTTCAGTATGTAGATGCACAGAATTTAAGCAAAAATAAAGCAGTTTTAGGACGGATACAACACTAAATGTGAATTAAAAAGAACTTTAAAAATCACGATTTTGACACAAGATCGATGCCATATTTTATTTTGAAGTGGGTCACGCGATCTCTTCATATAATGGTCACTTGATCTCTTCATATAAAAGATGTAATTACCATTTTAATTTTTATTTAAAAAACTACTGAATATATTTTGCTGAAATTTTTTTCATATATATTTTATGGGATAATTTGAATATTTCCTAAAACTTTCGAAGCAATTTGGGAATTTTAAATTCGCTTAAAATATGTTTAAAAATTAGGTCCCGTAGGGTTCAATGTATTTAATTTTTTCAACCCGGGTTCTATCCACAACTGATTGGGTGATATTATTTATTTATATTCTCATGGGTCCCACGGACCGTCTGAACAACATACTGAAATTTCATTTTGATAAGGTCATTTTTACGGCAGTTATCGTGCTAACGGACAGACAGACAGACAGAATGAACAAAGTCATAAACACTTTTCAACTATGTTGTAAAGTGTTAAAAAAGTAGCTGAAGCCGTTGTTTGACACATTTCGCCTTCCCCGAGTTTCTGGGTCTCCTACTGCAAAACACGCTACAGCATATAAAAACATGAAATTTTGTACATTTGTAGAGGAATGTTAGAGAAACACGCTGAAATAAACAGTTTTTCGATTTAAATTTTAGTTTAAGAGGTATTTAGTGTTAATATCAAAGGTAGAATTTTTGAGCTGCGAGTTCACGTCCTGAACAGATTGGCAATAGCAGGACTACGGATTTTTTCAACATGTGCTTACATAATTGAACTTTTGCAAGATGGAGGTTTCTTTAATTTCAATTTAATTTATGAGTTATTATATTTTGTGCACTTTTGAAGTGTAAAATTTTCTTCAGTATAGACAAAAAATTAATTAGTCGAGCCGATTACGAGTAGGAGAGTGGTTGTGTGTGCTGGCTAAGTTGAAAGAGTCCATGAAGTAAACTTTGGCCGTTAGTAGGTGCCAGCGAACAAGGGACGGATGGCATATTACACCTGCGTAACATGCGGCTTGAAAGAGCTCGCGAAACGAGTTTCGGAGGTTAGCGAGAGTAGCGAGGTGACCAAAAGGGTTCAAATCCGTAATCAAATATTGCTGAGTTTGATGGTATTAGAATGTTATCTGAAAATAAATAAGGAGAGAATTTGAAAATGAAAATATTACAAGAGTTCTACACATGAAGAAGTTAATAAAATTCTATATGGATGAAAAGTTTGATGGAAAGCTCTATAATGCTTTGAGAATTATATATAGGCATCCTACTCTTCTCGTTCGACACAGCAGTAAAACGTAGTGGTATATGTATTTTTCATTATTTTCTAATTTAAATTTTCTAATTATATGAGTAGAAGTAGTATGTGTTTTGTTCCTGATTCTAGAATACGATACAGAATCTAAAAAGACAAAAACAAATTGAAAGGTAAAATAAATTTGAATATGTTGGAAAATTCTTTATAGTTTGAACTCTAATTATCATTGCACCGATGAATAATTTCAGCAAAATGATCAGTTTAAATGAGTGTTATGTAAATAGAAGTAATACATGCAATGAGGTGGGATACTCCTCGACCTAGCGCCACCTGAATTATTGATTCAAACGATTTTGGCGTTTTCTCAACATAGAGTTTTAACTCTTTTCCTTAACTTCTATGGTTCAATATAACCACCGAGGCAGATTTCTCGAATTACCTTAATTTCTGTAGTTACCAGTCTCTGTATTCTATTTTCTGTAGTTAACAAGGTGAAATGGAGTTACCAAGGTATCATGGCTAACAATATTAAATTTTATGAAACAGATTTTATTTAAAACACAATTAAATTCTTGATTTTTACTTTCCCTGCAATACATGGTAATGTATAGGGAAAGTATTGGAATCATGCCGAAAATCGCAACTCGAGTTTTCGACGGATCTACACATTTCGATACCTCTAGAATACGAAAAAACCATTTTTAGCGTGACGTCTGTGTGTATGCCTGTGTGTCTGTGTGTCTGTCTGTCTGTGCAGATTTTGTATCCACTCTAAATAAAAAACTAATGGACCGAATTTCACAAAATTTTGTAGGTAAGTCACTTGTGGGCGGGGCTGGTGCTGATTAGTTTTGCGTACGATTCGGAATAAAAGAACCCGCCTTTTTTGTGAAATGACCCGCAAAAGCTTGCATCCACTGTAGCTGAAAAACTAATGGACCGAATTTCACAAAATTCGGTAGATGAGTCACGTATAGGTCACCCTGGTGGTGCTGATTAGATTTTGGTACGATTCAGAAAAAAATAACCTGCCTTTTTTTGCAAAATAGCCCGCAAAAATTGCCAAAATCTAAAATAAAAAACTGGGTATACTCAAATATATCCATTAAATGCTGATTTAATACGTAATTTTTAACGACGAAAAGAATAAGACCAACCCCATTACACTAGGACTAGCCGTTCTCGAGATATTTTTGTTTTTCGTACTTTCCCTACGCCACCTTTGAAAATAAGCCCGGTTACCGAATGAGAACGGAAATTGAATTAAAAGTGAAATAAATTTAATTAAAATATAGAGAACATTAATATAAGTCTGCAGGGAAAGTCATGTGCTGCCCACATCAGATTTTTAGTTTTGCATTCACGTCTTATGTTAAAGCCAAAGGGTTTAAAAATAATAAATAATAATACTAATAATATAAACATTTTCATACCAACCTCGCAGTAAATTTTGTTTTATTCGTATAAAGGAATAAATCATTTAATAACTGGTACTGATACTATAGTTTTCCATTTTTAATCTTAGAGATGAATTGGATGTTTTTATCTCATCAGAGATTAGTTCTAATAGCACCCATTTGTTAGTCATCGGGAGTTTTCAACGAATGCGAAATCCGCCGTGTTTTAAAATGGATTACAACGGCTTCTTCGCATTATTGCCGCCTAGCTGTGTAGCAACTTGTGCCACTTTTCCCACACCGAAAACAAATCGGATTTTCCATTCGAAGCCTGGGGGCAGTTTCTTGCATTAATCTCGTGAGCGTTACTCTTCGAGTGTGACGTCATTTCAAAGTAACTCATATGACGACACTCTTCATGTTGAGATGATGCAGATTTGCCAGCGGTTATGTTTTGAAAACTCTATCTTCTGGGAAACATTGCTATCACTATGTATTAAACATCTGATTTGTTCAACACTTGATTTTCCTCTGCTGAGTCACATATTTCTATATTGCGAGAAAATACACGAATTAGATTTCTTACAATCAAATCGCGCTAAAAATCCCATAAGATATCTTTTTATTTATTGCTGATTACACGTTCTCATAAACCGTGTACGCATTTCATACATGTAAGAATATTTATTTTTTATGATTTTTTATATTTTGTGTTTTTTTTTTTTACTATTGCAACAAGTCCCTCTTCTTTAAAAGACATGGGAATCTGAAATTATTTTAGAAAACTCATGTATTTAAATAACCAAATTTTAGAAAATGATAATATTAATTTTTTATCTTGTTTAATAATGCATGCGCTTATCGTGGAAAATAGCCGTCTTAATCTAAAACTAGCTTAGTTAATGTCCAATTAATACAGTGTGTTGATACAGATCGTTGATACAATCGTTGATCGTTGTGCAGAGTTTCAGCTTTCTAGATTATTGGGACTTCTGGAGGGTTTGGAAAACATTTCGATGCCCCTCCCATTTTTTTGCTCGCTTTCAAGGAAGATAATAAAAATTCAGCCTCCCTAGATTCTGATCCATGGTAGATACTATAGTAGCGCAAGTTTAATTTTTTTAAGTCATCTTGGGAAGTTGTAAAGAACCTTGACGCCCCAACCGGGACTCAAACCCTGGATCTCCAAACTGGCTAGCCGACGTTCTACCTTTGAACTATTGGGACGATATTGCAAGTTCTTATCTTTGAAATGGACTCTGCATTCTCCATTCTGCACCTTTTGCTAAATTGGTGGGTAACTGAAAATCTGCCTGATTACCTCCTTGCTATTTTTACCTTAGGTTAGCCTCCTATCACTACTATTTTTATCACTATATTCTGAATTCAGGGGTTTAACTGCATTATAATTTCATCAAAATCGAGATTTGGCGAACATAATATTTTATAATGAAAAGTGTGATTTTCAGTTCACTAGGTTCTCTAGATGGGTTTTCTTTCACACAGTCAAAACTCTGTATTTTAAGTAGTCATATTCAGATTCTGTATTTTAAGTAGTCATATTCATTGTAGATACTAAACTATCCCTCCGTCCTTCAGGGTTGTAAACAACCAGAGGCGAGGTCCAATAAATCTGAATCTACGGCAGATTTTAATAGATGGTAAATTTCATGTTAATCGAGAACATATCATAAATATTTGTATGTTTATTATTTGTATAAAAACATAGTACATTCCCATTGTGCGAGCTAGCTTGATAAGATTAACAAATTCCATAGAATTAAAATATACTACAAAAGACAATGACATACTAAATTTAGAGTTTCTAGCGGCTTCAATTTTCGAATTATCCCCCCCCCCCCAAATGCATTATTATATCGGGCCCAGGATGGGCTAGCCTGATAAGGTTCAATATCCAAAGAATTAAAATATAGGTCAAAAGCCAACAACATGCCAAATTTGGACTTTCTAGCTGCTCCGGTCTCATGCTCAAGTTATTTAAAAACAAACAAACAGAGTGCATTCCTATGGCGACCCAAGACGGGCTAACTTGATGTGGCTAACTTGATGTCCAAATAATTTATCTATATATATAAAGAAGAAAAGTATGCATGTATGTATGTATGTAGTATGTATGATCCAACATCGCGGGAGAACGGCTGAAACGAATTTGATGAAATTTGGTGGGTAGTCTTAAAATAGCCCCACTTAAAATTTAGTCTATGTTTCGAATTTCTAATACCAGGGGTTGTCGCGATATTAATGAAAAACGAAACTTCCGTTTGTCTCATCATCACGGGAGAACAGCTGCACCTAATGTAATGAAATTTTGTAGGTAGCTTTAAAATAGCCACCCATAAATTAGTCCAAGTTTCGAGTTTCTAAAACCAGGGGTTCTCGAGATATTAATGAAATATTAATGGAAATCGAAATATTAATGGAAAACGAAACTTTTTCCTAGGAGTTCTACTCTTTAACTCCATGATTTCCAACGAAAAAGGTTGGACATTGTTGGTTTAAAACGTGAAAGTTAATTAAATCTCTGAGTTTTGTAGGAGTTTATTGAACGTATTAGTCACTTTTGAAAATCGCAGGCTTGAAATATGAATTTAAATGGAAACTCTGTCACCATGTTTTATTTTTCACAGGCTTACTCAACAGATTTTATTAATTTGAATAATAAATAAATGAATATAAAAATATCTATCTATCTATCTATATATTTCGAGTTACGGTGTTAATGGAACCTGATTAGTTAGAGCCTTAAAGACTTAAATACACATTGACAAACAAACTTGATCAAGTTAAATAAAAGGTTGTAAAAAGCGCGAAAGAAAGAGGTCTGTGAATCTTCAATGCTCCAAGAACAGAAAATATGATCGAAAGTTACCTTGCAGCAAAATATGTTAGAATTACAATCACAATTATGTTAAGAATAAATATTAATGTAATAAAATTCCAAATTAATAATCTAAAATTCTTTATATCAGATGCATTTTAAAGAAATTCTGCATTTTACTATATTCCGTTCGCTGTTGTTCCAAAGCTTATAATTATAGAAGAAGCATTTCTCTAATAATAAGTGCAACAAATACACAGGATTCAAGTAATGGCAAGTCTGGATCACAAATATATTATTTGCCATCCATATACTGACTTGGTGGCAAATATATTATATTACTATTGATGGCAAATATAGTATATTACCATTGGTGACAAATATATTATACATTACCATTGATGACAAATATATTATATTACCATTGGTGGCAAATATATTATTATATAGTACAGAAATGACATTAATGGGATATGGTACGATTTCTTTAATAGCAAACTGCAATAGGTGTATTAGTATATAGAAATTAAATTGATATCCATAAATTAATATTCATGCGTCACAAATATTGTGATATAAATGTTACTGCCTGGGGCGAAAAAATCATAATTCACTCTCCCAAGAACACCTGATGAATGGTGATTTGCATGAAACTTCTTGATGTGAGATCAGCAAACAAGTAATAATACTTTAAATTTGTAATCAGATGTATCTTTACTTTCTTATTAGACTGTTGTTGATCTTTATGCTACGTAATTTAATGATCTTAAATTCAATTCATTGCATAGAGTTTTGAGACAAAGTGGCTAAAATGTTGAGCTTGATCATTAAAAAATGTAATTGTCAAAGACAGCGATTGGATCATTCGGCTTTAAGCCGTTATATTTCAAAACTAATCTTAAATCTGAAACAAATCTTCACAAGATGTTTCTCCTAGATTAGCCTTGTTGTTAATTCCGTAGTTTTCATTGCCATAGACAACTCTGAACAGTTTGAGTTGAATTAACTTACACAGTATTATTTTCCATCAAGGCTAGACTTTTCTGCAATACTTCATTGGTTGCATTAAAATGACTTTTGCCTGCATGGTGACGGATTATCAGTTGAGCACTTTTTACTTTTAATACTTCATTGGATTTGAGATTCCTCTTTTGATAAAACAAAAACTACTAACTATTGTGAAGAAAATGTTATAAATTTTTCAAATATGATTTTATGTTTCGTGAGAAGATTAATTGACGAAATTATTTTTTTTTATATTTTATAACATTGAAGGACATAAAAAAAGTAGTGCGCTATTGAAATTCGGCATTATTTGTTGAAATTTGCTTATGAACCGCAATACTGCCAACATTTGAACGAATTTTATCGTTAGAATTACAGCAAAATATGGCTAGATTTCATAGATAACCATTGTAAATAGTTGCAAGCTTAGATTTTGTGGATAGATTTAATCATTTTAGGTGCTAAATGTTAGAAAAAGAGCTAGATGTAGCTATAAAACGACTAAATTGCAAACCATTTATAAAAATGTTTTGATTTTATTTAGCACTCAAATTTTGAAAATTTCGTTTTTGATGTCTAAGACCCTTCCGACAACTGAGGCCAATATAGTATTTTGTTACCCCAGTCACCCACAGTTACATCATTGGGTATATTATACCAATTACAGTTAAATACAGATAAGCAGAATAAACGGAGGCCATTGGGGGGGGGGGGACTAATAGAACTCTCTTGTCAGTAGCGTCACCAGAGCAATGTTTGAGAGGAATTTTCATAATCACATATTTTGTTCCCCATTTCTCCAAATTTCAATAGGTTCCAATGGATTCCTGGGATGGGTTATGATCCCTCCAAACCTCGCCCGCTTGGCTGTACTACCTCTTAGCAAGGTCTGCACGAACTCATACGTGGCCCTAGGATCAGGCAGGGCCCCAATTTTCAACCAAGAGCAAGGTTTTACATTCGCGTCGAGTTTGAAAAATTTCAACGGCCATATAATATGTAATACTTTGGCAGTTTACAAATCAATAATAACACAAGTATATGAAAAGTTTTAAATTTCAGTAATGCGTAATATAAAGCTTATTTCATTTTATTTTATTTTATTTTTTACATAATTCTGAGCACATAGATGGAACCAACCGATTTGTGATTTTAGATATATCTGAAAAGCAACAGTTGAGACCGAGTGAGCTAAAACAGAAACGCTTTTCTGGATAAATCGAGCTTGTAATTTAAATTGAGAAGTGGTTCGGACTCTGTTATTGTCGGGCCAATCCGGTTAAAAGTCGAATATATCAACATGTGCATGCTTCTATGTTCTTGCTATGATTATATTGTTCAGGCAAAGTTAAAATCATTCCATGTTCGAAGTTTAGGATAAAAAGTAGATCTGGAATTCCATTGTTACAATTGGTTTTTATTGGTTCTAGTATCCCATGGGAAACGGCCTGTATAATCGCTAATTCCTTTGGTATATTAATTGATTATTTAATGCCGAATCAAAGAGGATAGAATAAAAATTGTGATTAGGGCCAGAGCTAATAGTCATATGACTAGAATGAGGAAAAAGATGCGTTCTAGAGATGCTGATTGTTGCCGCATGATCAATGCAGCTATTGTAGACGTATTTGTGGTAAATATTCTGTATACTTCACGCTCGTACCCGTCATTAAAGTCATGAATTCGGATTTCTTACTTGTTTTGGAATCCAAATTCAAATATTTTTAGAGATGATATAAACATTGAGATTTAACTCGTGAAGGAAAAAAACAAGAAGACTTGTCAACTGAGAGAAACGTTTCTATATACAAAGGTAACCAACTGGTTCTTTTGAAATGTTTTGCAATATTCCTTATTTTAGAATTGTGTTGCAAATGCAATAACCCAATAAATAGAAATTGCAAAATTATTTTTATTTTGATCCGTTAATTGATAATCATTAGATACACTACAGTATATCTCATTATTAAACAAGTCATTATATTTCATTATATTTATTTTATTGTCTTCAATAGTCTTAAAGTACAGGAAAAAGAACGGAATATTCAACTCTAGATTGTCATCAAGAACCTTAACATAAAAACAGCCTCTTCCCTATCTCCAGATTTTTCTCTGCATTGTCTGCGAATAATAACCTTGATTCGGCCTGCCAGTTAATGCAAAGCTGTTTCTACCTTTAATCACTTTCTTTTTTTTCTCAGCGAAACCGAGATCTCGTGACGTAACCGGACCGAAACCGGTTCCGACTAGTCTCGTGAGTGTTGAGGGGGAAAAACTTGAGGGGGGGGGAGTGAAAGAAAAAGTCGTTATCCATGGCGAACGTCGACGAAAGAGTTACTACGGGAGACACCGCCACTCATTCGGCAAGTATCGAGATTTAGGACAACTCTGCCCAAAAATCTTCGTTGGTGGAGATTCCACCAAGAAGATCCTTGTGTTACTCAGACCTAGCGCGAGCCTGTGGGCTTGCGATAGGGGTATCGGATTTACCCCGTTCCCTCACTTTCATTTACGAACCTTCATGAGTGCAAATTACTGAATTGTGCCAAACCAGCTGACTCCTTTTGTTGTGAATCTTCCACTTCCGGAGATAGTTTTGAATTTTTGTGCCAGCCTTTTCCTCCAAAGATGCCGACCGGAACAGGTAAGCTGTTTACTTCCTCTAGAGAATTTGTTCTCTTTTTCTTGATAGTTTTGTTGATTTCTCCCCGCATACTGAACTACTTAGTGGTATAACTTCCGATGAGATGCCCCGGTTTTGTTTCGCTATCATTCCGAGTTTTGTCCACCGCTGTGTTCTCGAAGTTAATCGATTGTCTCCGCGTTTGTTTGTGTTTATTAGCACCGTTGTGCGCCCTGTATTGACCACATGAAAATATTGCGTGATGTCCACTATATTTCTCCAATGGTTTCACCGTTGCTGACGTCAAATTCCAAGTTCCCGAGTCAATAAAGGTCGTTTCTATTGTTACATGCGCCACTTCTAATAGGATACCTTTTCACTCTTTCATAGTAGCCACTGTGCTCGCTATGTTACATCTTGTGCATGCGGATAGAAAATGCTTCGAGAAATTCCATGGATTAATACCATTATTGTTTCTTACCTTCTACACAAGAAAGCTGAGTTTCTCAGTATGGACTCAGGTAAGATTTATGATGCTTAATAAAACATAGATATAAGAATAGCTGGGAATTTTATCCTCCAAAATTGCTAGTTTTTCTAAAATTTATAAGACATTTTAAAGCTAAGTTGCTAAGTATTGTAATGATCTGAGTTGTGAAAGTTAAGTTTTTTTTAAATTAATCTAGGAGTAAGGACGAATCTAGGGGTATGCCAATGGATTGCATTGCAGTATGAAATTTATAAAACAATTAGAGAAACACCCTTCTAATTATCTATCGTTAAGTATATAAATGAAAATATTTTCTCCATATCAGTTTGTATATAAAACTATATCATATTTTTGAACATATTTCCTTCAGTTTTGACTTAAAAATTCACTATTGACTTAAAAATCATGTTGACTTAAAATTTCACTAAAAATTCACAAACATTTAAGTGATTCTAAATTTTTAATTGTATAACAATATATTGAAGTCTTGTTTCTAAAATAAACTGTGAATGCTATTAATCTTAAGCCGGTCTAAAAATATGGTTTTCATAAGATAATTAAAATTTCTTGCATATTACAAAGTTTTGTTTAAGATATACAGAAATCAACATATTTTAGAGATATTGGTGATTCTAATGTATAGGTTTTTAATTTGTAATAGTTCTTACATTTTTTAAAAAGCTTATATTAGCTCTTATATTTGCAATTGTTGAGACCCAGACCGTCCGACCTACCAGAAAAGTGTAATGTTACTGTTTGGATGGCCGGTTATATTTGCAATTGTGTAATAGTGATATATAACATTCATTTATAAACATTTAATTAAAAATAATCCGAAAATACGTAACATTTACTATTTAATTTATTAGAAATCTAAGAAATAATTTGATCGCAGCTTTAGCGAATATTTTTAAAAATGTAAAAATAAATTATTTTATTGAAGAATAATCTTTGTGATTGCATTGTTACGTGTAAAATTATATATAATTCCGAATTTTTTTTAATTTCATATTAATATATATTTTTAAATCAATTAAATAATCATCTTTCCTTATAAAAGTGTATATAAACATTTAAACAATTAAATAGTTTTGTAAATTATTATTAAATTAAAATAAATTGACTCCAGCTAAGTTCTTTAAATTTCAAGAGAAAAAAAATCAGACTTTCGAAACTGAATGTTAGATGAAATTACATTATGCATTGTCTATTATATAATATAGTGTTTAATTGTCTAGAATTTACAGAATCTCCTTTTACTAAATTTTTATTAAATTTAAAGTATTCCAGTAAAACTATAAATCTGTATAAATTTATTTGGATTTATTTAAATATTTTTAAAATTCAAAGTCACAGACCCACTGTATCAAAGCTGAATGTAAGATTAATTAATGTTATAAATTGTCCAACAGACTTTTTTTTCATAAATTTTTATAAAAATTTAAAGTGTTGATTATTAAAGGAATTAAAGAAAGATAAATAGATAAATTAAATCCAATTATATGCTTTAAAATTTTATGGTAAAAACGACATTTTCTTAAAGCTATCAGACAACATATTATTATAAATCATTCAACATTTTCCAAAACACTTTAATTTTTATTAATTTTTAGAAATATTTAAAATCTTGATTATTAAAAGTATTAAAGTAAGGAAAACTGAATTTAATCAGATGGTTTAAATTTTACACTAAAAGTTACATCATATCAAAGCTGAATGCTAGACAAAACGATACTGTAAATTCTTTTATACTGTTTATTGTATGCAAAATTTAAACTAATGATTTTCAAAAATAGGAAAAAATAAGATAAATTAAATCCCTATTCAGATATTTTAAATTTTAAGGTAAAAACCGCATTGTCTTAAAGCTATCAGACAAAATACTATTATAAATCATCCAACATTATCCAGACAAAATGACGCTGTAAATTTTGTTATATTGTCCAGACTTTTTTTATACGAAATTTAAACTAATGATAGTAAGAAAGTAAGATCAAAAGTAGGAAAGTAAGATAATCCCTACTGAATTCCTACTCAAATATTTTATATATCAAGATAAAATTACATTGTCATAGAGCTATCATTCAAAATATTATTATAAATCCTCCAACAATTTCCAAAAGACTTTAATTTTCATTAATTTTTATAAAGAGTACCTGACAAAATGATGCTGTAAATTCTTTTATACTGTCCGCAACAGACTTATTTTACACAAAATTTAAATGAATGATTATCAAAAGTAGGAAAGCAAGATAATCCCTACCATTCAGATATTTTAAATTTCAAGGTAAAAAACCACATTGTCTCGAATCCGAATGTCAAACAAAAGAATGTTATACATTGTCCAGCAGAATCCTTCCTTATCAGGCAGTTAACCTTAAAGTTCTTGAGACACAATGCCACTTCCTACTCAGGATTTATCCGAGCACACTTTCCCCCGTGTAAAGATTGGATTCACTTTCCAGAAGATCAAATGCCCTTCTTTTTAGAGATCACGAGGAAGAACTTCCGCGTTCTTTTAAATAAGCTGCTTTGTTAATATTAGTGTTTTGGAATCCACAGTTTCTTAAACTTAATCAATGACTGAGTAATTCTTGTGGAAAATAATGCATGACCTTTATCAAGTGAATGTATAGATGGGCGGTCAGTCCAATAATATGAGTGGGAGAAATCGGGGCGAGTTAGTGCGATTTTCAGAATATAATTTTAATGACTTTCAGGCATTTGCTAAGTATTGTCACTTGGTCACAGAATAAAGTTTTTTAAACGCTAAGATACTTTTATTTTTAGGTAAATTTTAGTTAGGAAAGCAGTAGAATGTCTTTCCCATTGAATTTTTACTTTCTCATATGTAGTATTGAGAAAGTATTGTTTTTTCACGAAATTTTTCGATTACGAGATTTTGATGCCAATATATGATTTAGGATCTTCTGAACACGTTTTGACTATTTTTTTAGAATGATGTCCATCTGTCTGTCTGATGTCTGTGGCCAATATCTTGTGCACGCGATAGCGGCGCTGGAGGGAGAAGATACATTGCCAAATATGATG
This sequence comes from Amaurobius ferox, assembly GCA_951213105.1. Taxonomy (NCBI): domain Eukaryota; kingdom Metazoa; phylum Arthropoda; class Arachnida; order Araneae; family Amaurobiidae; genus Amaurobius; species Amaurobius ferox. The sequence continues at coordinate 44,572,245 of OX578140.1, read as the reverse complement.
GCTACATTGCCAAATGTGGTATCAATCGAAAGGTTAAGCCCTTTAACCTTTTGTTTACGGGTGAGACAGCGTCCATCCCAAACAAAGAAGCTCTCAAAAAGACAGGTATTTGAAATACCCTATCCCAAACAGTTCGATCCCCTTTTGCAGGCATTGGCGTCCATTTTGAGAGGTTCTTCGTTTGGAATGGACGCTGTCCCACCCTTAAGCAAATGATTAAAATTAAGGGTAACATGCTATAGTTGCAATCATTTGAACCCAGGATATAATTTTTCAAATTGTTTCTTGTAAAATTTAAAAACAAAAAGAATTCTGGTATGAGAAAGTAGAGTTGGGCCACACTCCAGTAAATTGCATTACGCCAACTAACCCCTATCACAAAGTACGTTTCAACGCATGTTGGCGCAGAAGCTTTCAGATTTCAAAATGCGTGGAAGCTCATTTGATCGTAATGATACTGGAGTTCATAAAGGGCAATATAAAGTCGAAATGAAAATCAATATGTGGTTTTAATACTTCTATAATAAAAAGAATCTGACGTAGACAGCGCACGACTTTTCCTACAGACTTAAATTCAATATATCTTTATTTCTTTAATAATTCCTTAAATTGAGTTTTATTGCACAAAATAACATGCGCACTTATTTGAAATGACACTGAATTTGCACTTTTAATTCAATTTTAGCTTCCATTTAATAATTGGATGTATTTTCAAAGGCGGAGTAGCAAAAATAAATAAATAAATAAATAAAATATTTCAAAAACGGCTGGTTCTAGAGTAATGGGGTTGGCCTTATTATTTTTATCGTCAAAAATTACGCATAAAACAAGCATTTAATGGATACATTTGAGCATAGGTAGTTTTTTACTTTCATGTATTTCTCCTTTTCATTTTCATGATTTTTGCGGGTCATTATGCAAAAAAAGTAAGTTCTGTTTCCCCGAATCATATCGAAATCTAATCAGCACCGCGGTTACCGGCAAGTGACTTACCAATCAAACTTTATGAAATTTGGTCAATTAGTTTTAGAGTTAGAGTGGATATATACATTGCACACACATACACTCAGATGTTACGCTAAAAATATTTTTTTCGTGTTCTAGAGGTCCTAAAACGTGTAGATCCATCGGAAACTCGAGTTGCGATTTTCGACATGATTCCAATATTTCCCTATGTCTCTGTATTGCAGGTAAAAAAAAAATTCAGAAGTGGCTCTACTCCTCTTTAGCCGAAATGGTTTTGTCTGAAAACCGTTTTCCTTTGCTGGCGGTTTGTTTTATTTAGGCAGTTTCGAAACAGTCCAAAATATTATAATATCGAAATTATATATCTGTATGGCTTTCAAAGGGCTACAGATTACTAACTCACTGTTTATAACTAGCACTCATAGTTTTCAAGAATTATTTATAAGTAGCACTCATAGTTTTCAAGAATTATTTATAAGTAGCACTCATAGTTTTCAAGAATTATTTATAAGTAGCACTCATAGTTTTCAAGAATTATTTATAAGTAGCATTCATAGTTTTCAAGAATTATTTATAAGTAGCACTCATAGTTTTCAAGAATTATTTATAAGTAGCACTCATAGTTTTCGAGAATTATTTATAAGTAGCACTCATAGTTTTCGAGAATTATTTATAACTAGCATAGTTTTCGAGAATTATTTATAACTAGCACTCATAGTTTTCGAGAATTATTTATAACTAGCACTCATAGTTTACAAGAATTATTTATAACTAACACTCATAGTTTTCAGAAATTACGAACTTCAAATACGGAAAATGTTCAGTCTTCTTCAACTTGACAAGACGATTCCTAACGAAAACTATAACAACGAAAACTATATGTAGGGCTACATATTTTTACTGTTTACAAAACTATATGAATGCTGCGAAGAATAAAGAGGATACATCACATTCGGTGCGGACTGCATATAACTTTTATTTTAACAGAGCCACCAAATTACTTTTCCTAATATAAAAGTTGATTTTTGAATATCTTAGCTTTATGGTGTGAGTTGATTAAGGACCCAGCTGCTTCAAGTGAAAAAGAAAACCAAAACTCAAATCAATAAATCATTTCAATCAAATAAATGTATTACATCAATCAAATTTATAAATCATTTTATAACTCAATAAAAATGAGCTAAAATTAGGTACTTTAACGACTTAAGTAGTATATAAAATTTATCTATTGAAATTGAACTAATGAAAAAAAAACCAAATAATTTTATTGAAACAATAGATAAATTCAGTTCAAATAAACGCAGACAAATTATGTTTTAAATAATTGGTTTTATAAATTAGAATGTCATTTTGTCTCTTACACACAGAGAGAGATATAAACTTTAAAGAACTATTGATTTCATTTATTTTAGTTTGTCAATACTATTATTTTATTTTATAATTTTAATAAGTTTTTTTTTAAACAAAAAAAATCTCTTGTGGACAGCAGATGACTTTCCCTACTGATTAAAATTCATAATCCATCAAATTGAGTTTAATTGCTCAAATTGACCCGAATATTTATTTAATATTCTATCCAGTTTGCAGTTTTATAAAGTCTTCATTTTCGTTAGGCGATGCAATGCTTTTTTAGACGTCCCCATCTCCTCAAAATTCAAAAAGTCTTAAATATCTCGAAAACGGTTCATCATAGAGAAATAGAATTGCTTTTTTTCTAATTTATTCAAGATTAGTCCTATTTTTTAATCTTACCAAAATCTACACAGCACCAGGGTAATTCACAAGTGGGTTACCAGCAAAATTTTGCTTAATTTGATTGAATAGTTTTTAGCTACGGTGAAAAATATCGTCAGCTCCTCAAAATTCCAGAAACGTTATAGAGAATGATTCATTCTAGAGTAATAAATTTGGTTCTTATTCGTTTTGTTTCGTTAAAAATTACGCATGAAACAAGCACCTAGTTAATACAATTCAGCATAATTAGTCTTATATTCCACATTTTAATCATTTTTGCAAAAGAAAGGTAAATTCTATTTTTCCGAACCTTAAAAAAATCTAATCATCATCAGGGTAACCCAGAAGTAAGTTATTTACCAAATTTTGTAAAATTTCCTTGAATAGTTTTTAATCTAGAATACAAACATACACTGAGCACAAGCACACACATACACACGTAAGTTAAATCTAGGTTTTTCTTGTTCTAGCGTGGCTAAACCGTCTAATACCTGGGTTCAGGTTTTCGACACGATTGCAATATTTGCATTGTAAGGAAAGAAAAAATAGTGCACACTTTACAATTTCGTGAATTTGTTAAATGGGAAATATATTCAACAGTATTTTCGCTCCGGACAAAATGACTTAATTGCTTAATTTTTTCGATTGGCAACGAAAGAATATTGAATTGCATTTTTATTATTTCTGAGAGGCAAATTGTTGCAGGTTTTTTTTTGGAAAATCCCTTTCGTGTTATCCCTTCTCCCTAATTACAATAGTCGGGTTTTTTTATTTTTCCTTTGATCTAGAAGCTGAGACGGAACGAATGAGATCAATACTAACATTAGTGTGAATTTTTTAAATATCCTTTCGAATCGTCTTTCCTAAATCGCATTTTCGAAATTCGAGTATATTACATATTTTTGTTGATTTGGAAGCTGAGGAGACTCTAACAAGACAAAAACCGAGAACCCCCTCCTTGGCCAATTTGCTTGCTGCAATATCACTTTCTCTAAAATCAACATGAGACGGAATTCACTGAGAAATGCTATCAATATGTATCGACATGTATTTCAGTTAAGTAATATTGAGTGTTTTTGATTCTCCCTTCGTCCCCTTAATTCGATTTCTGAAATTTAAGATTCTGCCCCTTGATTTCGAAGCCGAAACGAATCGAATGACCCCAAAACCAAGATTCTAGCTGTAGTGGAAGTGTTCTATAATTTTGATATGCTATCCAATAGTCAATTCAGTGCGTATTATATAGATAATTTAGACCACTCATGGCACGAAATGATGTAAATTATTACAGCCCATTCACCGCTCAAGGAGCGTATCCGCACATATCTTGAATTCTGTTTGATGGCAAAGTCAGTCGTGGAATGCTAATATCGAAGCTGCGTGATTGGGCAAGCAGTAGCTCGAAAGCGATTGTGCCCATTTGTTTGAATGTAATTTTCAAATCTATATTATCCCCTTTATCTGATGTATTTGATTTGATACTATTGTTTTGTAGAGACTACCGTAGGATACAATTTTATCTGATCTGTATATCGACATACGTTTTGTTTTATTTTTAAAATATCTGGAATGTTAGACCCTCCTCGACTTTCACATAAATTCATATCAGAAAGTTTATGAGGTGCAGCTGTAACATAATTAGTATCAAAAATACACAAGCAAAAATTGTTTCTTTTTTGATACTTTGTTCGCAATTTATTTTATTTCTTAAAAAAATAGTTTTTCGAGCTAGCAATAAGTCTATCATGTTGATAAATTGTAGGCATTAGGTGATTTTTGTTAATATATATAATTTAAGTACCATTTGTATCCATGGTGTAGTTAAAACTATTTTATTTTCCCGCATAGGCTATCCTTCTACCGTATACAGAATGTTCCGATTTAAGAAATGCTTTAAATAAATTAGACTTTCAGACTACGATACTTTTGATTACGTTACACAGTTTAATAAATAAGTACAAAATTAACTTTTCATAGGAGCCATCCGCAATGGAAGTTCACATTAGCAAATTTCCTTCTTTATTTAAAGATCTTTTGGGGGGAAAATGATACACAGATGTCTAATATGAAAAATTTGCCGTTATAAAATTGTCAAAAATACAAGATTAGCCATTTTCATCCAATTAAAATAAACAGTCAAGACAGAGACTTCAGAGGTCGTATAAAAATCGAATTTCGCAAGATAAAATTTGCTTTTAAAAACTTAACGTAAACTTACCTTTAGCAAAAGTTTTATGCAACTCCCAATTACTCGTCGAACACTTTAATGACTGATATCTCGGGCAAGTTTGATTGTATCACAATGGAACTTTTTTTTTGTTTGACTAATTGGGTTATGGAAATTATTTTAAAAATTTTTTTAGTAGACCCGTATAGAAATTGCATTTGCCCATGTTATATCAAAAGGTGTATCATGTTCAAAATTGTATATCATGATAAACTACCTTAATCACAGCAATTCTCAAATTTGAGAGATATTTACACAGTATATGTACATGTTCAAATTTACACAGCTTTTGTACCGTTTGTATAGTTATTAATAAAATGAATAGGTGAAGTTGAAGTGTTCGTGTGTCCAGGGATATTAGGAGTGCTGATATCTTTTACATAACTGAATGTACTCCATACTCGCAGAACCCACATAAAGACAAATTTCTAAAACCAAAATCCTCTTCTTATTGCCCAAACAGCATCCAAGAGCCAGATTCGCGCTTTTAGAGGCGGGGTTGTCAATACCTGAAATGGCAGCAAGGAAACCGTGTCACAATTTTTTGGTCATATAACGGACTTTATTTTTCACGTTTTGTCATATTTCATTATAAAATATCTGATGTGGGCATCACGTGACTTTTCCTATATAATGAAATAAATTTACTATTTGAAAAAATGATGTATAAGTTTCATGGCATCATTATTTTAGCGTTGAATTGTGCATTTGGAGCTTTTCCGGATGACAACATGTAAAACTATTTACCCAATTAACTTTTATTTCGAAGGAATTCTAAATTGGCAATTATCAATATTGATAGCATCCGTAATGAGTAATATAGTCCACATATTAAAATATTTTTATTATCAATTCATTCATTTAGCGTCATTTTAGTTAATTTAGCGCCTTTTTTCAATTTTGACGATATTTTCATCAATCTGGTGCCAAATATCGTCTAGTTAGCCAAACGTATCGTCAAGCGTTACAGACGAACGGAGAGAAGTGCTTTTCTTATATGTGAATGACTACTGGTCATCAAAATACAAAACTGTTACTCAAAGTATCTTCCCTCTTGAATGGAAGGAACTAGATCCACAAGCATAATGTTAACAAATTTGTCGCATAATATTACGTATGAAAAGTGAACATATTTCACAATAGTTAATACTGAAGATCTATAGTTTGTGTTATTGGTTTTCTAATAAAAATTACATAAGAAATAATCATTTACTTATTACATTACATATTATTATAGGCTATGATTTTTTAATGGTTATTTCAAAATTTTATATGGAAATTTAGTGGTCGTTTGAACGCTTGATTGCGTTTAAAATTAATACTGATTGTAATAGTATTCACTGATAGTAATACAAATTTCGATCGAAACACTCAGTTCGTTCATGAGATATCGCATCTACAGTCTCAATGACACACACACACACACTCACACACATGCACAAACACTCACACACACATAGAAACACACATACACAAACACTCACACACACATAGAAACACACATACACAAACACTCACACACACATAGAAACACACATACACAAACACTCACACACACAAACACACCCGGTCGTCCAAATAGTTGCTCAAGTCCTCTGGATGAGTCGGACGGCCTGGGTTTTCCACACACAAACACACACACCATTTTAAAAACGTTCGATTCGAGTTCTCGATGGTTTCAATGCTTGAAACGTGATCTTTCGTCAAAAACTCGAATCCGAAATTTCGATCCCGTCACATGAGTGCGATTTTTGATGTAGTTAATGTTAATTATATAACTATGAAAGATGTTTTGGATGGTATTAATAGATTAAAGGGTTCTGGCTTAATGGGGTTTTGATGGTGTTCCTGTGTATATTATTAAAGTGCGTTCTACATATTTTGTGTATCCTTATTATTTTTAACTTATCCATCAGTTGTAATATGTTTCGCATGAGTGGAAGAGATCTCAAATTATTCTTATTTTCAAAAACGGTGGCAAATATCGTATTGAAAATTACAGGCACATCTCTATTTCTCCATTTGCTAAAGTTTTTGAATTGATTTTGCATAAGTGCATCTACAGTCAAGTTCAGTCTTTTATTTCTATTAATTAGCATGGTTTTATGAGTGCTAGGTCTACTGTTACTAATCTACTTTACTTTAATTCGTTTGTGATGGACGCCATTAATTCGAGGGGGTCAGTTGAATGTTGCTTGCAGTGATTTTAAAAAAGTTTTTGATTCGATTGATTACGGTATTTTGATTCATAAATTGAAGAGTATCGGATTTTGTTCTAATTTGATTATGCTATTAAAATCCTATTTAACTTCAAGGTTTTCAAGTGTTAATTTTGGATCTTGCTTGAGTTTTCGGTTACTACTGAGGTGCTCCAAGGCTTTGTTCTTGGTCTCTTGTTATTTATTATTTTTTTTAATGATCTTGCTGATTGTTTTAAAAATTGCCTATTTTATGCTGATGAATTGAAAATGTTCCGTCTAATTTTCGATGCTGGTTTTTGTATCAATGTTCAGTCTGAATTACATGTCCTTTTTAATTGGTGTAGCAATAACAGTCTTCGTTTCAATATTAGTAAATATAGTGCTGTGTCTTTTACTCGTAGAAAAGTACCTAATCCATTTTCTTACGGTATTGGCAACTCTGTTCTGGCTAGAAAGTTCTCTGTTACTGATCTTGGCGTTATTATACCTTTGATTTTTCCTTTTATATTTCTGATATTTAGGCTAAATCCTATAGGAAACCTTTCTGGTAGGTCGGACGGTCTGGGTCTCAACAACATTAAGAGCATTACTCAGGATTTTTACTAATGAGGATACCATCATTGTTCTCTTTAATGCCTTGGTCAAGTCTGGGCTTGAGTATGCGTTTGTGACGTGAAGGCCTTTTCATGCTGTTTATGCAAACAAGATCGAAATTATTCAAAATAAGTTCTTGAGATATCCATATTATAAGAAAACTGGTACTTTTTGTTATATATCTGCTACTTTTCTTCGTGATTTGTTTAATGTTAAAAGCTTACAGAACAGAAGGGATTTTATTTTATTTTCATTCTTGAGGAATCTGTTTAATAATAGAATTGATTGTTCCCTGGCTTGGATGAGATCGGGTTTCATGTTCCCCAGTATTCTCCCAGGAGCACGAGTTTATTTGCTGAAAGGAATTTCAGTACGAATATTGGTTGTTATTGTGCGATTAATAATTTCTGTAAACTATACAAAAGCTTCCCCGATAATCTTGATGTTTTTTATTCATCGGAAATCGCTTTTAAAAATCATTTGTTGTAAATATTTTATTACTTTCCCTATATACATAATGTGACGGGATTGAACATTCGAATTCGAGTTTTCGACGGGAGAGCACGTTTCAAGCATCCCTGATCACGAATCAAACATTTTTGAAGTGATGTCTGTGTGTGTGTGTGTGTGAAAGTATGTATGTGCGTGCGTGTGTGTGTGTGTGTGTGTGTGTGTGTATGTGTGTGTGTGTTAGCGAGTCTGTGGAGTCTATAACTGACGAACGAATGGACCGATTCGAACGAAATTTGGTACAAAAATCACAATCCGTAAACACTGGAAGCCTATTGTTTTTATACGCAATCGAATGTTCAGAACCCCCCTAAATTTTCGAGTGAAATTTTGAAAATATCGTCAAAAAATCAAAACCGCTAATAAAGTTACGCAAATAGACATTTCCTATGTAATTTTTTATTAGAAAACTATTGACATAAATTTTAGAACGCTAACATGAACCGTTCTCGAGATATTACACATTTTTCAAAAAAATTATCAAAAAGTTATATAAAATAAAAAAAAATATTTCCTATTCAGAAACATGTTCATTTTTCATATGTAATACCATGCGATAAATTTGGTGACATCATTCTCGTGGATCTAGCTGGTTCCATTCATGAAAATAGATAGTTTGAGTAATACTTTTGTATTTGAACGCCAATAGTCATTTATCTGCTGTAAGAACAACTTATTTCTTCGTCCATAACGCTTGACGAGATTTTGGCGACGAATTTGGTGGAATGTCGCCAACTTGGCGATTTTTTTTAAATGTTGCTAAATTAACGAAAAACTCGCCAAATGGATAAAAATGACGCTAAATCAATCAATGATGACTCATTGATAATGACGACATGGAAAATGTCGACTCATTGACGAAAATTCAATATCTTGGAAAGAATATAAATAACTACTATAAAAATAACCTATTTTTTTTCTGTAAAAGTAGTAAATTCATTGCATTATATAAGGAAAGTCATGTGCTGCCCACATCAGATTTTATTTTAATGTGTTTATTTATTTGCAAATGCTTTTAAAAATTATTTGTTGACAATAGTTTGCATTTTAATGCATTTTATTATATTTTAATCTGTATATTTTGCGTTGTATTTTATCTTGCACGCTGTTACTGGGACCTTGTCCTGTAGCTTGCTTTCTTTTAAATAAATAAATAAAATAAAATACTTTTCCTATACATTATGCTATGTGTATAAGGAACGTAATATAGATGCAAAGACAAAATTCAATTATTTTCAAAACATTCTCTTCGAAGATGTATGGGTATTTTAAACGACCAAAATTTCTCTAAACCTAATGAATGTGAGTAATTTTATATCAAACACGACAACTATTTGTGAAATTCTTCGCAAATGTTTGTTTAGCATTTTGAGCTTATTGCTGACCCTGGACGGAAATTTGCTTTGTTACGTGCTTCTATTTGCCTAGACGTTTACGTTTGTTTTGACGCCTGTTTTTTTTCTCTGGGCGGTGCAAGAAAAAGCCTTGAGTTTGTATCGAGTTTACGAGATTCCTTTCATATATTTTAAAACGTGTTTCAGGTATACACACAGAGTTGACAGTTAAACTGTCACAGCTGTGTTTTAAACGAGACACATGATATTTGGTTTATGTTGACCTACTAGTTTGCCTTGAAACTCCCTCATATTTCTTAGTATTATAAATTATACATGTTGTAAACTGTAAACTAGCACGAGTACCTAAGCAGTATTGGTGTACGTTGTTGGGCTAACATTGGCACATACTTTTGGTTAATATTGGCCGTATTGGTCTATATGGATTCAATGCATAGACTATTTTCGTAATATCGTCTTTACTTTGGAAATATTTACAGTATTTCAAACATATTTGTCCAGTGTTTGTCATGCATTGGGTCTCAATATTGTATGAATACTACAAATATTCCAAATATAAACTCAGTATTATTCGAATTCCAATCTAATATCGGAGTAATATTGGAAAAATGTTTATATACCAATGCTGAATTGTCACATATAATATATATTTAGCAACATTTTTATATTAAATTTTTTATTGAATTTTTAAAATTACGCTTAAAAATTTAATTAACGTAAGCGATGTTCTGTATTGATGCTCAGAGGGGGAGTATTAGCACCTCAAAATACCATCGCTATTACAGAACGCCCTTTTCTACTCAACGAACTGATTTTAAACATATTTATAGTTATACTAAGCAAGTCTATGATAAACCCAACGGATTTTTATAGGAGACATTAATGGCCACGTTAGAGATGCAAGGTGTTTTAAATAATTCAATTTTTGAACGTGGAGTTATACATTCGAGTTATACAACAGAATAAAATCTTTCAGAAATTCATTATACATTTCTAGTATCAAATACTCAGTTTTTGAACAAAGGGTTTTATAATTTTAAAATTCAACATTTGAGTGAAATCTAAATGAATGAAAAACTAAAGGATGGTATCATTGATATTTTTAGTAAAACTCTGAAGAAGTATCAAACTTATATGTTGATTTGAATTCATTTGTTATGGATTCCAAGTATGTTATAAGTGTACTGCGAGTCGCAGTGACTCAGTTATAACTAGATGAGTGGTTCTCAAACTTTTTAAATTGCAGTCTACCATGAAAGTACAAAAACTCTCGTAGTCTATGTTGACGTAATAAGTCTTTACCGTGCACGAAGTATCTCTTATTGATTTTCAATGCAATATGGATTATATGTATATATATATGGCAATATGGATTATATGTATATATATATATGGCAATATGGATTATATGGGATATATATGAATATATGGATTAGTGATACAATTTTCTTAAACCAAAATATATATTTTGATATTGCACAAATTAATCATGACATTTATTTTGCATTTCAACAACTTTATCTAACTTCACAAATCTCGTAAATATTGCTTACTGTTAAACAAATACAAAAAATGTCCCCTTAATTTTTGACGATAAATCTGCTTTTCAAAATGTGCGTGTATGGATGGTGTGACGTACCACATCTTTCCCTACCTATTTAGATTCATAATTTCTTTTTTTTTTGTTCCTTTATATACATTAATTTGGGTTTTAATAAAGTAACATATGGAATGCTGAATGTCAAGTCACTTCTTTGTCGCAGGACTTCCAGCTTTGATGATACCCTGTTAGAGTACTGCACAAGGCAGACAATGCTAGACTGACATCGTCCTTAGGAATGTTTTGCTGTAGTGGGAGGAATTACACATTGATTATGCAAATGGTTGCTCAAGTCCTTGTTGACGAGCCGGACGGTCTGGGTCTTCAACATTGATTATGCATAATCATACATCAATTATACTAGTTATCTAGTAAATAGATTACACTAGTTACCTAGTAAGAGATTACATTATATACATTAAATACAGTTGTTACATATATTCATCATTGTAATAATATAATTACACACACACACACATATATATATATATATACACACACCCACACACACACATATATATATATATACACACACACCCACACACACACATATATATACACACACACACACACAAGGTGAGTCAGAACTCTTGGGCCAAACTGGAATGATAAATCACATATAAACAAGCAATTTTTGTCATACAAAGGAGAGTCGTAACGCAAGAGGTGAACCGCTAGCAACAGATGAACCGCAAGAGGTGAACCGCTAGAGGACGGCAGAATATACTTCCTATTTTTACAGGAGGTATTGCCATAGTTACTGCAACATGCTCCTGTCAACATTAAAGAATGCATGTGGTTCTAACACGGAGCACCACCCCATTTCAGCGTGGATGTGCGGCACACCTTAGATGCTACATTCCCAGGGCAACGGATTGGTCGGGGTGGTCCCATAGCTTGGCCGGCACGATCGCCTTATCTCTCCTGTCTCGATATTTTATTATGGGACCATATGAAAAGTCTCATCTACGATAGCCCCATCGACTCCGACCTTGTTGCTAGGATTGCTGTTGCTGCAGGCGTTGTCCAAGATATGCCGGATGTTTTTGCTAACGTGCGCCGCTCGCTACGTCGCAGGTGAGAAGCCTGCATTGCTGCGGATGGTCGCACTTTTGAGCAGTTTCTGTAACTTTGTCCATGCATTCTACAATTTCTGCCAGTAAAACGTACTTCTTGCCAACTCTGTCATTTTTGAGTTTCCGCTTTTCACGAGAGAGTCACCATTTCCTCATTTCATGAGCTACCACCTGGCGGGTCACCTCTTGCGTTATGATCCTGCTTTGTATGACAAAAATTGCTTGTTTAGATGTGATTTATCACCCCTTAAAGTTTGGACCAAGAGTTCTGACTCACCCTGTATATATATTACATATATATAAGAAAGATATTGTGACCAAATCAACTAATAACGAAGTATTTAAATCAGCAAAGCAGTTAAACCACCGATATACATAACGCCAATTATTTCTGAATAAAAGGTTTCTGAGTATACACTTTAGGTTTATCTATAGTGACTATGCCTGATCGAATAAAGGTGATTGTAGCCCTCTAACGAAGAATTGATGAAGTTAAGAATACGAACTCGGTAACTAAACGAGATAAGGGGAAAATATCAATTATGTAGTTGTAGTAATCGTCCCTCAATTGATTACAGGATTTGGTAATTTGACACAAAATGATTATAAGCAAGTTGTTATTATATTCAAGAATGATACAATATGCACTTACATGCACAAAGATATAGTGTAGATGTTGTGTTTTGCTTTTCTCTATCAATAATACGTATTTGAATTCTATAAATAATATTGCACCACATTTGCTTATAATGAGTGGCTGTGCATATAGTAACCGATGAAGTATGTCAGGTATTTATTATTTTCTATATACGCGTTTTGTACGTTACTAATTCCGATTTTTACTCATTTGGCAATGTTCTACTACTTTGTAATTGACATTTTTTTTCTATCATGCTTTATTGTCCAGTTCATGCTTCTAACTTTTTCAACTTTCTGCTATGGATGCAGCGATTACTTTTATTCGACTGGGAATGGTCACATCTATTGATATAATAGGACATAATGAGAGTTTACATAGAGCAACCCTGATTGGGTTAGTGTACTAGAGGGCTACGCAATTGGGACATGTGCTAAGTTTTGAATGCTTACTAATGGTGTTATATATTTTTTTTCAGCCAGGATGCAATTGCTTTAACTTTGTTGCAATTTTGAGAATGCTTTTGTATTATTTATTAAAATGCTCTGAAGCTGGGTATCTCATATGGAACTTGGTGGTGAGGTGGCACTCCGTTGTGTACTGGACAGGACCCTTCCCTTCCGTACGTGTAGAGTGGAGAATTTCTTTTTCCAAATCGTTGAAGATACTAAGGAAGGACTCTGTGTAGAAACTGAACAAGATGTGGCCAGAGGCGAGATTTTTGGCGTGTTCATACTGAATTGAAGAAGCCGAATTAACACAATGGAATAATTAATGAAATGGATATTAATTTGAAATCATACCGAATTCACAGTTATAAAGTAATTTCTATTTCATTTAGCGACTTGGAGTATTATGAAATACCGCCAACTAGCCAAAATTATTAAGAAAATGAAATATCTCTAGAGCAAAATTCAATTATTTGTTTTCCCCATCTCTGAATTAAACATCATAAATCACACTTATCAAAAATCAGTATTTTAGGTAATTAGTTTAATTAATAAGGGAAGTGAAATAAATTTCATGCAAATACAATGCTTACAGCAATGACTGTTTTTTTATATATGGATCTTTGGTCATTGATTAATATTGTCAATCAAGGAAAGATTTAAACTCTCGTATATTAAAAAGGGTTATGCAAGACTTTCTAGACTTAATTGTCGATATAGAATACAGTAATCTGTCTACTGAATCTGTCTACTGAAACATGGAGTGGACTCAGAACTCAGACGGTCTTGGAGGGCTGAGAGTGGTAGATTTCCGTGGCTCTCCTAACATGTTTCGTAAATATGGCCCAATTTCTCATAGAAATTCATCCACGAAAAACAATGCTTCCTTGGCAGAATGACCATATCTGCTCCTTGCCCAATAAGCATCCTTCCTTTTTCTCCATTAAGTATTATTGTTCAAGGAAAATAATTTATAAATAAGTATAATTTGCCTTTGAAACAGTGTAATTTTGCCGAAATGAACAGACTATGTAACTATGGTTCGAATGTGGGCCAGGATGTGAAAATCAAACAGGGTTTAAGTGAAACATATTTAATTACAATATACAGAAGTACATGAATATGCCATTTTGGTTGTCTTTATTACGTAGACATGCCATGTCATTAGCACATGGGCATGTCATATCATTAGCACATGCTAGTAGCACATAGTCATCTCATGTCGATTTCATAACTACACTAACTCGAAACTCCCCGACCACACACTGAGCTACAGTAAGCCTTCGGGTCTGTAGTGTGGTCTGGGTTTTTCACTAACTCGGAACCCATTTGTGTTGTCTGCAAAAAACCATGTGAAAAGGATCAGTACTATAGTGTACAAAAAAGGGGTAGCGAGTTTTAAACACATTAACAATATACTATTTGATACAGCAATGTGTAAAAATATTTATAATCTTATTCTAGTTTAGTTTCCCAAAAGGTGTATATACTCGCGGAAAGGCTAACTTGAATATATTGTGGACGACATGATCTGTATTTCAACACCATCGGTTTTGTAAAAATATTTTTTAAATATTTAATTACTAATAGCGCTTATCAGATGGACAAAATAACTTACTTTAAAAGCGTTTACTGTATTTTCTCTAGTGTGAAACCGTACTTAAGTGTCAAACTAGGTTTGCCACTAAAACCGATCAAACCATGAGTTTAATTTATGGAGTTAAAAGGAAGGAGTTAAAACTTTAAGTTTGGAAAGCATCAAAATTGTGTGATACCATAATTCATGTGTTACTCGGATAAGATAAGTCCCACTGCATTGAATTAATTTCTACGGAGAAAGATTCGTATTAAATTAAATAATATTTATTTAAACTGTTAATTTTACAGAAAAAATTACCAGTGCAATGTAAATTAGATTTCAAACAATATAGAATGTTCCTCCGTATTCAAAATTATTTTAATCTTCAATTTATTTTTGTCTCAATATGTTCTGAAGACCTGTTCTGCAACTAAGAAAAATACTTATTTCTTCTACTCATTATCTGAGAACTGGGAACTTTAATTTAAGAATAATCAAAATACAGCTATTAAATTACGCATTCCTGTTGTATCAAATGAGAACATATGTTACTTTTTTAACACTAGCTACCCTTATTTGCAGGCTTTTCATCCATAGGAGTTTTATATATCTCTTTTTAATTTCCTGGTTTAATTTATGGCAGATAATCTTTGTGCATTAAAGTTACCTAAAATAGCAATATCACAAAAAGTTACCACGTTTAGTTAACATTCAGTATCAAGCGTCGAAACATCGGAACCTATCAAATACTCTCCTCACGTTCTTATGTTTTCCCAGCTCAATTTTCGAACGTTCTGAAACGTTCTGAAGGAAATGCAAGCCGCAGCCCACCCCAAATTATCAATGGACAGCGTATTACCGTTTGAAGGAGAACAAGCGTCCCAGTCGGAATGTTGCCATCGGTCAAATGTTCTTGTTTACTCCATGGAAAAACCAAGAGAAATCACTCATATAAAAACAGTGTCTTCCGATATTAACCGGTTCATACTATCTCGCCCTTGAGCGGAACGGGTTTTTTTATACAAAGTAAAAAAAAGTGAAAGGTTGAAGGGTTTCTACTTTGTTTTCTAATAAATATACAAGTTAACGAACGCATACTTGTAATAGCAGAGGTTGTAGAAAAAAAAATGAAGAGAATGGACTGTGAGAGAGGATTATAATAATTTCTCGATGTATACGGGAGATATTTGTAATTATGTCAAATAATTGAATTGCAGAGATAAAAGAAATATACGATGAAAAATGCGATGATGAAAAATAAGATGATGAAAAATACGATGATGAAAAATACGTGGTATTCCACTGCTTATTAGATGAATGAATCTTTCTGCAATTTCTGTCCATCGGATTCACAAGTTCTAAGTTCGAATTTCAAATGCAAGAGGGAATTACTGAGTATATGCAAGAAGAAAGTATCGAGTATTCGAGGGAGGAAATACCGAGTATGCAAGTATTTTCGTATTTGTTCGAAATCTACTTAAAGGAAGAGAACACACAGATGAATGTAAAACAACCTCAAAATCAATTTTTTATTAAAATGATTTTTTTTTATATATATAATTTCTCTTTTATAATATTCTTGTCATTTTACCCGCACATTGCGAAGCGAAATGACCTGTGAACCTTTGCGTAGCAATTCCATGGTTACTATAAACTACAGTAGCTATGTTAAAGCAAGGAAATATTAAGTTGGAAAAAAATAAACATCTAGAGTTTTTTTAATGCTTCTCCCAAGCATACTGTTAACATTAAAAAATATATTTTACTATACCCACTTTTAATAACTCCCTAAAGAGTAATAAATAATTTTTTTCAATTGAAAATTTTAACAATTTGGGTATGTAGATTAAAAGCCGGTGGCTGAGAACAATTTCCAATATATTAACTATTGAAAATTTATGTAATCTGCAAACCCAAATTGTTAAAATTTTCAAGTGAAAAATTTTTTTTCTAGTTTTTAGGGCCTTATAAAATGTAGATACATATTTAAAAACGTCTCCCCCCCAACATTTTAGTTTTACAAACTTTATTTAATACTTTCAATTTGAAATTTTATTTCAAACAAAATTGTCATTTAAATTATAAGTTTTTCAATTTTTATAATCTGGCATTATTCTCAATCGTTTCGTTTCTTTTAATGTTCGTTTTGGAAATATTTTGAATAATTTGCCACCATTCTTGTGAATTTCGGTCAGATTAAAAAAAGAAAGTATTCGTTGAATTCGTCGCCAAAGTCTTCAAATTTTTGTGAAACAAAATTTTACCAAACTTTTAAAGGAACAAAATCTATCACATGAAGTTAATAGAAAGTTTCTAAAAATTCAATAAAAAGTGAATTCTCCCTCTTCTATAGTGAATATGTGAATTATATTATGTAAGTGAATTATATTATAGTTATAAATAAATTCTTACTTTTCCCCATTCTATAGGCATATTATGTGAATAGATAATATGTATGGTTCCATGTCTATGGGATGCATAATGTTGTGTAAAATATTTCCTTCTATCTTTTACCTTCATCATTTGAACTCCCCCCCTCCGCACCTCTTCCGACTCGTAATTATACAGAACTAAACGTTCATGTTCCTGAATAGTAGTATATGTCCCAAGAATAGTAAAATATAAATAGTATATTTTGAATCCTACTGAATATTAAATTAATAGTTTGTTGAAAGTGAGAGGGATTACCATCAGTAAATTATTTTCAGGGGTATTCAATTATCGACAATTTCGAGCGAATCCCCGAAAGTCGCCAAGTCGACACACATTTCACAATATTTCGACAAATTTGTCGCCAAGTCTGGGGCTTGAGATCTTCCCCGGGTAATTTTCATGAGGTTTTCAATAATGAAGACGAAGATGTAGCTTGATAAATTTCTTATTTTAAATGCTTCAAATATCAGGCTGCACCTTTGGGGCTGTCTGTCCGATTATCAATAACCCAATCCGCTCCGTGACAGAGTTTTTAGAGCAAATGCATGGGCCCCCTACTACTAGGACCGTTTTTAACACTTTACAATATAGTTGAAAAGTGTTTATGACTTTGTTCATTCGATCTGTCCGTTAGCACGATAACTGTCGTATAAATTACTTTATCAAAATGAAATTTTAGTATGTTGTTCAGACGGTCTGTGGGACATACCAAAATGTAAATCAATATCATTACCCAATTAGTTTTGGATTGAACCCGGGTTGAATAAATGCAATACATTGAACCCTATGGGATCTAATTTTTTAAACATTTTTTAAGCAAAGTTAAAATTCACGAATTGCTTTGAAAGTTTTAGGAAATATTCAAATTATCCCATAAAATATATAAAAAAAGTTTCAGAAAAATATATTCGGTAGTTTTTAAATAAAAATTAAAATAATAATTACACCCATTATATGAAGAGATCACGTGACCATTATGTGAAGAAATCACGTAACCCACTACAAAATAAAATATGGCATCCACCTTGTATCAAAATCGTGGTTTTTAAAGTTCTTTTTAATTTATATTTGGTGTTGTATCCGTCCTAAAACCGCTTTATTTTTGCTTCATTTCTGTGCATCAATGTTCTGGAACAACGCAATTACAATAAATTTGAGTTTAAATGATCATCAAATTTTGATTATTTCTACAAGGAAACCTAATTTTTACTTATGGAGGATGTAAACACCAAAAGATGTCGAGTTGTATAAGAATTGCTGCATTTCTTTAACGCAAAATTATTTAGCGCTGGAGTCTGCAATATAGTTGATATGAATGAAACAGTCATTGATTTTACATAGAGAACAAACGATTTTATAGCAGACTTTTTCGGTGGAGTTTTGAGCACAGAGTTAAATTACTTTTACCTCAATGGTTTTAAGTTTTTAAATAAAATAAATTATTGTAGTATTGTGATGAATGAAAGGAATAGAATAAATGTTTATGAATGAAATTTTACTGCTTTTTCATAGAGAGTCAGGCAATTTATATTTCAATGACGTCATTTGAATAAAGTTCATTTTTTCGATGAAGTTTTCAAATATAATAAATTATTGTAGTATTGTGATAATTTTAAAAGTATTATCGCTGAATGTATCGCATTTTAGAGATGTTTAAATGAAATTGCATTGTAGTTGGAAAGTGTTTCATAATCAATGCTTTATGCTTGATTAGTCTTTCTTGTTGATCTTTGCCAAATGGAGGAGGTTCGTAAAGTTCTAAGGATCCATATACCATGCTCCATGTACATATTTTACTATAAAAGTTTCGTGGTGAAGGCTATAATTTATTCCTGCTTCGGGATTTCAACAAGGGTTACAGCGGCCCAGCTTACTATTTCGGTTATTGACCCTTTTCCATAAAACTGTTAATGCGGACGAGGCCCCCAAGCCTCCAGGACCCCTATACATCCAGTGCACTACATACTTTTGTACCTCAATGTCGGCGGCCTTGAATCCAATACCTTCCACGGCACAGTAGTAAGTTCCTAGCCCTTATTCTTAAACAGAAAGCATAAGAGCTATTAAGATTTCTTCGAGAACTTATTTCGCTTTGTTATAGAAAGTGTAGAATGTTTTAATTAATGGTACGTAACCTCATGGTCGCTTCGATCCCGTTATTTGGAGGCCAATGACGTTCAAGGTGGACAGGTATGGTTGTTCTGCCGTCTGTTTACTATTCTCCCACACGTTCACAGTCTCGAATTAAATACTTTTCTGGACCGATGGCAACAATGGTTACGTCATTTAAGATATCGTTTAACAGCAGCGTCAAAGATGAGATTAGATTTCTATTCTAAACAAAAGAAGAATAAAAAAAGGATTTATATCAGATCTTGGTTTAAAATGGCTCATTATACTATTTGTTCAAATAACATTTGGATATAAGTGATATTAAGCTTGACTTTTGAAATACAAGGACTTTGCTAACGTTGTCTGTTGTAAGAATTGAAATGCAATTTTAATGCTCCTTTACGGTTGTGAATTGACCGTGATACTTAATTATGTACATTGTTTTGCAGTAATGGTTAAAACATTTCGCGTGAAATTTTAAAATACCCTAGAAATTTCTACTTGTATTACTCTTTACAAATTTTAGCATTCTTCAGATAAAAAAAAGAATATTGCCATGATGATTGAATAAATCTTTAAAATTTTCTAAATTAATGTCGATATTATAGATCTATATAAATAAAATTAAAAATCTGTCTGTGGAAAATTGAAAATGTGTTTGTTTGTCTCATCATCACGGGTGTACGGCTGCATCGAATTTCATGAAATTTTGTGGGCAGACTTGAAATAGCCCCACTTAAAATTAATTTACCCACGTTTCGAGTTTCTAGGACCAGGGTTTTTTCGTGACATTTATAAATCACGCATAATTAAATCTTCCACAGAGATAGCATTATGCAGACGATATTTTCCCCGCCAATTCATTTGAAGGAAATTATATCATGTCGCTTAGCAAAGAAATGAAATCCCCCAGACGACTTTTATTAAATCTTTTACGATTTAAATAGTAAAGAAATATATATAAAATAAATTTTATTTAAATTGCATTTTTGACTGGATTATATCAATTACGGGGAATGTTGATATTTTCAATTTCTTACGTCGTCTGATTTATTTTGGCAAAGATTTTTAAAACTCGTGTATCTTATAATACACAGGTATATCTTCTAATCTACCAGAATATAAGTAGCACGGGTATATCTACCAATAAAATTTTAGGACTTTCATTTATGCAAATATTGATTCAATTTCATATATTTTGATAAGAATGATTCGAATATTATGAATTTGAATATTATGAAGATAATTTTATCTAGCGAGAACACACATTCTTAAACTTCTTTTTAGGAGCATTAATTTAAATATTTTAATAGAATGTTTTGACTAACATAAATTTAGAATACTATAGAAATTTGCACACGATTTTGTGAATCTTAAGTTTCTGTAAATTATTGTATATTCCATAGGAAGAACAGGTACACTGCTAGTACTATGAACTGTAAAACATCCGTTACTGAAAGTTTCAGGAAAATCAGCTGTACGTAATGGATGTTTCCTGATAGTTATGATAATATATATATATATATATATATATATATATATATATATATATATATATAAATTAAGGCTTCTGTAGACGATAATTAGCTGAATATTTTAGATGAAGCTGGAATTTTCATGTAATTGTGGCTTTACTTATCAGTTTATCGCAATTATCAACAAAGTCGCTGAAGAAAATGAGCAGGGGTTGCAGAATGTTTTGCAGTGTGTGAAAGATAGAAGATATTGAACTCTCTAAGTCTTAAAAACTCTAAAATTTCCAATTTTTTTTTACCTTGCGAATATTCATTAGAATTAAAATAAATTTACTCATTTTCTCACTTCTCGTCGTACTCATTTTTAAAAAATTTCTAGAAAATGTTCTTCAAGAACTCTATAATCAAGTTAATTGCGATGTTGTCAAGTTCACTGGAACGTTTACAATTGGTGCGAAGCGCATGAAACATTCCCTAGCTGGGGGGCGGCCGAGTGTTAGGTTGGGCAGTCATGAGACGAGAAGTTTCCTGTGCTTTCTAGTTCAAGAGGCATGCCAAGAACTTTGAACTGAAGCCTCCCACATTGTAAACATTTAATATTCTTTATTAGCAACTTTTTTAGTCAATTATTTATTTATAGAACTTGATGTTGGGTCCCGAGCCAGGCTCGAACTCCGAACCCAGAGCTTACAAGATGATAATGGGTCCTGAGTTGGGTTCGAACTCGAGATCTGATACTTACAAGACCGACATTATAAGGTTAGACCAAAAGCTAGTTTCGGATCCGAACTTATAATTCGGGTACTGATTCCTAGCATCTTTGATCGATTTTTTGACAGGAGCAGAGTCGGCTGCTACCACATATTAATTACTTTTATGTGTGTGTGTGTGTTTTTAGAAAATATTGTGCATCATGTACTTTTACAATTCGAATAATTTGGTTGTAATATTTCAATAACTAATATATTCAGTAAAAATAACGGAAGCAAAATTCTGTTTGCCGCTACTCATTAAGGGATTACCTATGTCAGGGTTAAACTTTAAGCGAGGTTCCTATGTCATCACTGCTTGTTCTGACATTACAACATAATTGTTCAATGGGAATTTCTGATTGTTAAATGATGTCACAAAGAAGTGTAAGGCCATTTCGAACACAGGGTCCTTTGCGTTCCGTTTGCACTACTGTTATCTCTCCTCGTGTGTAATTCCGTTTGTATAGCACTTAACATAAATGTATTTTCACTTTGAAAGTTCATATTAAAAGGCATCCTTCCTTAGCAATTCTGCCTAGAGTAACAAATGTCTCACTTGAATGGTTTAAAATTAAATTTATAATTTAAATGGACAAAGTGATGAAATATTTTTAAATGTGAACAATTTGATTGTAAATTAAAACTGATCCCAATAACAAAAATAGTTTTTCCATAAATACTGAAAACCTGGGTCTGTGAGGTTTGACCTAAACCTGAAACTTCAGCTTCGATAGATTGATAGTAAATTCACTATTACGCTGCTATTCGTTAATTTGCTTGGCGAACTTAAATACTAGGGTCAGCGCGGGCTCAGGCCTAGCTTTAAGATCTGTGCCCGATTCGTGGAGCTGGCTCGGACTGGATTGTTTGGGATCTAAAATTTACGAGTTAATAGGTTAATAGAAAATTCAAATTTCTATGAAGAGCCTAAATGCTAGAAGTCTTCGCGGGCTCTGGCCTAGCCTTCGGATCTATATACTCGATTTGGTCCATTCTACGAGCTGGTTCGGACCGGATTGAACTGAACTCGGGTTGAATTAAATGAAAACTTGGCTGGACGTAGACAATGTTTGTAGAAGTTTAAATTAAATTTAGTAGAATAAATAAAATTTAATTTCTAAATTAAATCTTTGCAAAGAGAAATGTTAAAACATAACTTTTACCTTCCTTTTCGGACACGAATAGTGCATAAATTCATAGTCAGGGTACAATCTCTGGTTGCCAGACCGACCCGAGTAAAAGTAAAAAATTTCAGTCTGTAGATATGTATCTAATACCCTATGATGTTTACGTCACACTAGGCATTTTGCTTGCGCTTCGTACCAGTGAAATGGCTGGCTGTACCATGAAAAGTGAAACTTTCTGCGTTTAGAAACAATATTAAATTAATTATTTGTGTATAAAGATGTTAATGATACTTATTTCACTATTATGATAGATTTTCACCATAATTAACTTGTATTTCGCGCAACTCCAAATAAATGATTATCAATATTAATAACATCCGTAATAAGCAATATAGTCCATATATTAATATATTTTAATAATTAATTTATCAATTTGAGATCATTTCCGTTAATGTAGCGTCATTTCTGCAATTTTTACTATATTTTTGTCAATTTGGGGAGACATATTGCTTAGTTGGCGCAATTTTGCTAAATGAATCACCAAGTTCACCAAAATTTATCTCCAAGCATTATACACAGACAAAGAGAAGATCGTTTCTTATATATAAATGACTATTGGCAAATTGTTGGTCGTAAAAATACAAAACTATCACACAAGTATCTTCTTTCGTGAATGGAACGAACAAGATTCACAAGCATTTTGTTAACAAATTTGTCATATAATATTGGATGAAAAGTGAATTTATTTCACAATGGTTAATACTTTTTAATTTTGTGTAATATTTTTTGTTACATTTATTGGAACATTGTGTAATATCTTGAGAAGGGTTCATGCTAGTCGTCTAAAGTTTATGTCTGTCGTTTTTTAATGAAAAATTGCACAATAAAAATTTATGTAACATTATTAAATATTCTGATTTTTTCAAAAATATTTTTGAAAATTTCTGAGTCAAACATTTGATTGCGTTTAAAATTAATAGGCTTTCAGTATTTATCGCATGTATTATTTGTACCAAATTTCATTCGAAACGCTCCATTCGTTCGTGAGATATCGCTTCTACAGTCTCCATGACACACACGTACAGATAGACACATAGACACACAGACATCACCTCAAAAACGTTCGAATTGAGTTTAGGGGTACTTGAAACATGCACTTCCATCAAAATTCGAATAGAATTTTCGACCCCGTCACAATATTTCCTATATATAATACTATGAATATAAGGAAAGTAATGAAATTTTATAAATGAACGGTATAGCATTTTTGACTGGATTGCATCAATCACGGCCTTCAGGTTTAAAGATTACGGGAATTGTTGATATTTTCAATTTCTGGAGTCATCTGTTGTAGTTTGGTAAAAACATTTTAAGTTCATATAATGTGTTTAGCGAATTAACTCATATCAAATTTATTGAAACAGAATAAAATTAGTACGAGTACAGTGTTTATCAAACTTTTTTGGTCTTGGAACCTTTTTGAAATTTAATTTGATGGCGAAACCCCCAAATGAGAAAAAGTTCCTTATTGTTGTCCAAATTATGCATCCAAATTTTACTCATTTTTAAATTTTTAAGAAAATTTACATAAAACTATAACATCGGGGAACCCCCAAGGGATCCGTGGAACATACTTTGGGAATAACGCTGTTCTAATACAATTTTAGCGCTTTCATTATGGCAAATAATGATCGAATTCATATTTTTTGTAAATTTGTTTACACACAGAAACATGCTGTTTTATTCTCTAGTTCAGAGATTCTTATATTTCTTTTCAGGAAAATCAAATTAAATATTTTTATCGAATGTTTTGAATAGCAATGCCATTTAGAATACTACAGAAATTTACACATATTGTAATTCACGAGCAACGTCGTGTATATTTGCTATTCTATATAAATAAGATTGTAAGTTGTGCTCTCATCTGTTTGTTTATTATTTTAGCACGGGAGAACACACCATTTTACTTAAATTTTAAAAAAAGATTCAAAACATTAAAGGTTCACCGCAAATTGTGAATTTTAAGTTTCTTTACTCTATATATTCCGTACGAAGAACGGGTATACTGTTTGTGCTTAATATAGGTGCATGTCCTTCAATTTTTACTTTCTCATACGTAGTATTGAGAAAGTATTGTTTTTACGAATATTTTAGATTTCGAGATGTTGATGCCAATATATGTTTTAAGACCCTCTAAACACGTTTTGACTATTTTTGCAGTGATATCAGTCTGGCTGTCTGCATGTATATCTGAGGTAGATTTCTTGTGCGCAGGATAGCGGCCACAAATATTAATGGATTTTTAGAATACTTTATATCCGGATTTGTTATAAAAAATCTAGAACTAGATAGAATTTTTTTTAAATTCGAGCGATATTTATATTCTTTTAGCATGGCAGCATAGGACAAAATTTAACATAATCATGCATAAAAGGTTTATTTATGGCTCAATGATCACGAGACTTTATAGTTCCAATCATTAATGTGAAAAATAGTCGCGATATAATTTTTTTGTTCGTGACATCATTAGTACCCCTCGGGGGTAAGTTATACGCCTCCCTGGGGGTACATTGTCAAGCATGGAATCAATCAAAAGGTTTTTTCGAGCCCTTTAAAGGGAAGGTTGATAATTGTAGGCATGGTAGCCCAGTGGTTAGCGCGCGGGAATTGCACTCGGTAGGCCTGGGTTCGATTCCCGCCACTGCTAAAACTGCTGCCGTGTTCACGCGGAGTACGATCACGTTAAACATGTGGGCCCGTAAGTCCTTGCGATAGGTTGGTGGTAGGGGAAGGAGGGTATGGTCCCAGTGGATGCCTCCCCCACTGGGTTCCGGTCTAAATTGGGTGGCACTTCCCGGCCGTCCAAACACTTACCTTACATCTTTCTGGTAGGTCGTACGGTCTGGGTCACAACAACAACATGCTATAATTTGGATCTGTGATACCATTTTTCAAAAAGTTGTTTGTAAAATTTGATAAAATAAAGTTACTAAAAGTGGATTCTGGTATCAGAAAGTAGAGTTGAGCTACACTCCAGTTAATTTCACTTTTTCATACTATTCACCTATCTATATAAATAAAATTGAAAACCCATCTGTTTGTCTCATAATCATGGGAGGACGGCTGTACTAAATTTCATTACATTTTGATGGTTAGCGTTGGTTGTGTCCCAGTGGAAATTTAGGCATAAGTCTTTCCTTCTGTCTGTCTTCATGACCTTTTCACTATTTCCTCATTTTGAAAGTGACCCAATCGTTATATAAGCCTATAAACAAACAGAGTTGTCTAATTGTTATTTGAATCTCCAAACTAACACAACCAATCTTTTTTTTTGCCTCCTACAATAAGTATAATTAAAAATCTGATAACGTGAACAGATCGCTATTTGTACCTCTATCTCTCAAATTACAGAAGCTTTATCAGTTAACGAAATAAAAATAAATCTTTTACTCTGTAGACAAGAACTAGCTTCGATTTTTCCGATGTCAAGATAGAAACTCTGAGATAATATTTTCGGTCACTAAAATACTAATTTGTGTGAAAAAATTAAAACATAAAATAACTATAACACTAATTCGAAATTTTAAAAATACCACCGAGATACAACTTCCCGGGTTCTTAAATACCTGTGTACCAAATTCTATGGCCGTGCGAAGCTTAGATTACCGCACACACACACACACACACACACACACACACACCTACCTCTTCTTTTCTACGTAAGGTGTATTGAATGGCTAAAATATATATCGTTATTATCCAAATATAAACTCTAAATTATTTATTATACTTTGTAGGTTTTGAAAAGCTTTCGAGTTCTTAATGCACTCTGGAATATATAAAAACACCCAAAACAAAGCTCACAGAAATTGCGATCATTTAGGTAATGAGCTACTACACAAGTTTTTCTTGGCTGTTATTCTCAGAGAGAGAGAGTGTTTAACCAATTCAGTGTACTAAGCAGTCACGCGACTACTCAGCCCGAAGCGTATTTCGTGTGGCACAATTTGTGCATCAGCTGTGGCAACGATTTGATATTCAGCCACTTTCAATGCAATTGTGTCAAACCAACCATGTCCTCTGCAGATGGCATTTCACACGGATTAAGCTTCTAAAGCCTTGTTTGGTATACTTATATTTGAGATTCTATTTTAACTGGAGAGGATGATGTTTTGTTGCCGTATAACAATGCAGAATTTAATTGAAAAATGAAAATGTCATGTGGGTAGTACATGACATTTCTTTACATGCTGTGATGAATTTACATCTGATAAATTTATAAAATACCAATTATCACTACAAATTACTAGTCCTGTTCAAAACCTGCAGGAGACAAAGGGTGTTCACACATTTTTGTAACGATTTTGACTTTCTCCATGAATAAAATTTAAATAAAAAAAAACCTGACTGGCATCAAGTTGGAATAGGGTTTAATTATCACCTGCATCATTAAAAATATTCTTTGCTTTAAAATGTCACTAGAAAATAAATAATGGATCGAAGGCTATATTTTTGCGCTTTCCGAAGAGAAATACTCTTATTAAATTATAATACTCTTATTCGATTATTAAAAAAAAAGGTGTGAAAAGCATGATTTTAATATTTCTACATGTAAATTCAGTGGCATAATTAATAAAAAAAGGAAAGAAACGTCAAAGTTTACATTTGACCGGGAATAAGATAAAAGATGCATACACAACAAAGGTTGGTTCAGAGAAAACAAGGGAAGTTTTGCTAAAGGTTTGATGGTTATTGCTGGATTCTCTTATAACGGAAAATTTAAAATAAGGAAAGTAGAAGAAAATGTCAAAATTAACTCGGATTACTATCAGAAATATGTTTTAACACCTGTTTTCATAAAAGACATTTCATCACTTTATCGAAACAATTTTAACTGTGAAGTTCCATCAGGATAAGTCTACCAGCTATACCTCTAAATCTACTGCTATATTTTTTGAAAAAATGAGACATGAAATCGGAATTGAGGCTATTCCATTTAAATGCATCCCACCCAAGAACCCTGACTTGTCTCCTATGGATTACTGTGCACTTGGACTTTTAAAACAAGCTCTTTATCTCAAAACATTGGATGGACTCTGAAAGGTTGTGGTGGAGGAGTGGAACAAAATCAACCTTGATATTTTAAGAAAAACTATTTTATCTTGGAAATCAAGATGTAATATGATAGTTCAACAAAAGAGCTATCAGATTAAACATATTAGAAAATAAAATTTTTATCTTTGTTTATATATATATTTTTTCAAAATCGTTATAAAAATGTGTGAACATCCTCTGTAATTTGTATTGAATTAACATAAACTAGAATGGAATTTGATGTTTTGAGCGACTTTATTGGCCAAACACAATCCGCTTATTTACATTTGCATGCGAAATTCAACCAAATATGTCATTGATATTTAATCAATATCATGTGAAATAAATTGAATTTAGAAAAATTAAAATTTTCGAGTAGGGTATCGAAACATATGACATTAAGACAAAAAAAAATTGCCATTTTTTGCATTTTGTATTCACTGAGGAAAAGGCGGTTTCTAAAACTTTCTCAACTTTTCCAAAATTTCGAGGTTCCCATTTTTCCTGGTTTTGAAAAAGAAATAAAACTAGTGATATAAAGAGCTAAAACAAAAATTTAGGGGTTGCATTATACTACATAAAATGAAAAAATGAAAAAAATCCGGTTGCTCCCATTTGATTGGAAACAATAAAGATCAATCATGCATAAAGCATTGATTACGACACACTTTCCAACTGCAATGCAATTTTTTGAAACATACCCTAAAATGCGATACATTCAGCGGTAATATTTTTAAAATTATCACAATACTACAATAATTTATTATATTTGTAAACTTAAAACTTCATAAAAAATGAATTTTTTTCAAATGATGTCATCGAAATATAAATCGCCTGGCTCTCTATGTAAAAGCAGTAAATATTTCATTCATACACTTTTATTCCATTCCTTTCATTCATCACAATAATACAATAATTTATTTTACTTAAAAGCTTAAAACAATGGAGGTAAAAATACTTTAACTTTATGTTTAAAACTTCATCCAAAAAGTCAATGTTTAAAATCGCCTGCTTCTCTATGTGAAATCAATGAATATTTCATTCATATCAGCTTTATTCCAGACTCCAGAGCTAAATAATTTTGCGTTAAAAATTCAGCAATTCTTATACAACTCATCTTATAGCTTGATGTGTTTACATTCTGCGTACGTTAAAATTAGGTTTCGTTGTAGAAATAATCAAAGTTTGACGATCATTTAAACTTAAATATATTGTAATTGCGTTGTTTCAGAATATAAATGCACAGAAATTAAGCAAAAATGAAGCGGATTTAGGACGCATGCAACACTAAATATAAATTACAAAGAACTTTAAAAATCACGATTTTGAGACAAGATGCATGCTATATTTTATTTTGAAGTGGATCACGTGATCTCTTCATATAATGGTCGCGTAATCTCTGCATATAATGGGTGCAATTATTATTTTAATTATAATTTAAAAAACTAACTAATATATTTTGCTGAATTTTTTTTTATATATTTTATGGGATAATATAAATATTTCCTAAAACTTTCGAAGCAATTTGTAAATTTTAAATTCGCTTAAAAAATGTCTGAAAAATTAGGTCTCATAGGGTTCAATGTATTTCATTTTTTCAATCCGGGTTCAGTACAAAACTAATTGAGTGATATAAAAATGATATTTACAACTTTAAGAGAAAAATGATACGTTGCATTCAATAGTACGTTAAGTAATCTATATATTAGTCGGTAAAGGTTTGAATACTATAATAAGTTGGATCTCCAGAACATTAGCGAAGTGAGTGAGAACGCTAAATGAAAAATCTCGGCATGTAGATTATACATAATGAGTACATTCGAAGATTGGAGCAACGAAAGAGAGTAAATAAATAGTGAGTAACTGTTACTTGTTGTATATTGATGTGAAATATCACTTCTTTCACGCATTTCGGATAGGGAAACGTTGATGTGTGTTGTATGTGACAATGACAATGGTACAAGCTACCTAAAAAAAGGTTTCGATGTTTCTTAGTTTTCGAAATTATTTTATTTATTTATTTATTTGTAAAATTATACAGTTTTGATAGATAAATAGAATGCAGTTTAATTTGTTGGACTCGAACTATAAACTTAAGTTATCGGCAATTAAACTTTTGCAGAGACTCCTACGTGCGAATATGCTGTGTCAACACAAGAGACAAACGCATACCGGCTGGCGTATAGCTCAGATGATGATGCACAATGTCGCAGATCTAAAATTTAAATTTTTCACACTTTCTACCAGAATTATTTTAAAATACAGCTTAAGGGGTATGGAGTTACCTTATACTAGATCGGACGATCTGGGTCGAAAGAAAGTTTGAAAGGTATATATATAATCAAATGAAAAGCTATATATTGGTTCTGTATTGAGTTCGACAGATACTTTTACTCATATCACGTCAACAATCCAACTGAATGATGACGAGCTCATACACCCTTTGTGGAAAGTTCTGGAAAAAGCACATAACTCGTGAAATTAAGTGGTTAAGCTTAGTCAATGTACAGAATTCGGGAAGTTTCCAGAACTCGCCAAGAATCACTAAGTAGGCGATATTTAATCAAACTTGTCACCAAGGTCATCGAATTTGTTGTCAAGGTCAAGCAATCTGGATTTTTAAAATATGACAATGGTTTAGTAACGATATGATATCACTTTCTTTACATATTTCCGTTCCCTCCATGTCAGTTCTTTCATGATTTACTCCGTACCTGACACCCTAAGATGTTTCACATCATAAAGCAGAGATCGTATAAGACGGCGTTCTTTTTATCTCTCACACTAAAACCACAATTAAGATGCATGTTCATATTAACCATTTCGTATATAAGAAACAGTTGCTATAGAGTTATATATTTGTTCGCCTCGATGTGTACTTGCAAAGGCTAATCGTCTTCCTGGGCCGAAATAACCAAAACCCGTTTGTATATTAGAATTGGAAATTATCGCCGAAGTAGAATGACATGCATATTTTTTATACGAATAAATGATTAACTTATCATTTTCAAAAGAATTAAAATGAGAAAATACTTACCCCATTTTCCTTTGAAATGCAACCTTAGTGAGAAGAAACTCTGCAGTTGCCATTTCGTATAATATATTATTTTAATGACTTAAAAAACATTAATAAAAATACACTAATTATCACTTAGAAATGTACAAAATATCATTAAAAAGGTTAAAATTTTGTACATTTGATGATGTCAAATTGATCTTTTGGGCAGATATTATGTCTTTAGGGGAAAAAAAACCCCATTCAAAATTCCCATTGAAAAGTATTAAGGAAAATGCAGTAAATGTAATGTTTCAGTCGAGGCTGAAATAGCCAGCACTGAATATAATGAATTTTCTCTGAAAATTAAAGAGATATATTGTGATTGAAAACAACTGTAGATAATATAATTTTTTTAAATATTTATAAAAAAAAAAGCATTTGACACGCAAATTGTAATCTCAAAATGCTAAAATTATTATTTTAACATTTTAACCTTAAAATGTGAAGACTATACTATTTGATTTTTAAATTATTTTTTATTTTTCGCTCCATTTCTTCTAATAAAGGACCTTTGGCGAGCAAAAACAAAATCTCTACGAGGATTCTTCTCGGGATCTGTGGGTTGAGTGGATTATTTTTAACTTAAAATAAACAACAATATTATCCTAGAACAATAGGAAAAGAAAACGAAGACGCTTTTATATGCTACGTTTATGTTCCGATTTATATTTTCTTCAGTCATTTGACGAGCTATGCAGCTAGTTTTAATTTACTTATGAAACTCTTCATGTACGAAACTCTCACAGGCATGTGCTTACTACCCAAATTACTTCTAAGTTTAGAATAAATTATTTCAAGGTAAATTGTCACAAGTGAAAACATATCAGCCAGCACAGTATTTAGTAACAAAAACATGTTCGCAAACATTGCTCAATTTTTCAATCATCATCTTTCTTGGACCAATTTCGTGGGTTTTTGTCAGGAAGTCGTTAACACCGACCTTGCAGCATGCTTGGAACCTTCTTTTTGGTCTATGCATTTAAGGAAAATTAATGACGTGTCACACTACATGCAAATTCTCTATATAAGATTTTAAACCACAAGAAATCGTATTCAAGCTAAAGACTATATTTTAAAGCTAAAGTAAGCCATGCTTAATGAATTATTGCTATTTGCATATACTGCGTGGCAAATTATTATGACCACTTGTCCATTTTATGTAATCTAGTTATCTCAGATATTGTTGACTTTTGATCGCTGAATCGGTATAAAAAGGGAAAGTTAAACGCTATGACTAACGAAGTTCATTGTTTAAGAAATAATGGGTAAAAAACACGGATCTGACTAACTTCGAATGTGCAATAATCGTGGACGCTGGAATCAATTCTGTGAGCATTAGTAAAACGGCTGCACTTATGATTTGTTCGAGGGCAGAAGTTATTAGAGTTTACAGATATAAACCACCAGATAAGAAACTGGATCTGAGCACATGATGTGTGGTCCTCAGCGGACGCTGGATGCTTCAGCTGAACCAGCCTTGTTCAGTCCAGCAGAAGAGCAGCAGTTCGTCAAATGACAGATAATTAAATTAAGGACAAAATCAAATCCCCCCCCCCCCCCAGCGTACGTTTGACGCACTTTGAACCGTAGGGCTACAGCAACAGAAATACTAGCCTGGTGGTCATATTAATTTGGTTTCTCAGTGTAGTAGCAACCAAGATTAGTTACCCAAAACGACATTTCACCGTCTGTCATTACTCATTATGTTGCGATGACGCTGCAGTTACGTTCGAATCATATAGCGTGAGGTTCCCCAAATGTTATGATAAAGTAGTTAGTTGTTTGGTTCATGGTTCATCTACCTGTCATTTAGTGAACCAGTGACAAACACTTCACTAGATTTTTCAATTATTACCCTAGTTTTCCACAACAATTCCTTCCCTCATCCACTTTTCATTAGTTTAGTTTTGTAAGTTTAGTTCACTGATGCATTGTCTATATATTGGCTTAATGGCAATATTTTCATATAGCTAAATCATACAAGTGCATCTCGAGAACTTTTGATGTTAATTGCATACCTTTCCTCATATAAAAGTATAACAAAAAAGATCAATCATGCTTAAAGCATTGATTATGAAACACTTTCCAACTTCAATGCAATTTTATTTAAAAAAGTCGAAAATGCAATACATTCCTCGGTAATATTTTAAAACTTATCACAATACTACATTGATTTATTATATTTGAAAACTTAAACCTTCATTGAAAAAAATGAACTTCATTCAAATGACGGCATTGAAATATAAATTGCCTGGTTCAAATATCTCTAAAATGCAATACATTCCACAGTAATATTTTTAAAACTATCATAATACTACGATAATTTATTATATTTGAAAACTTCATCAAAAACAAATGAAATAAATTCAAATGACGTCATAGAAAAAATAACACGCCTGGATCTCTCTATAAAAGCAGGATTTCATTCATCACAATACTATAATAATTTATTTTATTTAAAAATTAAGACCATGGAGCTACAAGTAAGTAAAACTCTATGCGTAAAACTTCATCGAAAATTATCGTCCTTCTCTTTCTAAAATCAATTAATATTTCATTCATATCAGCCATGCAGACTCCATGGACTGAATTATTTTGTGTTAAGGAAATACAGTAATTCTAATACAACTCATTCTACATATTTTGCTGTTTACATTTTACATAGGTGAAAAATAGGCTTAGTTGTAGAAATAATCAAATTTGAATGAGAATTTAAACTCAAATATATTGTCATTGCGTTGTTTCAGTATGTAGATGCACAGAATTTAAGCAAAAATAAAGTAGTTTTAGGACGGATACAACACTCAATATGAATTAAAAAGAACTTTAAAAAATCACGATTTTGAAACAAGATGGATGCCATATATCATTTTGAAGTGGGTCATGTGATCGTTTCATATCATGGTCACGTGATCGTTTCATATAAGATGTGTAATTATTATTTTAATTTTTATTTAAAAAACTACTGAATATATTTCGCTGAATTTTTTTTATATATTTTATGGAACAATTTGACTATTACCTAAAATTTTCGAAGCAATTTGTGAATTTTAAATCCGCTTAAAAAATGTTTGAAAAATTAGGTCCCATAGGGCTCAATGTATTTCATTTTTTCAACCCGGGTTCAATCCAAAAGTAATTGGGCGATATTATTCATTTATATTCCCATTGGCCCTACAGACCGTCTGAACAACATACTAAAATTTCATTTTGATTAAGTAATTTTTACGGCAGTTATCGTGCTAACGGACAGACAGACAGACAGACAGACAGAATGAACAAAGTCATAAACACTTTTTAACTTTGTTGTAAAGTGTTAAAAATGAATCGTATGAATAAAATGCTTGTTACACATGCACCTATCTGACCATTAAGGCTTTTTTCGCTATGCGGGATTATCGATTGCTACGCTCTATTACGATCGCGCATTACGTGTTAAATACGCTTTTGGCCCTCTGCACAAGCATAATACGCCCTAAATAAACTCACGGAGTACATACAAATGGGGTGTACTAAATTTGTTTGATCACTACGTTCTCAATAAAAATGAAAATACTTGCAATCGTAAAAAAAGGAAAAGAAAAATATTTAATGAGAGGAGTAAAATAATTAAATGCTATCTCCGAACGTTTTGATCGGATCTAAAAGATTTTTGAGCCAATACTTATAATAGTAAAATAATTGTACGTTTTAAGAAATACAAACCATAGATTTAAAATTTAAAAATAATTTTAGATATTAAAACCTAGTAACCATCTCCAACTATGTGTCGTCGATTGAAGTTCACGTCTGGGGGTCGATCGTTTGCTCTATAAATTTGAAAATGGCGAAATTTCGATCGAATTTCAACATTAACCGTTTATAACTTTAAACTAATTCGTATAAAAAAATAGTGTAGGCACAACAATGCGAGAGCGCATCTACCCCTGTGCCAAATTTCGAGGTTGTCGGTAGCTTTAATTTTTCGCTACACGCGCCACGCACGCACACACACATACACGCACAATGAGACATTTTTTATTAAGTACTAGAACGAATTGTCCAACGTCCCCTTGGCCCTAAATAAGCACCCGCTACGTATTGGCTGTTCGCATGTAAGTATTAAGTTCTAAATAAGCTCCTTTGATACGCCCTAGATAAGCTCCTTTGATATACTCTTTGAAACGGAAATGGAAATGAAAACACTTTGAAAATGAGAGATGCACAACATTCTTAAAATAAACTATACTTTATCAATAGTAAATAAATAATGCTAACAATTGCAAGAAAAAACAAGAAAGATCAATCATGCCTAAAACATTGATTATGAGACACTTTCCAACTTCGATGCAATTTTATTTAAACATCTCTAAAATGCGATACATTCCTCGGCAATATTTTTAAAATTATCACATTAATTTATCATATTTGAAAACTTGAAACTTCATCGAAAAAAATGAACTTCATTCAAATGACGGCATTGAAATATAAATTACCTGGTTTAAGTATCTCTAAGATGCGATACATTCCTCGGTAATATTTTTAAAATTATCAGAATACTAAAATAATTTATTATATTTGAAAACTTCATTGAAAACAAATGAACTGTATTCAAATGACGTCATCGAAATATAAATCGCTTCTATATAAAAGCAGAATATCATTCATCCCAATACTATAACAATTTATTTTATTTAAAAACTTACACCATGGAGGTACAAGTTATTTAACTCTATACTTAAAACTTCATCGAAAAAATCGTCTGGTTCTCTGTGTAAAATCAATGAATGTTCCTTCATATCAGCTATATTGTAGACTCCATGAGCTAAATAATTTTGCGTTAAAGAAATACAGCAATTCTTATACAACTCATTCTACATCTTTTGGTATTTACATTCTCCATAAGTGAAAATTAGGCTTCGGTGTAAAAATAATCAAAGTTGGATGATCATTTAAACTCAAATATATTGTAATTGCGTGGTTTCAGTATGTAGATGCACAGAATTTAACCAAAAATAAAGCGGTATTAGAATGGATACAACACTAAATATGAATTAAAAAGATCTTTAAAAATCACGATTTTGACACAAGATGGATGTCATATTTTATTTTGAAGTGGGTCATGTGATCTCTTCAAATAATGGTCACGTGATCTCTTCATATAAAGGATGTAATTATTATTTTAATTTTTATTTAAAAAACTACTGAATATATTTTGCTAAATTTTTTTTATATATTTTATGGGATAATTTCAATATTTCCTAAAACTTTTCAAGGAATTTGTGAATTTTAAATTCGCTTAAAAAATGTTTTAAAAATTTGGTTCCATAGGGTTCAGTGTATTGCATTTTTTCAACCCGGGTTCAATCCGAAACTAATTGGGTGATATTATTCATTTATATTCCCATATGTCCCACAGACCGTCTGAACAACATACTAAAATTTCATTTTGATAAAGTCATTTTTACGGCAGTTATCGTACTAACGGACAGACAGACAGACAGAATGAATAAGGTCATAAACACTTTTCAACTATGTTGTAAAGTGTTAAAAAAGCCCCTTTACCGAAAGAAGTGAAATAAAATTAAAAAAGTAGTAATACATTTTCATCGGTTCTAAGAGGTTTTTAAGTATAATTCTTATAATAAAATGATGGCATCGTTTAAAAAATCTAAGCATCACAAAAATTCAAGAAGTTAGTATGTTTGATCTTAAAACCCACTCGCTCTAGCGTACCAAAATCCGAAATGTTCTCACAGATATCGACTTCAGTCTCACAATGCTGATAGAGTTGTCTGCTGAAATAAATTATTTTTAAAATGGCGAAATCTCGGTCGAATTTTAACTTTAAATGTTCTTAACCTTGTAAGCTAATTCGAATTAAAAAAAAAATAAAACTCGCCGAGGCGTATCATTGGAGGAGCTCAAATACTCATGTACTGAATTTTGCACGTGTCCGTAGCTCCGATTTCTCAGCTTGCGAAATTTAGATTCGACCGGTTTCATCAACAAGACACATCTATACAGCATTAAAATACACTTTACCATGAAAATTCAGTTAATATCAGTTGGTTGATTTGTAGAGAGTTAGTGTAGATTCATGTATGGCTGTTCTTCTATAGCAGCACGCTGCCATTTTATCTGACCACGCAACGAACTACGCCTGTAAAACATTTTTTCAAACTATATATTCAAATTTCATGTCAAAACATTCGGTTAAGTTTTAGAGCAGCTATCGCCGGACAAAGTATATCAGATAGTGCGTAGCTCCGGCAGTTCCACACTCAATCAGTTACGAACTTCGACAGAACATTGATTTACACCACATGTCCAAATTTCAAAACCTTCTGCAAAGTTTGTGAAAAGTTATCAACGGACAAAGCAGGCATACAGACAACCAAACAGAATAAGCTCAATTCCATCCCTTTAATTATATTTGAACTAAAAATACACATACATTGCAGATAGCAACCAGCATCTATGGAGAGGCTAAGGGCATGTTATGTGCTCACCAGCATAGAAAGCTGATACCTGCAATGGCAGTAAGAAAACTTGTATAAGCAACAGTTTGTGAACCATTATGGCAGATAGCAAATTCATTCAGTGTTTTCAAAGTTAGAAACACCAGTAATCCAAAAGTTAAGTTCTAACTTTGGGAACACTCTCTACAGGCAGATTCTGTTGTTGAGACCCAGACCGTCCGACCTACCAGAAAGGTGTAAGGTAACTGTTTGGACGGCCAGGAAGTGCCACCCAATTTAGACCGGAACCCAGTGGGGGAGGCATCCACAGGGACCGTACCCTCCTTCCCTTACCACCAACCTCTCGGAAGGACTTACGGACCCACATGTTTAACGTGATCGTACTCCGCATGAACACGGCGGCAGTTGTGGCAGCGTACAAATCCAGTACGCAAACCACCGGGCTACCGCGCCCGAAATGTGCCAACAGCACGCGGTGTTCCCAGGTGGTCACCCACCCAAGTACTAACCGCGCCCGATGCTGCCTGACTTCTGTGATCTAACGAGAACCGGTGTTTTCAGCACGGTACGGCCGTTAGCCCAGGCAGATTCTGTGACTATATTAAAACTATCCCTATAATGACCTTCATGTAGTTTTCAACTGTCAATATTTGAAGAAATAACCTGTTTTATATATCTGCAAATAAACAGGCAAAGTTAGACTGTATTACTTTTCTCGCGCGGACAGATAGAAGAAAGTATATGTAGTGATAGTGATTGGGACTTGTACCACTTCTCGTGATTGATATGATTTTAGCAATAGATTAAGCGAATTTTTTCCGATGTACTGGAAAAAAATCTGATGTGGGCAGTATATGACTTCCCTTATATAATGCAATGGATTTACTAGTTTTACAATAAAAAAATAATGTATAAGATCCACGGCACTGTGTTTTTATCGTTGAATTGTACATTGGGCGATTTTCAGGATGACAACATGTAAAACTATTTCAAAATATTCAATTAACTTATACTTCGCACAACTTTAAACAATCATCAATAATGATAGCATCCTCAATAAGCGATACAGTCCATATATTAAAATACTTTAATAATTACTTCGTTATCTAGTCGTCATTTTTATCAATTTGGCGACATTTTCATTAATTTGGCAACATGTTCGTTAATTTGGCAACATTTAAAAAAGTTGCCAAGTTGGTGATATTCCTCCAAAATCTCGCCAAGCGTTATGGACGGAGAAATAAGTTATTCTTGTAGCAGATAACGGACTATTGGCGTCCAAATACAAAAGTTTTACCTAAAGTATCTTTTCTCATGAATGGAACTAGCTAGATCCACGAGAATGATGTTACTTAATTTATTGCTTGATATTACTTATGAAAAGTGAACATATTTCAACAATACATAATATTTTTTTTAATTTTATATGACTTTTGATAATTTTTAAAAATAATATATAATATCTCGAGAATGGTTTATGCTAGCGTTCTAAAATTTATTTTAATCATTTTCTAATTAAAAATTACATAAGAAATGACTATTTTGGTAACTTTATTAAAGGTTTTGATTTTTTTGAGGATTTTTTCAAAATTTCACTCGAAAATTTAGGGGGGGGGGGGTTCTGAACATGCGATTGCGTATAAAAACAATAGGCTTCCAGTATTCATGGATTGTAATTTTTGTACCATATTTCGTTCGAATCGGTCCATTCGTTTGTGAGTTATCGTTTCCACAGAATCACTGACACACACACATACATTCACACACACACACATACATTCACACACACACACACACACACACATTATCTCAAAAACGTCTGATTCGTGTTCAGGGATGCTTGAAGCGTGCATTCCCGTCGAAAACTCGAATTCGAATTATCGACCCCGTCACTATACTTTCCTTATACATTATATGGATATAAGGAAAGTGAAAAGTATGGTGATCGTGATTTAATCTCTAGTTTTCACTAAAAATAAATCAGTGGCCCAAGATTCCAGAAATGACTTTAGTCGGTTTGTGGATGGGTGAGTGTTTGC
Source organism: Amaurobius ferox (assembly GCA_951213105.1). Classification (NCBI taxonomy): domain Eukaryota; kingdom Metazoa; phylum Arthropoda; class Arachnida; order Araneae; family Amaurobiidae; genus Amaurobius; species Amaurobius ferox. The sequence goes on along the minus strand of OX578140.1, from coordinate 44,532,766 downwards.
CAAAATGGCTGGCCCTTCGCCATCTCGAAAATCACTGAAATGATTTGGACCCACTTTGGATGGCAAGTCTTATATATTATGTAGATCTGAATGCAGAAAAAGAAATCTGAAAAATGTATATGCGTAGTTTAGCTGTAAAATGGGATTTTGTCAAAATCGTTGACATCGTAATCTCAAAAACCGTTGAAGCGATTTTAGCTAAATTTGAATGGTGCACTGCGTATATTGTCTAAATGTGAACTTAGAAATATATAGACCAAATTTGGTGGTAAACGTGTATAATACGTAGTTGTGGATACAGAATTTTTTAAAATGTATATAGTTTGTCTCAGAGGTTGAATATCCACTTGTTTCGCGAAGAATGTCCCGGGATTACAACGATCCTCTAGTTTCACAGACGTACAACAGACACACTTGCACACCCAAACTCCTGCATTGTTTATTAATGATCTTCAAATGTGTTTACTTTCTCTACTCTGCGTTTTTCTTTCTACTCTCATACAATGCACAGCCATCGAATTCGAGTAAGACGTGCGCCCTGGTTATGAATGGTGTCACCCCGAACTTCTCCAGCCCCTGGGGCGCAAAGAGACTCCGCCCCTGACTCAGTGGCGTAAGTAGACTCGCCAGCTTATCCTGCAGTAGTTGATAGCCTTTATTTCGAGCCTGTTTGCGACAAGGTTGCTACGGAATCTGGCATATTGGGTTTCGGACACAGCTTGCTAATGATTCATTCAATAAAAATAAAAAACAAACACAAAACAAAAAACGAAAAAAAATCGAGATTCTGAAGCTGAAGTTTTTATTTTAGCTTGGGTACATTGGTACGATAATCGTTTTTACTATCATACTTGATAAAAGCAAAGAAAAATCTGGGATGGCCAATATATGGCTTTTTCTACAAATTGACTGTTGTTGATCTGTAATAAATGTACTCGATTGAAATATTTTTATTTTGCAATTTACTTTTAGGGGACAATTAAATTCATGAATTTACATATGGAGTGTGACTTATCTTCATATCATTACACTTATTTTTTATCTGAAGGAATCATGGGTTTCTTAACATGCTAAAAAGTGAGGAAAATTCATCATATTTAACATTTGATATCCGATGAAGTTGCTTTATAGAAACACAGTTTTTCTTCCTAGTGATAAATATTTATTTTCTTTCACTGTACAATTTTCTAAAAACATTATATGAAAACATTTTCCTATATGGAGTGGAAAACTATGGCCTTTTTGTTGAACAAAAAATGGGTATGACATTTATTTGTGTGTGACATTTATTTGTGTGGAACATAATGGGTATGACATATTTGTTGTGAGCAACATTACTCAAGAAATTTTGAATCCAAAACAAAATGTTTGGTATACAAGGTAGGATCAAAAAATTTGGAGACTGTGCTGATATCTTCAACCCTGATTGGAGGAGAGGGGAGCTATTTTATCGTGGCGTAGAGGCACATGGGACGTGAGATGTGAAAAGGAAGAAGCAGGTCCGCAGTGCAGGGTTTTTCCAGACAATGCGTGTCAGTGAACTGTAGTCGTTCGCGTTCGTCAAAAATGGAAATGGTGTTTGAAGAACAACTTGCGAATATCAAATTCTGCCAGCGTTTGGGGAAATAGTCGACAGAAACATTGCACCTGCTGTAGTAGGTGCAATGTAAATAAAATGTATGTATATTTTCTTGTAAATAAAACGAGTTTATAGTTATTTCTGAAACTCTTGTTTACTTTTGGAATCTGACATTTTGTGCCTTAACTCCAGTAATTATAGGAGTTATTTTTTCATGAAGATTGTTTTAATATGTTCAGAAAAGTTTATGCTGCCATATACATTCTTTGAAATATCAAGTTTTTTAAAGTTTAACAGTCCTATGAACCTTGAAAAAGTCAATCGACTTGAATTGCTTTCATTTATGCTACCAATATAACTCAATTAACCGAGCATATTCTAACTACAACCCTATAAAGGATATCTTTGATTTTTTTAATAATTGATTAGAAATTTGATACTTTATTAAAGTTGGAAATATTCAAAAAGTAATTACGTTACCGTCTATTGTTTCCTAAGACCTGGCGTCAACGTAAAAAGAGTTTCTATAAATCTGATATTTAGGGCATTTCTATGTATTGCTATTGTAGTCGGTTTAATAAAGTGGTTGGTACTTAAACATAACTAACTGTAACCGTTACGGAAATTTCGCAACTTTGAGCAATTCATTCGTGAAAGGGCTTTTTTATATTGTTGTAATTACTTTATATCTATTTTCCCATTTAAAAATGAATATTCTAGCTGGAAAATAACATCATAATGAAAACATATACATGTGAAAGTAGAAACGTGTCAAGTAGAAACCGAAAATTATTGCTAGTGATATTTTATCAAAGCATCCCAGAAACAGAATGCCAAAAAAAAAAAAAAAAAAAAAAAAAACGTGCTTGGCGCGTGGTTCTACGTATTCAGTATTCAGCTGAATTGGTCCTATAAAAAGAAATCTAAACAGCTTGCAACAATGTTTTTATTTTCCTGAAATGGAGACTAATTATTCAAAAGTTGTGAAAGCTGCTATTGCATCCCTATATTACATTTTACCTTCTGAATGCGCAATTAAGCAACAATTTTAAGTGCACGCTATACGAATATTCACAATTGTTACTTCTTTTGCTGGGTTTTATATTCATGCTATAAAATAATTAAAATATTTAGTTCTTAATTGTTTGGAGAGCAAAGAAGAAAGATTTAGAAAGAGCAAAGACTATGATGGTAGATTTTTCTAAATGTGTTTGTTTGATTTATCACTTGTTTTAAGTTGTTAATCGTAATATTATTCTAAAAACAATCAGATGTATAGATTTCTTTTCACAATTTGAAATAAATTAGAAATTTATTATAAAAATTGAGAATCTATTAATACAGAAGAAAATATAATTTCCAACTCTCTATTTCACTTAAAAAATATAATATTGTTTAGTTTTTAATTTACTCTTAACTTATTAGTAAGTAATCGAAATAATCAAAGGTACTCTTTGTTACATTTTAGTTTTAATTTTAAAATTTTTAATACTTTTTTAATTTCTTTAAAAAATAGTCAGATAAAATTTCATTCCTATATATTTATAAAATATACCTGTTGTTGTTGAGACCCAGACCGTCCGACCTACCAGAAAGGTGTAAGGTAACTGTTTGGACGGCCGGGAAGAGCCGCCCAATTTAGACCGGAACCCAGTGGTATCGAACATTTTAGAGTGCTAAATTCTAAATTAATAAATATTTGAAAAATAGAAATTTTTCGGTGCACTGTATAGGAACTATCACGTTTATATTCGATTTAAAGCCACTAAGTAATTGAAAAGAATGTATTAAGGTGCGCAGCAGAGAGCTAGCCAAGTTCTGTTAAAATATTTAACGTACAATGTTGAAGACTCTGACGGATACCTTTTACATGAGCCATCAAGTGGCTTTCTCACCCAATCCCTATATTTCAGAAATTAAAAGGAACAGCACGTTGATTTTCTGACAGGTTTAAATTTTCTGAACAAGTTTAAATTTTCTGACAGATAAGCGTGATGAGGTAAGACGCTATTAATTTGGTCTATTTCGCCCTCGCCAATTTTTTGCACCCATGCGTTAAAGATAGTACATTTTGTATCTCTCTATAAAATTTCCACTTTTGCGCCTAAACTTTAAAAGACGATTAATAAAGAAGCTTAATATTCGTCATCTTGAGTATTCCTTGGATATCCATGCTGAGTATTTATCTCTATTTTCCAAATCACTTTCATTCTGAAATGTACTTAGATGTATTAAATAGAGTTGGATGATAAAACTTGAACTGCATACATATTGCAACTACATATCGTCATTGAATAATTTTGCAAAGTTAATTACGAAATACATTCAATAACTTTTCTTCTCTATACTTTTCGTACTAATTAAGTTTAAACGTGGCAAATGTTCTTCATGTCAATCATTTTTATGGCTGACACTTTTCGTAAAGCTCAGGAACTTCACTTTTTTTTTTGTAAGTTTGTTTATTATCGCAGCATGAAATTTCGAACGTTTTGGTGTGCAGTACCATTCGCCTTTTTATGCAAATATTCATGAACGCCTATTGTATTTTGAAATTTTCTTGCAAGACACCACTTCTACCAAATTTCAAGTTTGTACTTCACTAAATGATATTTATTTCGCAAGTGCGGCATCTCTAATTAGGATAGTGGAAAACTGCAAATTTCCCTGTAATATCTATGAACGTTCTTCCTTTATATTTGACATAGAGTCTCTATCTAATTAGGAAGTGGATATTGCAATTATATCACATTTCAAACATGTTACTGCGCAGCACACCGTTAATATACAAATAATTTGAAACATTTATTGTGTTTTGGATTTTTTAAAAAATATTTATCCATTTACTAAATTTTATGTCTCTCACTGAAAGATAATTATAGTGCTTTCGCATTCGAAAAATCGAACATTTTAGCTCCCCCCTAAAATAGCAAATATTAAAAAGCTGTAATTTTCCCGATTTTATCGGATCTGTCAGCGAGGAATTATGGCCATAGCGACACAGGGGCAATACTGGTTTGTATTAGGAAGGAAGGTTACCTTATTTTTGTTTTTCTATGGGTTTTCTGTCTATATATGAGCGACGAAAAGAAGCGAATATTTTCGGTTCTATGTGTCATCGTTACCCGTGACTGAATAAAGTTGACTATTAAAAAAGCGACCTCTGGCTGCGGGTACCACAAATACTGAATATAAGTCAAGCTTGCTTGACTTATATACATCTTATTTCTGATACTTATATACCTCTTATTTCTGATAATTTAACTGATTTAACACTGAATGCATCCTTATAGAATGTTTTCTTTCTTATGTCTATCGATAAACACTATAATCATAATGCATACTTTTGTCGCTTTAATGTATGTGTAGATTTTTGATTTATGACCAAAAACTCCTTTATATATTTTCTCCGTAAAAGCACGTGGCGCAATTTTGAAATGTCACCATGACGATGAAAAAGCTGTAAACAAGACATCAAATCAATGGTGCACAAAACTATGTCTGCTTTTGTTCTCATACTTTTAAAGCCAGGACAATAGCCAGGACAACAGTCATTCATTTATTTTTTGTCATGTATTGAATATTTAAATGTAGCGGAAATGAAAACTCCTCCGTATATTAAGCTACTGTAAAGTTGAGCCGGTATATATATATATATATATATATACAACTCGACACAGAAAATGCAACACCATAAAAAGTGAATAAAGTGTGCTGATAAAGGACACACAGACAGAGATATTATATATAAATAAGTGATGTTAATTCCAGAAGGATAGTACAATACAGTAATGGCATAGACAGGGCGATCAGTAGACAGTAGGATCACCTCTTGCGGCGATACAAGCAGCAACACTTTAAGAAACAGATGCAATGAGCGTGCGGATAGTTTTCTGAGGGATTGATGGCCATAAACTTTCCCTTAAACCATCCTCCACAAGTCGTCGTCTGTTTGAGGCGGGGGCAGGGCAGTCAAACGACTGCAATCATGTCCCATACATGCTCGATGGGTGACATATTTGGAGACAGCGGAGGCCAAGAAAGCACCTAGATACCTTGCAAGGTACGTCTGCTGACAGTAGTCGTGTGCGGTCGCGCGTTATCTTGCTGGAAACAGCATTTTGCAACCGCTGAAGCTAGGGTAGTGCAACCGACCGCAGCACCTCATCTACATATTTACGTGCCATCATTGTGCCTCTGATACAAACCAGAGGTGACCTGCTGTAGAAGCCGATGGCACCCCAAATCATGATGCCGCGTTGTTGAGCATTAAGGCGTTCGACACTCGAGTAGGATTGAATCTGTTTCCACGTCGCCTCCAGACTATCATACGGCGACTGTCATTTGACAAACAGAACCGAGACTCGTCGCAGAACACTACCCTGTCCCATTCAGACGTCCATCAAGAGGCTCGAGCCCGAGACCATTGCAATCTCTCACGTCAGTGTCTTGTCGCCAATGGTAGTCTTTGTAAAGGACGGTTTGAGTGCAAGCTGCTTTCGACCAATTGTTGAGAAACTGTTGTCGCTGATATTGGGACATGCAATGTACCCTGCAAAATATGCAGAATCTCGACAGTTATTATTTGTGGGGCCGTCACCGCATGCCTTCGAATGCGTCGATCAACTCGTACTGACTTACTTCTGGATGGAACTGTACCACTGCAACGATTCACATGCCCTTCTTCAATTCATTTTCTCCAAATCCTTTGCACATTGGACGCATCTAAGTGTCTTTCAGCGGCGATACGCCGGTGTGACCAGACGTACGTAGGTCTAAAATGATTTCCCTCACACGATTGTCCAAATGCTGAAATGGAATTCGGCGTCATCGGCTGGCAACTCTTCAACAACACGTGTATTCTAGTAATGATTTTTGTATTCTAGATAATAGTAAAGAATTAATTACTAAATTAGAAATACTAGGTAATATTCATGGTTTACAAACTTTTGATTTTAAAGACATCTTTAGTAATATTAATATACAAGATTTTTACAATATTAATTTTGCACTATACAATGCTTTTGTTGCTATTTAATAATTACCACCATATTAAAATACTAAATTTTCCTAAACTTCTCAGTTTTGTATTGTTTAATAATTATACATTTTAGGGAAATAAGGTGGCAACCTGCAAGGTGGTTGTAGTAGTAGTCTTTTAGCAAATTTGTATCTTTATCACTATGAACTTTGTGTCGATTGATTACCAAATTTTTAGATATAAGTCTAACGAACGCTCAATAAGTAAGAACGTTAATTATTTTTTATTTAAATCTTATTATTGACCCATTCAAAAAGATCACAACTAATTTATATGATAAAAATATAATTTTAATTTTAATATTAATAAATTATTATCATTTAATTCGTGCATTTCATTCAACTGTTTCGAAATCTAATAATTCATCAGTTATTTAGAATTTATAAATTATCTAATATAAAATATCATAATGTGCATAGACTAAACATACAAGTATATATATTATTACCCAGATTATTTAGTCAACAGCTGTAAAACAAGGAAGATCAATCATGCATAAAGCATTGATTATGAAACACTTTCCAACTGCAATGGAATTTTATTTAAACATCTCTAAAATGGGATACATTCAGCGGTAATTTTTTTTAAAATGTCACAATACTACATTAATTTATTATATTTGAAAACTTAAAACTTTATCGAAAAAAATTAACTTTATTCAAATGACGTCATTGAAATATAAATCGCCTGGCTTTCTATATAAAAGCTGTAAATATTTCATTTATACACTTTTATTTCATTCCTTTCATTCATCACAATACTACAATAATTTATTTTATTTAAAAACTTAAAACCATGGCGATACAAGTAAATTAGCTCTATGATTAAAACTTTATCGAAAAAATCGCCTGCTTCTCTATGTAAAATCAATGAATGTTTCATTCATATCAGCTATATTGCAGACTCCAGAGCTAAATAATTTTGCGTTAAAGAAATGCAGCAATTTTTATACAACTCATCCTACATCTTTATTTGTTTACATTCTCCATAAGTGAAAATTAGGCTTCGTTGTAGAAATAATCAAGGTTTGATGATCATTTAAACTCAAATATATTGTAAATGCGTTGTTTCAAAATGTAGATGTACAGAATTTAAGCAAAAATAAAGCGGTTTTAGGACGGATACAACACTAAATATAAATTAAAAAGAACTTTAAAAATCACGATTTTGACACAAGATGGACTCCATATTTTATTTTGAAGTGGGTCACGTGATCTCTTCTTATAATATGGATGTAATTATTATTTTAATTTTTATTTAAAAAACTACAGAATATATTTAGCTGATTTTTTTTTTCATATTTTGTATGGGATAATTTGAATATTTCCTAAAACTTTCGAAGCAATTTGTGAATTTTAAATTCGCTTAAAAGATATTTGAAAAATTAGGTACCACAGGGTTCAATGTGTTTCATTTTTTCAACTCGAATTCAGTCCCAAACTAATGGGGTGTTATTATTCATTTATATTCCCATAGGTGCCACAGACCGTCTGAACAACATACTAAAATTTCATTTTGATAAAGTCATTTTTACGGCAGTTATCGTGCGAGCGGACAGACAGAATGAACAAAGACATATTAACACTTTTAAACTATTTTGTAAAGTGTTAAAAACGAAAAACGATTAAAATAGCGAAATATTGGGAGATATTTTCTAATTCAAAAATAATAAAATGTGCCATGTTAAAGTTATATTTTCTACCGCGCAAATTGCAATTTTTTTTTGTTTGTTGCTCTCAGCTTTGTGAACATATTGCAGAGAAATGCAGGGTGTCCGTAATTAAAATAGAGGTGTTTAGATAGTGAGAAAACTGTTAGACCAAACTCAACCAAATTTGCAGTAAATACTATTTAGACCATGGGGCTTTGATTTTCAAAAGAAAAAAACAGTTCGGATTTTTATCACCACCGCGGGCCAAAGTGGCGCTGTAAGGTCCATTTCTGGAGTATAATAGGCATAGGAAATACAGAAAGTTAACATTTTACATGCATTTTGAAAAAGATATCACATTTACATTTTATACGTATTTAGTACATTTTATATTTACATTTGCATCTTACATTTACATACGTATGGCATTAATTTTTATACTGGCATCATTTACATGTGTGACTCTATATGTTTTCCTTGCATATGTTCCAAAAAGTGCATTCTCTGAACAGCATTCTCTACTGCAGAATGCAGCAGATCTGCATTGCTGCATTTGCTTGACGTGCAATATTCTTCAGTCCTTCAAAGTGGCTGATTTATCCACATTCCCTTGGTATACCAATCGATTTACATGACCCCACAAACCAAAAGTCACAAGGGGGTCAGATCAGGCGAATGGGCAGGGCATTTCATAAGAAACGCTCGACTAATTATTCGGTTGTTGGTAAAATGCTGTTACAGGACTTCCTGTACGCGCAATCCAATATGATGGGGTGCTCCATTCTGTATAAATATCGTAGATTCAAGACATCCACACTGTTGAAGTTGCGGAATAACAAAGTTCAGCAGCATTGTGTTCGATACCTGTCAGCATTGACGGAACAAGTCTTTGGACTGATTGATATGTTCTCCTAAAAACATACGAACCTATGATGAATTAGACAATAGAACCACACCAAACTGTTACTTTCGGAGAGTGAAAAGGAATCTCCTGAAACGCAAGACGGTTCTCAGAAGACCAAATTCAGCAATTCTCTGCGTTTACTGTTCGATTCAGATGAAAATGCGCCTCATTACTCCACGAAATTTTCCAAGGCCATGATTCGTCTATTTCCATGCGAGCTAGGAACGTCACAGAAAAGTTCACAAGCGAGCTTCTGCATCTCCTTGAAGCAACTGTTGGGTGTGTCTGATTTTGTATGGGTAAAATTTTAGCAATTTGCGCATGATTTTCCATACCGTAGAATACAGCATATCCAGTTGACTGGATATTACCCCAACACTGCTAGATCCTGCTGTTGGATCCTCTATGGAAGTTGCAACTGTATGAAATTCTTCATTCCTTATAGGTTTACGCCCTCGGTCTGGTAACACTTGTAAAGTTCCAGAATTTTCAAAAGGCAAAATCATTTTTCGCAAACCTGTGACAGTCATTGGACCTTTCTTTAGGCCCTTCAACCTCCGATGTTCTCGAAGGGCAGCAGAAGAATTTTCACTTGTTTGGTAGTAAAGTTTTACTAGCAAAGCACGATCAGTAATGTTAGCTTAGCGAACTTTTAACGATCTTAAAAATGTAGCACTTTGACAGCCTTGCAAGTGTATATAATTGGATATTTTAATGTTTTGAACTATTTTGAAATCAATATTATCAATAAGCACGATCGTAAAAATCTAGCTCATCATTGATCCCGACATATTATTTCCTCCGTTTTCCTTATATCCTCAAAACTAACAGTACGTACTAATGCCGTTAGCGTCAGCTGACTATAATTTGCATAACATTTTGCATTACCACCTCTTTTCTCCGTGAAGATCTGCATATTTATTATAATGCACTACTGCGTATTGGAGACATGATTGATAAAATGTTTGATAAAATGTAAGTGCAAACGTGAATGTAAAATGTGATGTCAATATCAAAATGCATGTAAAATGTTAACATTCTGTACTTCTTATGTCTATTTTACTCCAAAAATGAACCTTACAGCACCACTTTGGCCCGCGGTGGCAAAAATCCGAACTTTTCTTTTAAAAATCAAAACTCCATAGTCTAAATAGTATTTACTGTAAATTTGGTTAAGCTTGGCCCAACAGTTTTCTCACTATTGGACTCTAAACACCTCTACATTAATTATGGCCATCCTGTATAATTAGGTTTGCTACATCTTGGGGTGGGGATGGGGGTCTGAGCTACAAAGCCCTGACAATCGGTTTGTCACGTTAAGTATAACATACACTTGCTGTTAAGGACAAAACTAATGCCATCGCCAACTCCCCAAAAGAGTGATCATCTGTTACACCAGCCAACTTTACCGTGTTGGCGTACTTCTGAAATGAAATTTGAGCAGTTATTGATTTAAATCTGTATAGTTAATACGTATTATGTCTGTCCAGTGTATAGAATTGTATATAGGTGTAGATATATTTGTACATAGAAAGTTCTATATATCGTAGAATAGTAGTAGTTAGTTTTAGTTCATATTAAAATATAGTTTAAAACTTTACTAATTGCTTCTTGCACTTAATTTGAGTTTTAATTGATGTTCGCCTGGTGAAAATTAAGTTAATTAATTTTCACCAGGCGAACAGATTTAATTGAGGTTATCTAACGCGCGGAATATAATAATTTGATATTATGAGTTGGTGGTTTGCTATACTTGTTAGCTACGGATTTGGACATGGCGACCTGGCGTGGGGGAACACTGCCGCGTTTCTAATCTTCATTACTTTGCAATTGGAAAACAAACTACAGGCAATATATTTGTGAATTAAATCAGTTTTAAATCCCTTGTAACGGAAAAAACCTTTTATCATGTTTTGGGTGTTCGTTTATTGTCTATTGTCTGGGTCTTTGAACTTCATCAATAACCGTTGAACAAAAAATGAATAGAAAAATGAATAGTTAAACAAGGAAAAGGAAGGGAAGGGTGACCCGCCATATTGTTGCTGCGTATTGTTTTGTATATTTTGCTTTGGGAGTATAATTGTGGTAAATGTTCTAAAGGGTTGAACGTGAAAGCGTGTCTATGTTTTGTTTATTGCATAATAGCATGCAATTTTATCATTGATATTTTGCTTTTGATGCTTCAGTTGGTTTAATACAAGTTTTGACTCATGATCGGTTTTGATCGCGTAAGACTTGCAAAAGTAAAGCGTTATTTAAAATTAGAAAAGTAAGCTGGATTATAGACGAGTAGATAGGTAAATTTGCAAAATATTTCTCCTCATCCACTCCGCCTGCAGTACTTGCGCTCTTAATATTCACAAACACATGCGAGTCATACATCTCTGCTATTCAATATTACTATTATTTCTTATACGATTCCCTATTGAAACAAACATGCTACACCATTCTTTAACATAACACAATTAATTTACGCTCCCCCAGACCCTCTGACAAAACGTAACTGTTCCAAGAACAAAACAACTCGTTATATTTTGAATAAAAATGTTAAATTTATAATTTTCTCAAAGCAGGATTATTAAAGAAATTAAATTAATAGTGTGTATTTTCTGAGTTATTATACAATTTTCGACAATTTGGCAATATTTTTGTCAGTTTGGCGATGTTTTGTCAATTTTGAGATATCGTCAAGAAGTTGACAAGTATGTCGTTTATGTCACAAAATGTATCGTCAATGGAGACAGACAGACAATTTTTATTGAAACATAATTAATATACCATCCATTTATTGGTTAGTTTGCATTAAAGTCTATTCGTTAAATTAAAAATCAAAATCCTACATATGTTTTGATTTTGAATTTTGTCAATTTGGAGTGATTTTCGTTTATTTAGCGTTAGACATTTTCTTCAATTCGGCGACATATTAAAAAGTTGCTAGATTAGTCACATTGATTGTGTTATGTTAAGGAATAGTGTAGTATGTTTGTTTCAATAGGCAATCATATAAGATTACATTTTCGATTGTCCTTTTTCTAAAAATTTTCATCTCTGCAAACCCTCCCCCTCTAATAAACCAATTTGGTTCTCCAAAGTTCGTTCAAATCCCACTTCAGTTGATAAAATTAAAAACTGTATTCTTGTTGCCACGGAAATTTCTAATAAAGTGACCTAAACTTATGAGTAGATTCTGCTCTCAATTAATTTTGATCAATGAATCCCTTTATTTCATTCTTATTAACTTATATGAACTTATTGTGTTCCCTTCATATTTTCTATTTAAAGAAAAAAAAAAAACTATGTTAACTGTTCTTATTTTCTTGAATCTTTCTTTCTCTTTTGGCCCTTTTTAATTGTATTGTTTTTATTTTTATTTTCTAAATTTTATTCTAAATTTCTGTTTTTGTTTTTCATACGGCTAATTTTTTTCCTTTTCATATATTTTCTTTTTATATATTTTCTAAATTTTATTTTTAAAATTTTACTATTTTCTTTAATTTTAATCTATTTTTCATTATGTTATTATACCTCACTCTAAATTTCATTTTTCAATGATCTTTTTATCTATATTCACAATAATCCTTTTCCCATTTTTGTAAAATGGACGTACTTGTCAAGTTCAAATATAATGTAAAACTGTCTGTTTAATCACAATATTTTCATCAATTGTTATATTTTTAGACCTAAATAAAAGTTCGTTTGGCGGGATGGTAGACCTTGGGTGCCTCCTGAGTGCAGGAGGTATCCTTTCCCGGCCGTGCAGCTAGCTACTCTAAACCCACTATGTGAGCCGCACGGTCTGGGGTCTTCAGACCGACCGACAAATAGATTAATAAATAGATAGATAGATAGATCTGCGTTATTATAATATTAATTGAATCTGAAAGAAACATCTATACTGGCAAGAAAATATACAGGAAAAAATCAACAGTAGAGTCAGTTCAATGGAGTCGAAAGGGTTTGAGTAAATAACGTTTTTCTTTATGGGTGGTTTGTCATCTTCAAACATTTATTAAAATATTTCAAAATATTAAAATATCGAAATTAGAATCGCCTTTCCAAAACAGTTAAAAATATTAAAATATCCAATTATATACACATGTAGGGCTTTCAAAGAGCTACGAATTCTTCCTTATTGTTCATAGTTTTTCAGATAAGTATTACAAACTTGAAAAATGGAAAATTTTCAATCTTCTTCAATTTAACAGGACGATTACTCGACAACTATAAGCGCTTTATTTAATAATAAATATAGATTTAGAAACCAAATTCCCTAATGCATATCTATGTCAATTGCTATTTATATCTATATAGTTTCGAAGATATTTCGAGTGAAAGTAAGGGAGCGAAAAAAAAAAACTCGTTCGGAAGATAGATACTTTTTAAAGAATTTTAGGGAAAAAAAATTCAAAATATTAAAATATTGAAATTATTTTTATATATTTATAATCTGAACCCTATTTACGACAGAACGAGACAAATTATTTACATTTTTATCTATTAGGTTCGGAGGCATAAATATCCATAATGTTTGCAATTTTCGTAACGCTACGATTTCCTCCACAGAAACCTTACGCATAGATGTTATTCACATCAAAAAATTGTCCATATATTTTTAAGGGATAATTAAAGGATTTATATAATATTTATTTCCCTCAATTTTACACTATTTGAACTTTTTTTTAAGCTCAATTAAACAAATATTAATTTTTTCGAAAATGTTCTTTCCCGGACTCGTTTAACGAGAATTATAATTATCATAATTATGTTAATAACATTAAAGAAGCAGATGGATAATGATCATAATTATGTTAATAAACATTAAAATAGCTGATGGATAATTATCATAATTATGTTAATAAACATTAAAGAAGCAGATGGATCCTAACTGTTTTTAAATTTTTGAAAAAAAAATGTTTTTAGTTGTATGTTTTGTTTTATATTTTCTCCCCCCCCCCCCTTCCTCCTCGAATGACGCGCACTGCATTAAACACTTGATCAATTTGGTCTAAGGCTAGGCTTCTAAATATACAGGCTGTCGCAACAGCGGCCATCTTGACTCCCAGTTGAAGCGATGGTGTAAAGAAGATTACTTTCTCGTCCCTTTATTGGGATTTCAAGAAAATCAAAACATTCAAACTACTTTCGTGAATGGTTAGTACAATTTTTTTAAAAGCAGAAGCACTTATTTTACAGCTATGTCACATATCAAATATTAGCCATATTACATGCGCGCGCCATTGAAATAGCAGAGGCAGGCGATAACTGACTGTTGGAGTCAAAATGGCGGGTGCGTCGGCCTGTATATTTAGGAGCCTTAGTTTGGTCTATTGCTTCTAAAAGCCGTAGGAAGATTGTTGACTAACTCGATCATTGTCAAATATATTGTTTTCAGTTCATTTTTAGTGATGTTTGATACTTTCTCCTGGGTGCATATGCTCTTAGATTTCCTGATGTGATCCCAATCAGCCTTTTCCTTATATATTATATGTATTCATGAACGAACTAGAACGTTTTTTTTTGTTCTGATTTTTAATTTCTATTTTCGTCTTCCATTTAATTTTTCTATTTCGAATGCTCATGAATGTTTGAAAACTCAAATGTTGCTTGTTAAAATCAAAAATATAGGGCCTAGTTAAACGCTTAATGCGTTAGTTAAACGCTTACAATTTGCACATTAAATCCGAAATTTCAATAAGTGGTGACTCGATATAAGCGGGTCCTATTATATTAAAACCTTCGTTTAAACTGAATCACTTATTTTAACGTTCTTCGCATTTTAATTAGCTCGAAAGACCTTTCTGAATAATCTACTTCCTCCAATCGATATGATCTTCATGTGTGTTTTTTGCCATGAAGTTGAATTCTGATGAAGCCAGAGAAACCTGATCAGCGGGAGGATACATCGGAAAGAACAGGATCGAGATTAATCATGATCCCCTTCTGTAAAGAGGGTCGATATTTTGAATCTGGGTTGAAACAAACATATCAACGATACATTAAGATGGGGATATTACAACTATCAACCCGGATTCAAATTTTCGATCCCTTTGTAGAAGGGAATCGATCTCGATCCTGCTCATTTCAATGTATCCATTACACTGATTTTGTTTCTCTGGCTTCATCGGGATTTAAATTTTCGATCCCATTAAGATGGGGATATTACAACTTTCAACACGGACTCAAATTTTCGATCCCTTTATAGAAGGGGATTGATCTCGATCCTGCTCTTTTTGATGTATTCATTATACTGATCTTGCTTCTCTGGCTCGTTCGGGATCCAAATTTCTAGTTTGAACCTTTGACTTTCAACCCGGATAGAAATTTTTGATCCTTTTTGCAGAAGGGGGCCTAACTCAATCCCGTTCTTTATGATGTATTTTTCCACCAATCTTGTTATTCTGGTTCGATCGGGATCTACATTCTTAATACAAACTTTTATCTATAATTTTCTCCATTTTAAGTTATTTCGCTGGAATATAATGCCAAGCATATAGGTTATTTTCAGTACCCTTTATCTATCCGAATAAAATATATGAAATATTTCTCCTGTAAAATATGAATGATAACCGTCATAGCCACAATATATCTCTCTTTTTCGTTCACTTTGTTTCTGAGAAAAGACAGAATTGTTCTGAAATATTTTCCAGGTAATTTTAGGAGTACTTTAGAAGGGCTATTTCTATACCCAATGAAGATATAAAAATAAGAGTTAAAAGTAGACGAAGAGAGACACATAACGTATGTAGATATTGGTTTTATGATTTATGAATGAAGAAAGAATATGCATTGAGAGTTTAGAAAATTCAATGTGATCTTCTTATTTAAAACAAACTAAACTCATGGGGGAAGGGAGGATTTAATTTAAGTAAATTCTAGACTCTGCTTAAAGGATACAAGTGTCTTTATTGAAGACTTTATTTTTTGAATACTTGAAAATCAAGCAGTAGTATTGTTACAAATACATAAAATATCTCCACGACATATTGCCTGTCCCGACGAGAAACGATATTTACAGACAACCTTTGTTATTATTTGAAGGTCTGGGTCGCTTTATTTGCGACAAATTTGATGACATTGGCGATAATTTTGGTGAAATATCAACAATTTGGCGAGTTTTGACAAATTATAGAACAATCTCAAATTTTGTAGATTGGCTAAAAATCTCACTATTACGTGGTTTTTCTAGAACTTTCTACAGAGAGTATATATTATGCTCACCGTTCAGTTGGAGAGATTGGCATGATACGAGTAAAAATGAATTTATAAATGCGCCAGTGTCTTGAGAAGCTAACCTTCTGTCTTGTGAATTAGTTGAGCATTTAATTGCTAGTTTATTGTACCTAACAGTTGATTTGGGATCTTGTAAGGTAGCTAGGTATTTTGTTCCTGCTTACGCTTATATAAAAACTGTACAGTCATCTAGAAATTTGGACTTTTCCATATAATCAATAAGTGAAATAATCAACAACTCCTCCTTGTATCTTGAGGATAAACCTGGTTCATAATGATAGTTCGTAGCAATATATAGTTTGATTATTATTAAAGCATTCAACAAGCCCTCTTACACCAAATTTGGCGGAAATAATTTCCATAATATCCGGTAGACGTTTTAGTGAAAATAAAATAGTTTACGGAATCCCCACCAGAGGTCAACTTAGCACTGTCCTACGAATAGTAAAAATATGTGAAATAATGCATGCCATTTCTGATGAGAATATCGATGTGAAGAAGGAAAGACCCGACACGATTTATATTTTGTCGGGTGTACTAAAAGCTCCACAATTACTGAAGGCGTGTTTCTTGTGAAGCTATAGTCAATTAATTCTTTATGTGTATGATAGATTCCACGAATATTAATGGATATAAGCAAAATTTTATGTACAGTTTTTTTATTAAAAAATCTAGAACTATATAGAATTCTTTGAAATTCGAGCGAGAACTTCGAAATTTTATATTTTCTTAACCTGGCGGCATGAGCCAAAATTTGATATAATTATGTATAAAAGGGGTTATCATGGATCACGAAACACTTTCAATCTTTGGTGTGAAAAATGACCTCAATACAATTTTTGTATTCGTGACGTCATTAATCGTACTCATGTGTCCTCGAGGGGGGGGGGGGTAACGTACCACCCTCGAGGGTGCATCGTCAAACTTGATATCAATTGAATTTTTTTTCAAGTCCTTTAAAATGAAGGGTAACAAGCTATAATTGTGATCATTTGAACCAACAGTGACTTTTGAAATTTTTTCTTACAAAATCTGAAAAAAAAAGTCATAAACTACTTAAAAGTAGATTTTACCATAAGAAAGTCGAGTTGAGCTACACTACAGTTAATTTTTAATTGCAAATTCAAAACTTGCTGATCTCATTCATTAATATAACTCTTTGTACCAATTTCTGCACAAAATTTTAGGTTTAACATGCATTGGAAACACAGTCTGCATTACAAAGTTGACGGATAAAAAATTTTGCAATTTTTGCATCGGAAAATTAAAGTTGTTTTCTTGAACAAGGAATTTTGTATTAATTTTTCTGATGCCACTTGGTGTTAAACCGTCGATGTGCTTCAAATAGTTTCTTTAAGACTTCACAGTGTTCGAATGTATTCCGAAATACTTTTTGTTCTATGCTTTCATGCCTTAAAAAACACAAAAATTAATAAATAAATAAATAAACATTCAACGTTCTTTAAATCATCGTAGAAACTTCATATTCTTAATAATGAAAACTTTACTTTCTCAATAATGAAAACTTTATGTTTTTAATAATGAAAACTTTATTTTCTTAGTGGTGAAAACTTTACTTTCTGAACAATGAAAACTTTACTTTCTTAATAATGAAAATATTTTAAGACTTTAGAATATAAAAGCACGGCACTAAAAATCTAGTAAAACCACGAACAAATTAGCTCTCAGAACCAATAACTACCGAAAACGTGAACAAAATAAGATAATTCGGAGTCCATCACGAAAGTCGTTTGGCATTTCGATCTAACATTTCTTTATACTTTGCTCTTTTAAATCGCACTCTCTCTTTAAAGAAATAAAATAGAATCAAACTAATTTAGAGGTATGTTCATATCAAAATCCTCCCCCCCCCCCCCTCCTCTTCTCACCGCTTTTTGATATTTTCTCCAAATGCTGCTATGATAGATTTTGACTTCGGCCAAGAAAAAGTCTACAGATATTAAACACATAATCGCGTGCAAAAATTGATAATCAGTCGCAGCACGTCTCTCTCGTGACCCAATGTTCTTTCTACTCCAGTTTGGAGTCGCAAGTACATAAGCCCAAGAAACCCAATTTTCAGATCGTGGTTCAGAAGTACGGGAGACCACAACCCTTTGGAACTGGAGCAGTATCTTTCGGGACTTGAGTTAGAACTCCTGGGAACGTTTCTTGCAATGAGTTTTGCGAAAAATGCCGCGATATATCTACCAGGAGTGTCTTGTGTTAAAGATGGATTGTGTTTACTTTAAATATTTCCATCAGTGGAATAAATAATCATAGAAGATAATATTTTCTTTAGTCGCATTATCATGTGACTCTATGGATAATGGAATTACCGAAATGCCATTGACAATGTTTATGCTTTTCTACTAATGAACTACGTTGCATTTCTGATATAAATATGGAAAAATATGTAAAATATAATTTCGATAGATAATTTTAGCTTTTTAAATAGATGGATGGATTTACTATAAACTCTAAACTGTTCATTTTTTTATATCAAAATTTAATTTCAGCGTGGTAAGACTCATAAAAACATTTGAAAGAATGCATTTGTCAATAATTATACTTCAAGAATAACTTAGCATTTTCCACAGAGTTAAGGAATCTATGTGGAATATAAAACATTGTTTGAACATTGATTTGCATTTGATAACATCTGATAAATATTCTTTAAAGAATGATTATGTGCTAGATACCATATACAAAGCTATAGTGTCTGCAAAAAATTTCTGATTCATTTATAAAATGATTGTGTCTATCAATTCTTATTACAGTAATGATCTAACTTATTGTTGTTTTGAACCTACATTAAACTTATAATGATAACGAAAGCACTGATGCACTAATAACGCTATAATGCTGAGTACAATGCAATAATGCTGAATAATTTTCATTTTCATTTTACTAGTTAAGTTCGCTCTTCATTTACGAAATTTGTCTATTTTTACTTACAATTGGACTATATTTAAAATCTAAGCAATAAAATAGGAAATTTAATGGCACAATTATTAAAATAGAATTGAGTATATCCTAGTCTGTCATAGAATTTTACTCAATATGGCTCAACTGTGTAGACAAGCTTTTCAGAAAAACCTTTCGCGAAGGCAAATGATTCGCCTTATAACTAGTAAGAAATTTATGATATTCTTTTAAATTTATTTATAACTGTATATGTAATATTTGGAAATAATGAAGCAATTTATGCATAAGAAACATACTTTACAACTTAATACAGTGTCACATAAAGTTATTTATAATGCAACAATAGAAAAACCACAAAGCTGGTTTAAATAATCTAATGAATTAGAGAAAAATTCGGAGTTTAATATTGAATAATCTCCCTTCAATATGACCTGACTCATAAATAGATTATTTTCTAATAAACTGTAAGATGCATATATATATATATATATATATATCCTATTTCCCAAGTCAATTTTTTTCCCAAATATGAAGCATGTATAAAATATGTATAAAACATATATGTGTATAAAACCCTTAATATTATATATATGTATTTTTTTTCAGCACCTGATCCCGGCAAACCGCACAAGCACAGGATGAAGTGTGACTGCGTTGATCGTCTGGTCTCCTACATGTTTCGTAGTCTGGGGTGGATGGTGGGGAAGAAGCCCGGCTACTTCATCATAGTTCCTATTCTCATATCAGGTTTACTGGCTACTGGGATGCAAAGGATCAAGTACGAAGCTGATCCTGAGTATCTCTTCAGTCCAACAGACGGTCCGGCCAAACAGGAAAGGTTAGCGATCGAAACGCTTTTTCCTATGAACCTCTCCAGAGATTTCGACGTAGGGAGGATGACGAGGATCAGTCCGTTTGCTAGACTTATGATAGAAGCCAAACATGGTAAGAGCATATTCGACAAGGATGTTTTCAGTGATTTAAGAAAGATCGACAAAATGGTGAACAATATAACAGTCTGGCATAACCACAGACTTTGGAAATATAAGAACATGTGTGCTAAGAAAAACAAACGTTGCTTCGAGAACACCATTCTAGATTTTGAGGATCGGTTAGAAGATATGGCTTCTGGCAAATACTCCATAGATTATCCGTTGATGGTGAATGAAATAACGTTTAAGGTTTTCTTCAGTGCTGCATTCTTAGGGGGAGTGAAGACAGACGAGTTCAACATGATTGAATCGGCAAGAGCTGTCTCCTTGCTGTACTTTCTGGAAACGGGCCACGAGAAGAAAGAAAGGGCGAATGTTTGGGAAACAGCCTTCTTGCAGATGATGGAAGACCACGATTTTGATTATATCAGCGTTGCTTACTATACATCTCTAACGTTGTCTGAGGAGCTAGAGAGGAATACGATATCCGTGTTGCCACTGTTCAGTGTAACAGTCGTTATCATGTTAGCATTTTCTGTTTCAACGTGCATGATGCTGGATTGGGTGAAGAGTAAACCGTGGTTAGGCGTACTTGGATGCTTTTCTTCGGCTGTTGCTGTGGCTGCTGCATTTGGATTGACAGTTTACTGTGGATTGGAATTTATTGGACTAAATCTTGCCGCTCCATTCTTAATGTTGGGTAAGTTTCTTTTTTAATCTTAAGTATCTTTAAAATTAACGCTTCGATACATAATTTATATTGAAAAGAAAACTATTTTTGACACGAGATGCTTATTTACAGAGGAAAAATGCAGATAAAACCAAACTTTAGATATTACATAATTAGATAGGATTTTAATCACGTAAAAAAAAGTACGTTTCAATTAAAAATAACTTTAACGAAGTATTAAATTAGTGTATTCAAATGATACATACCTGTAAATGAAGAATATAAAATTATTAAAGATGTAAAACTTGATTTGAACTCTTTACAGTCTAAGAATTTGAAATGTTGTATTGTACGAATTTCACAAAGAGCTTCGTGAAAGTCGTTTCTAAGGAACATAATGCTATCTAACTGTGATGACCCTGAGAAGTTAATCCTTTATGTATGTCAAAGGTGATACAATGTAAACAAGTGGAACAAAATATTGAAATCAGATGTTGAACAATAAAATGTTTCATGTATTAAAATTGATGCACTGGATAGTAAAAGTTTTCGAAAATAATATGCTATTTTAAAACTGTATATTCTGATAGTTTTACTGCATAGATGTTCAGAAATAATTTATAAAATACTAGAAAATGTACCCGCCGTTGCCAGAGATTTTAAGCAGGATAGGTATATAAAATAACAAAATAATGCAATCCGTGTACATCGGTGTAATGGGAGTGATACGATCCCGCCCCCCCCCCCTATAAATCACAAAACTGAAACCCATCGCCTTCTAAATTCTATCAACGTAGTGCATTTAGACCAATATATATATTGGTTTTATCTTCTGCAACGCAATCATATTTTTAATACTCTTATTTTGATCGTTCATGAAACCGTGAAAGGAACAAAATGGCCACGACCCCTCCCCCCTTATATACACTTATAGGGCTATTACACTTATAGGGCTTGATTATATACACTTATAGGGCTTTCAAAGACCTACAAATTCTTGCTTATTGTTTATAACTATCACTTTTAGTTTTTGAGATATAAGCATTACAAACTTGAGAAACGTAAAATTTTCATACTTCTTCAACTTGGCAAGATGATTACTCTGAAAATATAAGAGCGTTTTCTTAAAAAATAAATATAGATTTGGAAACTAAATTTCCTCATATATATTTCTGTCAGTTACTATTTATATCTATCTTTTACAGCTTTGACGATATTTCGAGTAAAAGTATTAAAAAAAAAAAAAACTTTCTGACAACTACTTTTGAAGTTTTTTTCTACAAAATACAGCTCGATCCAAAATCCAATTATATTCACATGTAGGGCTTTCAAGGAACTACAAATTCTTGTTTATTGCTGAAAGCTAGCTCTTTTAGTTTTTGAGATGTAAGCATTACAAATTTGAACAAGAAAGATCAATTATGCATAAAACATTGATTATTAAACATTTTCCAACTTCAATGCAATTTTATTTAAACATCTCTAAAATGCGATACATTCCTTGGTAATATTTTAAAACTTATTACAATACTACATTAATTTATCACATTTGAAAACTTAAAACTTCATAGAAAAAAATTAACTTCATTCAAATGACGGCATTGAAATATAAATTGCCTGGTTTAAACATCTCTAAAATGCGATACATTTCTCGGTAATATTTTTAAAATTATCATAATCCTACAATAATTTATTATATTTGAAAACTTCATCAAAAACAAATGAACGTTATTTAAATTACGTCATCCAAATATAAATCGCCTAGCTCTCTTTATAAAAGCAGCATTTCATTCATTAACATTTTTCCATTCCTTTCATTCATCACAATACTATAACAATTTATTTTATTTGAAAACTTAAAACTATGGAGATACAAGTAATTTAACTCTATGCTTAAAAATTCATCGAAAAAATCGTCTTCTTCTGTGTGTAAAATCAATGAATGTTTCATTCATATCAGTTATATTGCAGACTCCATGAGTTAAATAATGTTGCGTTAAATAAATGCAGCAATTCTTATACAACTCATTCTACATCTTTTGGTGTTTTCATTCTCCATAAGCGAAAATTAAGCTTCGTTGTAGAAATAATCAAAATTTGATGATCATTTAAACTCAAATATATTGTAATTGCGTTGTTTCAGTATGTAGATCCACAGAATTTAAGTAAAAATAAAGCGGTTTTAGGACGGATACTACACTAAATATGAATTAAAAAGAACTGTAAAATTTACGATTTTGACACAAGATGGATGCCATATTTTATTTTGAAGTGGGTTATGTGATCTCTTCATATAATGGTCACATGATCTCTTCATATAAAGGATGTAATTAATATTATATTCTTTATTTATAAAACTACTGAATATATTTTGCTGAATTTTTTTTTAATATTTTATGGGGTAATTTGAATATTTCCCAAAACTTTCGAAGCATTTACGAATTTTAAATTCGTTTAAAACATGTTTGAAAAATTGGGGTCAAAATTAGGGTTCATTGTATTTCTTTGTTTCAACCGGGGTTCAATCCAAAATTAATTTTGTGATGTTATTTATTTATATTCCCATAGGTCCCACAGACCGTCTGAACAACATACTAAAATTTCATTTTGATAAAGTCATTTTTGCGGCAGTTATCGTGCTAACGGACAGACAGACAGACAGAATGAACAAAGTCATTAACACTTTTCAACTATGTTATAAAGTGCTAAAAACGGAAAATTTTCAATCTTCTGCAACTTAGCAAGACGATTAGTCGAAAACTGAAAGAGCATTTTTGTAATATTATAGATTTTAATACTAAATTTCCTTGTACACATTTTTGTCGTTTACTATTCATATATATTATTAATTACATTTCGATTGAAACTAAGAAAAATGTAAAAAAAATCGGTCAAAAATCTACGTTTTGAAGTTTTTTCGAAAAAAATGTTCAAAATTTTAAAATATTGCAATTATTTTTATATATTCAGAACAATATTTCCAACAAATAAAAAAAATACTATTTATATTTTTATCTAATAGGTTCGGGGGTATATGCGTCCAATGTCTTTACATTTTTCGTAATGATCCGATTATTCACCAAAAAAATCCCAAACATAGATGTTAATTACGTCAAAATTAGCTTAGTTAGTTTCTGTCCCCTGTTCAATGCTACAATTGCGCAAAGAAGCCTTCTAAGTCACCGAGAGCTTCGGGAGAGTTTTGTAAGATTTTTAGAATTCCCCCCTTTTCCTGGGAGGAATGAAAATCTGGCCTTCTTTAGGTTTTGTATGTTTTGTCCCGTTGTCGATTTTATAAATGTCAAAAATTTAGTCTTCTAGTTCTCTGGGAGAGGGGGCTTTTAGAAGGCCTGGAAATACTTATCGAAAACCCCATTTACTCTCCCCGAGAGAGAAATCGAAAATCCGTCTCCTTTAGGTTCTGTTCCGGGGTTGATATAACTGTGCAACGATTCAGTCTTCTAAGCAGGGCCGGACTTAATCCAGCTGGGGTCCAGGACAGGCATTCCTCCGGGTCCCCCTTTCACCTCTCGATATATATGTTTCAAAAGCATGATTGCAATCTAGGAAAAGGTGGTTCTTTCATATTTTAATGAATTTTAAATGATTGGCAACTTTCGTATCATACGCAAAATTCCAACATACTAAATTAGTGCAATTAATCCCTATATATTCCCCAAATGAATTTATCAGCTATGAAAACCTAGCCCGACTACATACATTTATTTTTTATTTTGGAGGAAGCAGCCGTTGATTTTTAACACTTTACAACAAAGTTGAAAAGTGTTTATGACTTTGTTCATTCTGTCTGTCTGTCTGTCTGTCTGTCTGTCTGTCTGTCTGTCTGTCTGTCCGTTAGCACGATAACTGCCGTAAAAATGACTTAATCAAAATGAAATTTTAGTATGTTGTTCAGACGGTCTATAGGACCTATGGGAATATAAATGAATAATATCACCCAATTAGTTTTGGATTGAACCCGGGTTGAAAAAATGGAATACATTGAGCCCTATGGGACCTAATTTTTCAAGCATTTTTTAAGCGGATTTAAAATTCACAAATTGCTTCGAAAATTTTAGGCAATATTCAAATTGTTCCATAAAATATATAAAAAAAAATTCAGCGAAATATATTCAGTTGTTTTTTAAATAAAAATTAAAATAATAATAACACCTCTTATATTAAGCGATCACGTGTCCATGATATGAAACGATCACATGACCCACTTCAAAATAATATATGGCATCCATCTTGTGTCAAAATCGTGATTTTTAAAGTTCTTTTTAATTCATATTGAGTGTTGTATCCGTCCTAAAATTACTTTATTTTTGCCTAAATTCTGTGCATCTACATACTGAAACAACGCAATGACAATATATTTCAGTTTAAATGCTTTTCCAAATTTGATTATTTCTATTATTAAGCCTATTTTTCACCTATGTAAAATGTAAACAGCAAAATATGTAGAATGAGTTGAATTAGAATCGCTGTAATTCTTTAACACAAAATCATTTAGTCCATGGAGTCTGCTTAGCTGATATGAATTCATTGATTTTAGAAAGAGAAGGACGATATTTTTCGATGAAGTTTTACGCATAGTAATTGCATACGTCATTGAGCTGCAAGTAAGTAAACTACTTACTTGCAGCTCAATGGTCTTAATTTTTAAATAAAATAAATTGTTATAGTATTGTGATGAATGACATGAATGGGGGAATTATTTATGAATGAAATGCTGCTTTTATAGAGAGAGCCAGGCGTGTTATTTTTTTATGACGTCATTTGAATGGATTTCAGTTGTTTTCGATGAAGTTTTCAAATATAATAAATTATCGTAGTATTATGATAATTCTAAAATTATTACCGAGGAATGTATAACATTTAAGAGATGTTTAAACCAGGCAATTTATACTTTAATGCCGTCATTTGAATGAAGTTAATTTTTTTCGATGAAGGTTTAAGGTTTCAAATGTAATAAATTAATGTAGTATTGTGATAAGTTTTAAAATATTACCGAGGAATGTATTGCATTTTATACATGTTTAAATAAAATTGCATTGAAGTTGGAAAGTGTTTCATAATCAATGCTTTAAGCATGATTGATCTTTCTTGTTTTATTTTGTAATTGTTAAATTTGGGAGCCCTCTGATGCGGGAGTCCAAGGCAGTTGTCCCGCATGCCCCTGCGTTCGTCAGGCTCTGGTTCTAAGTCATTGATGGCCATCTTGAGGGTGTTGTTGTTGTTGTTGTTGAGATCCAGACCGTCCGACCTACCAGAAAGGTGTAAGGTAACTGTTTGGACGGCCGGGAAGTGCCACCTAATTTAGACCGGCACCCAATAGGGAAGGCATCCACAGAGACCGTAACCTCCGTCCCCTACCACCAACCTCTCGGAAGATACTTACGGACCCACATGTTTAACGTGATCGTACTCCGCGTGAACACGGCGGCAGATTTGGCAGTGGCGTGAATCGAATCCGGACCTACCGAGTGCAATTCTCGCGCGCTAACCACTGGGCTACCGCGCCCTCTTCTTGAGGGTGTTGTTGTTGATGAAACCCAGACCGTCCGACCTACCAGAAAGGTGTAAGGTAACTGTTTCTTGAGGGTGTGGAAAGACGAAAACACGTTAGACAGTAATTATATAACTTTTTTCTAAATGAAATATAAGTTGTAATAGTTTTATAGCGCAAGTAGATGCGAGTTTCTTTTCGACAAAGTTTCAAACTTTTTCAAACTTTTTTTCTAGAAGAAGTACATATCAAATAGGTGTAATATTTTTATTGCAAACCAAGAGAACGTGTGCCGCCACCCATGCCGTGCTTCACCGAACTCTCTAAGTCACGGTATTTAATCAAAATCTAAATGCTTAAAATGCAAGTCTTCATCTTCGAAGAATCCCAGTAGATTACAATTGAGGTCGACTCAATGAAAGTTTTGTTTCACTTTTACTCTCTCTGAAAAATCGGCGAGACGTGAAAATTTGGGTCAGAATCGAAAGTGTGGTAGAGGTCACGTGGGCGATGCATGTCACGTGACTCAAGGTATTTTCCGCCACGTTTTTCCCGCACGCGTTGCCTGAGAGAGAGAGTTTCAATGGCAGCAGGAAATATTAGATGTAGATTTGGTGGTAAAGGTTATCGAAAGAAAACAGGGAAGTACATTTTTTCCGTAAGCTTAATAATACTTATTTTGATTCAGTCAAATATACTTACGGCGACACTAACTTGGTAGTATGTGAAAGATACGATCGCTTTTTTACACAGTTTTGTTTTCATGCGTCCATTATGTTTATATTCACTGTGGTTGCCATAGCAACATATTTATTTTTGAATATTAATCACTTCTCTAAAAGCCAGTATATCAGAGTACCTATTGCAACCCCGAGGGCTGAAAAAACTCATGTAAACTAATTCGACCAGACTGAATCCAAATCTGAAATCCGTTTTACAAATTAATCCTTAGTTCTGGAGAAATAGTCCCTTAAAGTTTGGCCTTTTTTTTTATATTTGTCTGCTTATATCTCAAAGCGATGACGTTGTCCCATCATGATGCAATTGTATGGTCATGAGATTTTAATGTCCCGACGGAAGAAACTGTATTCAGCTCATGGAGTTAGAGATGCGACCATCCATGATTCAGCTGAATGCCTCCTTTTCATCCATGAGTCATCTGAATATGAAAATCAGGGTATCTCAATTTTAAAAATTCAGATCCATAGAGTTAGAGTTAGAGAGTAACTTCCTTCCGTATCTACAAATTCATGTTTTAAGCAATTAAATTAATGCAATCGCCTGTAGATAGATTAGTTATATGACTCACGAAGTTAGAGAGAGTAAGTTCTTTGTATGACCAGAAATTGAAAATTTGAATAGAACGTTTCAGGTATGAAACTTGTCAAATTCGTTTGTTAGAGGGTTTATGGGAGTGTAAATTAATTGGGAGATAGCATAGTATGTATTTTTTAATAGGGAGTCGTTTAATATACAGTAATATCGAATTGGAGGGGTGTATGGCTCACATGTGTCCCTTGCATGTGTTCATGTTCCCGTGCATGGCCGTAGCGTACTCCCCCCTCCAAATTATTCATACAACCGCGTATCACTGGTATCTAATGAAAACAAAAAATTCCCTTTCAATTAAACGTACATAAACTTTCATAACAAATTTGAAAACCTCCGATATATCGCTTTGAACAAGCTTGTTACAGACCTGCCTAGTGATGATTTCATTTTTTAAAGTTTGAGAGAATTTTTACCAGCAAGTGCCGAAGTTGTATTGCTCATCACAGTTACAAATTTTATCCCAGTATTACTGAGCCCAAACAAGAACAAGCGGGGCGTTGAAAGTATTCTTTATTAAAAATTTAATTAAGTTTGAAATTATATTTTTATTAAAATATGTAAACATATAAGTGCATTTTAAATAGTTTGTTTAGAAATCGATTAATTTGAATTAAACCATTCGATTTTACATTAAAATAAATTTCGGTTTAATTGTAAATATCATTGAATAGACTAGTGGGTGGAAAATCAAAGTAATAAATATCCATTTAAAGTTTTTCTTCATCTTCATAGGTTTTGGAGCAACACTTTTCTTTATAATATTTGATCACAGCGTAAGTTAAGTATGTATGCTTGCTCTCTTTAAAATACAGAAACAGAATTCAAGGCGTTGACCAGATTTTTATACTCGTTGAAGAATATGTTGTCTACAAGTCAATCTAGATGAAAACAAAACTGCTTTTATATCAGTCGCAATGAATGCTAAGTGAATGCTAGAATGCTAGCTACGCAATGAATGCTAGTTATTCAACAGTCATTTCAAAACGTTCTCTCGGCTAGTTTTGGAATTTCTTTAAAGGAAATCCTAATTTTATATTTTCACCTCTCATTTGCATTTGAATAATTTGAACAGATTATGCAACTAATTCAAACGAATAAGAATGAAGCAAAAACCGCAGTGGATATATATTTCTAGGATCGGATTGGTAAAGGTTAGCCTGGGTAGTGTAACGAGTATCCAGAACGAAGTCTTTTTCTATGTAAAGTTTTAAGCTATAGAAGTTAGTTAGAATAGAGTTTGTAGAGCTCGATGTTGTTACACTATTAATTGTTCTACTTTAGAGTAAAATATTTAATTTCACTCCAAAATAAAAATCTGCTGAAACTGGAAATTGAATATTGTCTAACAGACTGCGCCTAGTTATGCTTCCAACTGTACCCACTATGTAAGGTGTTATCTTGAACCACCTTACATTTCCCCAAACTCCTCCTAAACGTCTGTTCAAAATACGACATTGTTTATCTTGTATTTTCCTTCAATTGGAGAGTGTTGAAAGATAGCTTGAGTTGCGTCAGGGGTTTTCAAAGAACATGTTCTCCTTCGGGCGAATTATATCTTCGGGAATTTCTGTATGTGCTCATCGTGGAATATCACGAATTATTTTAACCTGAGGCGGAAGGAATTCCCACCGCCACACCGTGCAAACTTTCATACCACTTGTAAAAGACAAAATAACTTCTTCCAGAGAATTTATTTTGCAGAAGCATAAGATGCAGGATTTTTTTTTAAGTTACTTATATGCGGATACTGTAAAGTAATCTCAATTGTGCTTATAGGAACCAATTGTATATAATTTTTGAAACAGTTATATATAATTTCCTCGTGACATTGTAATAAATAAATAGATACCGTTACGAATTGATCTCTAGAATCGTGGATTGTATTTGCAGGATACAATAATAAGTTCCAATGCCGGGACAATTAACACTTTATAAAAAACAACAATAAGCTTTAACAGGAACAATATATCAATAATAAAATTCTACCTATCTTGCAAGATCACAAAACAACTGCTAGGTGCAATAAACCTAAATATTCAACTCATTCACAAAACAGAATGCATTCTCAAGTTCACTTTTACTCGTATCACTCCAGCAACTTCAAGTGCACGATGGCCAATTTACACTCTGTGAAAAATTTTGGTAAAAGAACACGTAACACGGGGAATTCTAAACCAATCTCCAAATTTCGAGACGTTTTCGGAACTCGCCAAAAGTTGTCAGGTTGGCGATGCTTCATTAAATTTATCGCCAAGTTAATCGGATATGTCTCCAAGAGCACGCGACTCGGATTTTCAAATTATAACAATGGATGGTTGCATGTTGGGCATTCGTAACAATATCAACGTAAATTGTTGTATAAATAAAAGGTAAAACCAAGACGAATGGTTTTATAAAATACTAGCAGCATACACGTTCTTCGTACGGAGTATATAATATAAAGAAACTTGAAATTCATAATCATGCCCAAATTCTTATAGTATACTAAATGACATGTTTAATCAAAATATTCTGTTAAAATATTTAATATAATGCTCCTAAAAAGAAGTTTAAGAATCTCTGTTCTCGCTATATAAAATTATCTTGATGGACATATCTGAAGAATAAAACATCTTGGACCCCTTATGTAAGCAAATATAAAAAAAAAATATGGAATTGAATCAATATATGCAAAATAAAAGCGTTAAAATTGTATGGGACCCGTACTAATTATATACGCGAATATTAGAAAATATAACCTGTATTAGTAGATTACAGGTATAAATTGAAAATACCAATAAACCCGTAATCTTTAAATCTGAAAACAGTCATTTATTCCAATATATGTCAAAATTAAAGTGCTAAAATTATATGGGAAGATATACACGTACTACTTATAATGTCCGATTATTAGTAGAAGATTACCCGTTTTGCAATATGAGTCACAAATGTTTTTTGGTAAAATACAACAGACGACGTAATAAATTGAATATATAATTAATCCCCTTAATCTTCATACCAGAAGACTGTACTTGATTCCAATATATATGCCAATATACCTGTACTACTTATATTCTCGTAGGTTAGAAGATATACCCGTGCATTCCTAGAAGATTACTCGTACAACGTACAATATGTGTGTGTCAGCAATTTTTGCCGCAATAAAACAATGGCGTAATAACTTAAAAATATCAATAATCCCTGAATCAATAATTCCGGAAAATATCAATAATAATAATGTTTAAACCTGAAGAGTATAATTGATATTATCCAGTCCAAAATGAAATGGCAATGAAATTTATTTTATATACATATCTTCATTATTCAAATCGGAAAGGATTTAATAAAAATCGTCTGCCGCATAAACACATTGGATTTAAACCCGTTGCTAAGCGACATGATATCATTTGCTTCAAATAAATTGGTAGAAAAAATATCGTCTAAATAGTTATATTTCTATGGAACATTTGGCGACAGTTTCGTCAAATTAGCGACATTTTAAAAAATCGCCAAATTTATCGCCAAGTGGGACTGTAGAACTGACAGTTCCACTTTGCGACAAATTGACGAAATATCATCACAATACTATCCCCTAACAAAAGCAATTAATATCATTTATGTAGCGCAATTTTATCAATTTCAAGATATTTTTATAGATTTGAAAACATTTTTATCAATTTGGTGACATTTTAAAAATTCGCTAAATGTATTACTAAGTAGGATGGTTGGTCTGACAAATAAATGCTAACCAAACATCATTTCAGTACTCTCTTCTAACAAAACAAAAAAAAATTCATTGATATGTAGAAGACCCAAGCCACACGACCAACCCGAAGGTTTATGGCAGCTGTTTGTGTGTCGTTTATATCAATTTGGCGACAATTCCGTCAATTTGGCAAAGTTTAAGAAAAGTTGTCAAATTAGCGATATCCCTCCAAATTCGTAGCTTTGAATTTGCAGATCTGAATGAAACATTCTTATCCCGTTTCAATATACTAAATGAAAACACTACAATTGTATTAGAAGATATACCCGCTCTACTCTTTTTCTGTTTCAACAATCGGCTATATGAATTTATTGGCTAAACACAATATATGAGTTTAGTAGCTAAATACGATATAAGCTTGAAAACTCTTTGCCAAAATAAATGCAATTGATGTACGCAGTCAGCAATTAATATAATTAAAAGAAAAATCAAACCGTCCATTCATAAGACATACTTTTATATCCATTTATCCATTTATTTATTATTTAAATCGAAAAAAAATAATAAAAACATTAACAAACACATTTAATTTAATTGCGATGCCAAGCAACATGATACATCCTCCTAAAATGTTAAAATTTATTAACCATTAACAGCACACCCGTTATTCGTACGGAGTGTATAATTTAAAGAAACTTAAAGTTCGCAATCATGTGCAAATTCTGTTAAAATATTAAATTTATTGCTCCTAAAGAGAAGTTTAAGAATATATGTTCTCACTATGCAAAATTATCTTCACGATCAGATCTGAAGAATAAAACATCCTGCCCCCTTTTGTAAGCAAATTTACAGAAGAAAAAATAGGAATTGAATGAATATATGCAACCCCGTACTAATTATATTGTCGCAGATCAGAAAATATGCCAATGTGTTAGTAGAAGATTACCCGTATATTATACCCGTATATGCGTCTCAAAAATATTTGCCAAAATAAAAGAGATGACGTAATAAATTGAAAACATCAATAATATCCGTACTCTTTATACCAGAAGGTCGTAATTGATTCCAATATATGCCAATATATATCAAAACATATGTCAATATACCTGTACTACTTATATTCTCGTAGATTAAAAGATATACACGTGTATTTGTAGAAGATTCGTACAACATACAATATATGAGTTTAAACAATTTTTGTCATAATAAAATAATTGCATAATGACTTGAAAATATCAATAATCCTTGAATCAATAATCCCCGAAAATATAAATAATAATAATTTTTAAACCTGAAGACCGTAATTGATATTATCCAGTCAAAAATGCTATAAGAAAAATCAAATCGTTCTTTTCTAAAATATATTTTTATATCCATTTATTTATTATTCAAATCGAAAAAAATAATTATTAAAATTAACAGACAGATTTAATTTAATTGCGTTTCTGAGTAACATGATGTAAGATAGAATCTTATAACATGTTAAATATGTCATGTCTTATAACATAAACTGCGAAATTAAATAACGATTTTGATTTCTCTATACTTCTCATTGTTCCGTAAAAGCTTGTTTTAAATAAACCATGGAGATAGATTTCCCCTTTAAATCATGTTTCAAACAATTCATGTTTTCAGAAAGTGACTAATTAACGCAAAAAATCTCCCATCAAACTCAGAGATTAAATTTTAATTCACTTTCAAACGATTTTCAAGCTTTTCGTTTGGATAAACCACGGAGTTAGGGAGTAGAACTCCTAGGAAAAAGTTCCGTTTTTCATTAATATCTCGACAACCCCAGGTCTTAGAAACTCGAAACTTGGACAAAATTTATGGGGGGATATTTCAAGGCTATTCACCAAATTTCATTAAATTCGGTTCAGCCGTTTTTCCTTGATGATGAGACAAACGAAAATTTCGTTTTTTACTAATATCTCGAGAACCACTGGTCGTAGAAACTCAAAACACGGATATAATTTTAAGTGGGGCTATTTCTGGGCTACCCACAAAATTTCATCAAATTCGGTTCAGCCGTTCTCCCGTGATGGTGTGACAAACAGACAGACAGACAGACAGACAGACAGACAGATTTTCATTTTTATTTATATAGATATGTATTTTATCTACGCCATGGCCGCCAGACATGTGTAGGGATTCCATATAACAGAATGATCGCACACTTTGCTTTCACTGACACATTTTATTGTTTAGTATAGAGGATACTTCAGGCACGATGTCATTTAAAAACCATACAATGTTTGATCCACCTCAATTTTGAAGAACTATCGTCTCAGTAGCTCGATGGATAAAGAATCATCTGTCCATTCGGAGATTATTGGTTCGATTCCCTTATAAGACAAGAATTCTTTATAACTTAACTATGCACGTTAAATGCATTAGATGACCGAGGTATAAATAACACATACATTTCTTTTTTATTTAAATAATTTAAGACAGCAATCCACGGAGGATAACGTCGAATAGGAAATGATGCTGACCTGCAGTAGAGGAATAAAGAAGTTGTGCATATCAGAAATTGTACTTTGATCTTATATCTGAGACAGTAGAGTGTAAAGTCCACTTCAAACACAGAAGAGAACTTTATAATCCCAGTGGATTAATGGAGAAAGAACCGTTTGGTCAGTCGGAGATCTGGGGTTCGGTGACTTGCTCAGGCATGGATACTTTAGAACATGTATGGTGTAAAAATTGTTAGTAATTATCTTTGTGAGTTAGCTCAATTCATACATAATTGAAGAACCTGTGTTCCCTCCCATATGATAGAATTACCCGAGTTTCCCTTGTAGGAATCTTTTTACTTGTGAGCACTGGTTAGAATCTTAGCAACAATTGGTTCTTTTCTTTCCCTTTTTACAAGTTTGACCTTGGCTCCTGCTTCTTGAAAGCAAACAACCGTGAAATGAAAACGGAGTGAGAGAGAGAGAAAAGTATCAATCTGGTAACCCCTATTCAACGAGATGTGAGTGACTTACATATCCCAGGCTTTTATGTGCTTCGAACTCGGATTGAAGCAATAAAAGTTATGCAAAAGTACAACGTAAGCCATGTTAGTATTATATAGCTCAAAAACGTCAGTTATATAAAGTACAACGTAAGTAACGTTGAAGTTATATAGCTCGAAAGCGAAAAAGTTATGTACAACGTAAGCCATATGTTATATAAGTAAAGCGAGTGACTTTGTGTGCATTTAATAATGTACTGATTCACAACTTAAATTTCATCGCAAATAAAGATACATAAGCATACGTACGTTCCGGAAATTATTTGGATTTCCTTCTTCAGTGCAACACGTCAGAGAAAAAAACTCAAAGAAACAAAAAATTAGACTCGGTCATGCCACACCTCAGAGAAATATGGGATCACTGAGAAGCCGATAAGGTTCAATGAGATCCAAATCGAAAACTGAAAAGCACTTTTAAATAATGGAGGCATAGGAAATTTAATGTTTTTTTTTCTATTTTTCTAGTATTATTTACCCTTTGTCACACCAGGTTCCGCTGCTATACTGGGCTCTGTTGTTTAGCTATTTTCAATTTAGTCGACAGAGTTCTGTACTTATTTGGAAGTTCAGATCCTGACTGCATTAGGGAAGAAAATACAAACGAAAATAAGAGCTTGCAATTTCGTCCCAGTAGCTCAACGGTAGAGAGAGAGAGTCGGCTGGCCGGTTCGAAGATCCAGGGTTCGATTCCCGGTTGGGGCAACAAGGTTCTTTACAATGGCACCAGAGCAAATCAATCCTGTAGGTTAATGCAACGATGTCGGAGGTCTGAAAGTGGCCCTAGTATGACTATCGCGGATTTAGTGAACTGTGGGATATAGAGCGCGAGTTCAAAATTGAGAGCATAACGACCACGTGGGAAGCTAACCTGGAGGATAAAAATAGCAGCAGAAGGCTAACCTGAGGTAAAAACAGCAGGAGGTAGTCAATCAGATTTTCAGTTGCAGACATTAGAGAGTGGAGAATGCGAAGATAAAAGCTTGCAATTTCGTCCCAGTAGCTGAACGATAGATCATCGGCTGGCCAGTTCGAAGATCCACGTTTCGATTCCTGGCTCAGGTAGCAAGGTTCTTTACAAGATTCGCTGAGATAGCATTTTTTTTTTAATAGTGCCTCTTATTCATGTGCGGGTTGCATAGCAGTTAATTTTATCTCTGATTTCAAAAAACGGTGGGTCAATCCTGCGCCTTTTGAAAAATTAATTAAATGAATTAAATTAATCCATGATTTAAATCCAGGACAACGACGGGAATACAATCTAGTCACTAATGCTAACAGACTAACCGACACCGAAATGCAATGAATTCGCTAAGGCAAATCTAAGTTTAGAAGATTTGATTTTACATTTATATGCATATTCATAACTTACGTTTCAACATTACAAATTATGCCCGAGACATTTCCTCAACTAAAGTAATAGCATCATTCCGACGTTGTAGTCTCATATTTTCCCATTAAGAGTGGACGCATAATTCTGAGTGGCACTTCCTTACTGAGATTGCTCAAGGATATCTTACAATAGATGCCTGCGTTTAAGGGAAAATCAGTGAAAAAAATACTTCGAATTAATGAAACAAGCGCTTTGAATGCTCAGGAAAGTTCACGAGGTATGCCTGTCACGTTTGTCCATATCAGAAGATACCTTTCTTTTCTTTTCAAGGATAGGATGGATTGATTGCTGTTTAAGAAGGCAAACATGTTTACTTTATGCAATTATTTTTGGAAGAAATTGAATAAATAACAAATTTAAACATTATGAGAATTAAGGTTCACAAACTAATTGTTTTGGACATCCAAAAAATAGTCATGGATTTAGCTGGGTGCGAGACGAACAATATTGATCGGGACCCGAACCTATTGAGGCCTTCTAAGTTAGTAATATATAATTCCAGATGCAATATTTTATATTTAATACAATCAGTCACATGAATATTATTTCTTATACTTTGTTAATTTTGGGGGCAACAGCTCTTAAGTGTGCCCCTGGGGGTCCATTAAAGTGATGCATCGTTTCTATTCTTACTCATCAGACCAGATCTGGTACTAGGCGTGATGTGCTAAGTGCGGCTGCACCGGGGTACAAAGGACCAAGGGCCCCAAAATATATTTTTCGAGGGCCTCCTAATTAAAATATGTTTCAGTATTTTGAGTAGAGACAGGTCCCTAATTTATTTTTTGTTTAATACAAATGTTTAATGACTCAAACGCAGTGTTAATCAATCCAGTAAAATATTTAAACAGTTTTGCAACTCGAAAAAATTATAAAATTCTCATTGACTGAAATTGGAACCCATATGAATTATGTATTATAAAAATGACTTTTAGTGGTTACTTTAGTAGTGCGACAGTGCATAATGAAAGATTTAAAACTGATTTAAAGCTTTGAATATATTTAACCTTAAAATATATTTTTCCCATACTGTAGAATTAAAAAATTGTTTCTCTAGAAATTTAAAGCATTTCGATTTTATAAATGAAACTATCAAAACTTGGGAGTCTTTACGGCTCCCTCGCTGAATAGCAACAAAGTTTTGAAGTTGCCAATTAAGTCGAGTTTCATAGAAATGAATTGACAAAAATGTAATTTCAATTCCGGTTAAAATGTATGAAGCTTTCATTTCATTAGTAGTAGTTTATAATATATTAGTGATAGTGAGTAAATTTATAGTGAGTGATAGTGAGTGAATTTATAGTGAGTGAATATTTTTTTCATTTTTTTTTTATTCATTTTAGATAACAAACAAGAAAGATCAATCATGCTTAAAGCATTGATTATGAAACACTTTCCAACTTCAATGCAATTTTATTTAAACAAGTCTATAATGCAATATATTCCTCGGTAATATTTTGAAACTTATCACAATACTGCATTAATTTATTATATTTGAAAACTTAAACCTTCATCGAAAAAAATGAACTTTATTCAAATGACGGCATTGAAATATAAATTGCCTGGTTTAAACATCTCTAAAATGTTATACATTCCTCGGTAATAGTTTTAGAATTATCATAATACTACGATAATTTATTATATTTGAAAACTTCATCGAAAACAACTGAAATTAATTCAAATGACGTCATAGAAAAAATAACACGCCTGGATCTCTCTATAAAAACAGGATTTCATTCATAACTTTCTCCCATTCATTTCATTCATCACAATACTATAATAATTTATTTTATTTAACATTTTATTTAAGACCATGGAGCTACAAATAATTAAACTCTATGCTTAAAATTTCATCAAAAAAAATCGTCCTTCTCTTTATAAAATCAATTAATATTTCATTCATATCAGCCATTCAGACTCCATGGACTAAATTATTTTGTGTTAAAAAAATACAGGAATTCTAATACAACTCATTCTACATATTTTGCTGTTTACATTTTACATAGGTGAAAAATAGGCTTAGTTGTAGAAATAATCAAATTTAGATGAGCATTTAAACTCAAATATATTGCTATTGCGTTGTTTCAGTATGTAGATGCACAGAATTTAAGCAAAAATAAAGTAGTTTTAGGACGGATACAACACTCAATATGAATTAAAAAGAACTTAAAAAAATCACGATTTTGAAACAAGATGGATGCCATATATAATTTTGAAGTGGGTCACGTGATCTTTTCATATCATGGTCACGTGATCGTTT
The DNA here is from genome assembly GCA_951213105.1 of Amaurobius ferox. Taxonomy (NCBI): domain Eukaryota; kingdom Metazoa; phylum Arthropoda; class Arachnida; order Araneae; family Amaurobiidae; genus Amaurobius; species Amaurobius ferox. Next base: position 44,494,636 of record OX578140.1, on the reverse strand, counting down.
CATATAAGATGTGTAATTATTATTTTAATTTTTATTTAAAAAACTACTGAATATATTTCGCTGAATTTTTTTTATATATTTTATGGAACAATTTAAATATTACCTAAAATTTTCGAAGCAATTTGTGAATTTTAAATCCGCTTAAAAAATGTTTGAAAAATTAGGTCCCATAGGACTCAATGTATTTCATTTTTTCAACCCGGGTTCAATCCAAAACTAATTGGGTGATATTATTCATTTATATTCCCATAGGTCCTACAGACCGTCTGAACAACATACTAAAATTTCATTTTGATTAAGTTATTTTTACGGAAGTTATCGTGCTAACGGACAGACAGAATGAACAAAGTCATAAACACTTTTCAACTTTGTTGTAAAGTGTTAAAAATGCATTATTTGAAAAACATAATCTAAGTCGCTTGTGTTTAAGTAAAAACTAGCTGCGATGCCAGCAGCTAGCAATCACAATTTCATTATGTAGTAATATTATATTATTTTGCACTTTACGTATTTTTATACTATAAACGGGAGTAAAAGGTAGAGGATTTTTTTTATTGAGATTCAATATCAGTTTTACAACTTTCGACACACGCCGCAGTTGTCTGCATGAATACTAATTTTCACCAGTGAGTTTGTTAAAATAAATAATTAATTTTAAAAAAATGCATTGGAAATTAAGGATGTCAAATTGTTAATCGTTCCCACGGAGAGAGAATAGGTTTATCAATGATGAGAATTATGAAAAGCGTTCCTAATATGTAACAGGAAAGATCAATCATTCATAAAGCATTGATTATGAAACACTTTCCAACTGCAATGCAATTTTATTAAAACATCTCTAAAATGTGATACATTCAGAGATATTATTTTTAAAATTATCACATTACTACAATAATTTATTACATTTGAGAACTTAAAAAGGCATCGAAAAAAATGAACTTTATTCAAATGACGTCATTGAAATATAAATCGCCTGGCTCTTTATGTAAAAGCTGTAAATATTTCATTCATACTCTTTTATTCCATTCCTTTCATTCATCACAATACTACAATAATTTATTTTATTTAAAAACTTAAAACCATGAAGGTAAAAGTAATTTAACTCTATGCTTAAAACTTTCTCGTAAAAGTCTACTATAAAATCGTCTGTTCTCTATGTAAAATCAATGAATGTTTCATTCATATCAGCTATATTGCAGACTCCAGAGCTTAATAATTTTGTGTTGAAGAATTTCAGTTATTCTTATACAACTCATCCTACATTTTTATGTGTTTACATTCTCCATAAGTGAAAATTAGGCTCCGTTGTAGAAATAATCAAAGAAGTTTGATGATCATTTAAACTCAAATATATTGTAATTGCGTTGTTTCGGAATGTAGATGCACAGAAATTAAGCAACAATAAAGCGGTTTTAGGACGCATGCAACACTAAATATAAATTAAAAAGAACTTTAAAAATCACGATTTTGACACGAGATGTATGCCATATTTTAATTTGAAGTGGGTCACGTGATCTCATCATATAATATAGATGTAATTATTATTTTAATTTTTATTTAAAAAACTACAGAATATATTTTGCTGAAATTTTTTCATATTTTTATGGGATAATTTGAATATTTCCTAAAACTTTCGAAGCAATTTGTGAATTTTAAATTCGCTTAAAAAATGTTTGAAAAATTAGGTTCCATAGGGTTCAATGTATTTGATGTTTTCAACCCGTGCTCAATCCAAAACAAATTGGGTGATATTGTTCATTTATATTCCCATAGGTCCCACAGACCGTCTGAATAACATACTAGAATTTCATTTTGATAAAGTCATTTTTACTGCAGTTATCGTGCGAACGGACAGACAGACAGACAGAATGAATGAACAAAGTCATAAACACTTTTCAACTATGTTGTAAAGTGTTAATTAAAAAGAACTTTAACAATCACGATTTTGACGCAAGATGGATGGCATTGATCGTTTAAACTCAAATGTATTGTAATTGTGCTGTTTAAAAATATAGATGCACAGAAATCAAGTAAAAATAAAGCGTTTTTAAGACGAATACAACACTTCAAATTATCATGTGATCGTAGAATATTCTTTACAATGCTGAGACAATGTAAAGGCGTCGCTGCACTGAAATCGCTCGACGTGTTTTAACATGGGATACAGTATAATCCACGGGAAGAGGCAGACATAGGAGCAGTAAAAAAAAAATTTTTTTTTTTTTTTTGGGGGGGGGGGGGGGGGATTTTTATACCTAAAACACACTTAGTAGTTTTAGTTCATTTTTTTGAAACTTCACTTTACACACGCAAGGGGAGTCGTTGCGCCGCCAAGTCCATGAATAATTTCGTTTAGCGGCCTGAAAAACACTCGGAAGCAAAAATTCGCAACTACCAGTGTTTTATCGGCTTTACATCTTAATTTTGCTGATTGACCATCATTGGGCTCTCAATTGAGCCCAAGAACACACAAAAATACGTTCTAAATGTGTCGACACAGAAAAGAATCCCACGTCATCTCGATTCCCCATGGAAAAAACCACGGGTGACGTGCAACCTAAGAGAATGGAATATACTAAATGGATGTATATGGTCCATCCTAGATCTTCATAGTGTGGAACCGGGGATTTGCCAAATTGCTAAGGTTTGATCTCTCTCAGACTCTCAAATAGCACCCACATAAACGTTCACTATACGTCTTCAAAGCAGTTCTATACAGATTGTGTATAATCTGTATACGACATGTATCAAATTATTTCATCATCCATTTCGGTCGCGAAAAATCGAGGGAAAAAAATCACGCCTTTTATTTCCGTAATAGATATTTAATAGCAATATAGAAACCTAAAATAAATATTTTTAGACTATCAAATTGAAATAATAACTGGATTTTAATTAGGGAAAATATTTCAGTCTTATTAGTTAAGATTTAACATCTTAATATAAACACACCACCACGTATAACATAATTTTTCCTTTACATATAATATATGCATCAGGGAAATCAATATTTCTGTTTTCCTGCTATATTTGGCGATGTATTTCTAACTTGATGACTTCGGAGAAATGTCTTCAAGTTGCCAATAATTCAAGACACCTGAAATTTAAATTTAATTTCTGATAATCCCTATATCAATTTGTGGAATTTATGAATTTAATATTCTTTATTCAAAACATTGATTTTACTGTTCAAGGGACAGATACTGCTACTTAAAAGGATTTAAAAGTAATTACGTTTTTTTAAGGGAGCTGTATTATCTATATATATAAAATTGAAAATCTGTTTGTCTCATCATCACGGGGTTGGACGAAATTTGATGAAATTTTGTGGGTAGCCTTGAAATAATCCCACTTAAAATTTAGTCCATGTTTCGAGTTTCTAAGACCAGGACTTGTCGAGATATTAATGAAAAACAAAACTTCATAGGAGTTTTCCTCACTAACTACATGATTCCTCCAAACGAAAAAGGTTGGAAATCGCCAGTTTAAAACATGAAAGTGAATTAAAACTATATCACTGAGTTTGGTGGGAGTTTATTGTGCTAATCAGTCATTTTCTAAAAACGTGAATTGTTTGAAAACGGGATTATTTAAAACATGAAATTAAATGGAAAATCTATCACCTTTGTTTATTTTTCACAAGCTTTTACTCAACAATGAAAAGTATTAAGAAATCAAAATGGTTATTTCATTATCGCATTTTATGAGGAAGATTCTTTATCATGTTGCTCAGCAACGCAATTAAATCAAATGTGTTTATTAATTTTTATTATTATTTTTTTTATTTGAATAAAAATAAATGAATATAAAAATATGTCTTATAAATGAACAATTTGATTTTTGTTTTAACTATATTAATTACGGACTGCGTACATCACTTTCATATATTTTAGCAAAGAGTTTTTAAACTTATATATTGTGTTCTAGCTAAGAAACTCATATATTACGATTCGGAAAAGAACAACCTGGCTTTTTTTATGAAATGGCCCGCAAAAATTTCATGTATCCACTCTAGCTAAAATATTAACTGACCAAATTTCACAAAATTTGATAGATAAGTTATTTGTGGGAAACTCTGGTGCTGATTAGATTTTGGCACGATTCGGAAAAGAATAACTTCCTTTTTTCTACGAAATGGCCCGCAAAAATTGCCAAAGTCTAAAGAAAAAAAAAGTCTACCTATGCTCAAATGTATCAATTAAATGCTTGTTTTATACCCAATTTTTGACGAGGAAAAGAATATAACCAACTCCATTACTTTAGGACTAACCATTCTCAAGATATTTGAAATATTTTACATTTTTGTTACGCCGCTTTCGAAAAAATGTCCAATTACCAAATTAAAAAAAAATGAATTCAAAATGCAAATTTAGTGTTATTTTGTGCAATTAAACTCAATCTAATGAATTATTAAAAAAAATTAAAAAAGAAAAAATGGATTTGAGTCTGCAGGGAAAGTCATGTGCTGCCCACATCAGATTTTTTCTTTCCCTGCAATACATGGTAATGTATAGGGAAAGTATTGGAATCATTCCGAAAATCGCAACTCGAGTTTTCGACGAATCTACACGTTTAGAGACCTCTAGAATTCGAAAAAACTATTTTTAGACGTCTGTGTGTGAGTGTCTGTCTGTCTGTCTGTGCAGTGTATGTATCCACTCTAACTCAAAAACTAATGGACCGAATTTCATAAAATTTGGTAGGTAAGTCACTTGGGTTTTAACCCTGGTGCTGATTAGCTTTTAGTACTATTCGGGATAAAAGAATCCGCCTTTTTTGCGAAATGGCCCTCAAATATTGCCTGCATCTACTCTAGCTGAAAGACTAATGGACCGAATTTCACAAAATTCGGTAGATAAGTCGCTTGTGGGTCACCCTGGTGCTGATTAGATTTTGGTACGATTCAGAAAAAAGTAACCTGCCTTTTTTTGCGAAATGGCCGCAAAAATCGTCAAAATCTAAAATAAAAAACTGCGTATGCTCAAATATATCCTTTAAATGCTTCTTTTATAGGTAATTTTTAACGGTGAAAAGAATGAGACGAACCCCATTATATACACTGTTCTCGAGATATTTTAGTTTTTTCGTATTTTCTCTACGCCACTTTTGAAAATAAGTCCAGTTACCAAATGAGAACGAAAATTGAATTAAAGTGAATTTAAATTTTATTAAAATAAAGAGAACGTAAATATAAGTTTGCAAGGAAAGTCATGTTCTGCCCACATCAGATTTTTACTTTCCCTGCAATACATGGTAATGTATAGGGAAAGTATTGGAATCATACCGAGTTTTCGACCGATATACACATTTCGAGACCTCTACAATACGAAAAAACTATTTTTAGCGTGACGTCTGAGTGTGTGTCTGTATGTCTGTCTGTGCAGATTTTGTATCCACTCTAACTAAAAACTAATGGACAGAATTTCATAAAATTTGGTAGTTAAGTCACTAGTGAGCGACTCTGGTGCTGATTAGTTTTGGGTACATATCGGGATAAAATAACCCGCCTTTTTTTGTGAAATAGCCCGCAAAAATTGCCTTTACACACTCTAGCTGAAAAACTAATAGATCAAATTTTACATAATTTGGTAGATATGTCACCTGTGAGATACCCTGGTGCTGATTAGATTTTGGTATGATTCGGAATGAAAGAACCTGTCTGGTTTTTTTTTGCGAAATTGACCGAAAAAATTGTCAAAATCTAAAATAAAAAAACTACGTATGCTCAAATATATCAATTAAACGCTTGTTTTATACGTAATTTTTAACGATCAAAAGAATAAGACCAACCCTTTACACTAGGACTAGCTGGTTTCGAGATATTTTAGTTTTTTCGCATTTCCGCTACATCACTTTTGAAATAAGCCCAGTTACCAAATGAGAACGAAATATGAATTAAAAGTGCAAATTCAGTGTAATTTAAAATTATTATCGGTGTTATTTTGTGAAATTAAACTCAATGGAATGAATTATTGAAGAAATAAAGAGAACGTGAATGTGAGTGAGTCTGCATGGAAAGTCATGTGCTGTCCACATCAGATTTTTTTTAATAATAGCAAATATTTAATTATTTGTTCTTACTGATTGCAATATTAGGCTATTTGTTACTATTAACAGCTTCGTTTAGGATATTCTATGCATAAAATCCTGAGGTTTATTTCTCATAGTTTTAGAATTATTTCGTTCTTCATAGTTTTATATTTTGTTGTAATGATGAGATATATTTTGTTTAATAAGCGGAATTTTTAATTTTATTTATATATGGAATAATTGAGTATAAGCAGAAATAAAATGATAATGCAGCATACAGATGTTTCGAGGATACATTGTATTTCTTTACGTTGGATCCTCCAAGAGAACCAACAAACCCGAAGTCCAAAAGAGGATTGGGTGCAAAGGAAGATACAAGTGGGATTAAATACCCAGGTCCTGGTATATAATTCCATTTGTATTTTCCTTTGTACCCAATTCTCATTTGGATTTCGGGTTTGTTGCCAAAAGAGGATTGAATGCAAAAGAAGATACAAATGGGATTGTATACCCAAGATCTGGTATGTAATTCCATTTGTATCTTTCATTGATTAAGAGAGAGTCAATCAGATAGCAGCATGAAGACCAGTCCAGCCAATCCGAAACGAGAACTAACACAAGTGTTCGGAGGGCGCCAAGACACAAAAAGGATAACCCGACAAGAATATCTTGTGTTGTTTCTCGTTTCGGATTGGTTGAACTGTTCTTCATGCTGCTTTCTGATTGGCTCTCTATTAATCCAGGTCTTGGGTATATAATCTCATTTGTATCTTCCTTTGATTGCTGAGAGTGGTAGAGTACATATCTTCTGGTCTCAATAACAAGACACCCACAGCTGCGATTTTTCTGGACATACAAAAAGCCTTTGATAAAGTATGGCACTGTGGATTAGCGTACAAATTGATCACTTTAAAAGTCCCTGACGCACTTGTCAAACTTTTAATCTCATACTTAAATAACAGACACTTTCAAGTCAGAGTAGGAGGTAACTTATCTACACCCAAGCTCATTAAAAGTAGTGTACCTCAAGGTTCTATCCTGGGCCCGACACTCTTTAACATATACCTGAACGACATCCCTAGGACTCCAAACACAGAGCTGGCACTCTATGCAGACGACAGTGCGATACTTGCAAAACACCCCTATGTCTCAGTAATGCACAGACAGCTACAACAACACTTAGACATACTCCAAACTTGGCTGGAACAATGGCGAATAAAATTAAACCCCAATAAATGTCATTGGATTTATTTCTCTAGAAAACGTAAACCTCCGCCGCCTCTGTACATAAACAACCATGCCCTAAAAGCGGAAAAATCTACTAAATACCTAGGTGTAACGATAGATTCCCACCTAACCTGGAAACAGCACGTAACGAACTTAATCAAAAAAGCGTATATGGCCACAGGAGCCTTATACCCAATGATAGGAAACGAAAATCTAAGTTATCAAAATAAACTTCTAATTTATAAATCGGTCATCCGCCCGGGAATGCTGTATGCAGCACCCGTATGGGGATATGCCTGTAAAACTACAATAGACCTCCTAGAGACAAAACAAAACAAAATCCTACGGATTATCAGGAAAGCTCCCAGGTACTTAAGAAACTCGGTAATTAGGAATGACTTCAAAATAAAAACTGTTAGAGCCCAAATTAAAAAGCTAGCGCTTAAATTTTACAGAAATTTGCCATCCGTTCCAAACGAACTGTTATTCAATCTGCATGACTATGATCATCGCAAGGCCAAATCTCGTAAGAGACCCCGCGCTGTTCTAAACATCGATAATCGGAATTAAAAGATCCCACCTCAAACATCTGATTTTTAAATAAAACTCGCGACTATTATTTTATATATAAAAAAAAAATATTCTAAACTCTAAACTGCCAAAACGCTAGGTAACCCTTAGATCTGCATCAACCTCCCAAACTGCTTAAACTCTAAATGTGCAACAAACTGCCACACTAGGAGCTAGGACAAATAATAAAAAGTAGTAAATAAAAACCTCGAACCTCCAATTAGGGTCACTGAATTAATGTCACAGTTTGACGATAAGAACCACATATTGAAACTGGAGATTAAAGGCGCTTCGCGCCTGGTGCTCTGTCTTGTACGACACTACAACCTTTGAGCCCATCAATATTTTTCAAATTAAAAAAATATTCTTAATCCTTAAATTGCCAAATTGCTAGGTAACCCTCAGATCTGCATCAACCCCCCAAACTGACTAAACCCAAATGTGCAATAAACTGCCACACTAGGAGCCAAGTCAAAAATAAAATAGTAAATAAAAAAAAAATTCGAGCCATCGATATCATGTGTCAATGAAATAATGTCACAGCATGAAGATACGAACCATATATTGAGATTGGAGATTAAAGGCGCTCCGCGCCTGGTGCTCTGTCCTGTACGAAACTTCCCTTTGTGCCCTTCCGCTTTTGGACTTCAGGTTTATTGGTTCTCTTGCACTGAGGAAGGAGATCCAACGTATCATCGAAACGACTGTATGTTGTATTGTTATTTTATTTGCGCTTATATACGTTGCTCAAGTTTTCCTTATCCTTTCGTAAAAAGTGATTTTTTACTTATTGATTTATTTATATAGATTACAAAAACAGGACTCCAGATATTAAAACATCCACCGCAAACTGTGAATGAAGTTTTTTTTTACATTATACTCGTATATACCGTACAAAGATTCGAGTATACAGCTGTAGTAAGTAAATAATTCTATCTCAGTTTCCGCTTAATATTACCATAACTCTTTTCCCAATAACAAATTAATATACCTTGTTTCAAACAACGACGTCCTCTCTACTTCCGATCGATAGCCCAAATCTCCATGGTTCTATCGACATCGTGATTACTCCGGTCGGCCTTAGCCATGCGTTGAAGACAAGAAGATGACGTGCGGAGAAAGCTGTAACGACAGTAATTGGTTCCCAGCGAACGAGCTAATCGACTGATTGGCTCAGAAAAATTGCGCTGGGAACAGAAAAATTTTCGGACATTCCCTATGACCTGGATTTTTTTTATACTCTAAGCGACAAGGTCTGTAATAACCGATAAATCATACGTATCGGTTCGAGTTATGAAAATTACGAAATTGCACGTGCGGAGACATGAGTTCCGACTTTTTTACATATATATGTACGTGAATTTTATGTAAAATGTGCGTAATATGAGAAAACTAAGATGTCATACGATTTAAATATAAAAATGAGTGGCAGGCTGTATCGACGATGAATTAATCATGAATATTGCGATGTTGCCAATTTTCAAAGTTGTATTGATGGATGGATGATTCGCAAAAATTTAACAAAAACATAGATTGTAATAAAAAGGGTTTTGCCTAATTATCCAGTTATATATATATATATATGTACAAACTAGCAACATATATATTCTTCGTATGGAATATACAATATAAGGAAACTTAAAATCCACAATCGTACGCAAATTCTTATAGTATTCTGAATGACGTCGTTATTCAAAAAATTATATTAAAATATTTAAATTATGTTCGTAAAAAGATATTTAAGAATCTCTATTCTCGCTATACAAAACTACCTTCACAGGTAGTTCTGAAGAATAAAACATCCTGATGTCGTTTCTAAACAAATTTATGGAAAATATGAAAGTGAATCAATATATGTCATAATAAAAGCTCTAAAATTGTATTAGAAGGTATAACCATACTGCTTACGTTCTTGTGTATTATACATGTACTATTTATATTTTCGTAGATTAGAAGATTATACACATATATTAGAAGATATACCCATACTACAATACATAGATTTGAAAAATCTGTCACAAAAATAAAACAGATGACGCAAAGTTTTGAAAATATCAATAACCCCCATGATCTTTAAACCTAAAGACCATAATGGATATATAAATTTTATCGAAATGCAATTCCGATAAAATTTATTTATATACATTTCTTTATTATTTAAATCGTAAAAGATTTACAGCTACTATATTAACTCATTGGATTTAATCCCATTGCTGTGCAACATAATACTTTTTCTTTCAAATATAAACTCATTGGGTTTAATTCCGTTGCTTAGCAACATGATATTATATTTTGGTTCAAATAACTTTGCTAAACAAATGTCGTCTGCATAATGCTATCTCAATGGAATGTTTTATAGTGCGTTTTTTTATTCCCTTATCCCAGAAACTCGAAACAATGGAGTAAATTTTAAGTTCCAAATCTACCTAGACAATTTTATTAAATGCGGTGCAGCCGTTCTCCCGTGATGATGGGATAAACACACACACGAATAAACAAAGACAATTTTAATTTTATTTATATAGATAACTAAAATTACAAATTAATCTGAAACGACCAATAATAAAGGGATTTTAAAATTGGTATGAAATTTTTTGTTAAATGCAGTGCGAACTGTTACGACGTATTCTCTTGAATCGTGGGCGTCCTCTCAGGATACAAAACATGAGTCTAAATTACTGGAATAACTAACGATTTTATTTAAAAGCACCAAAAAGCGTAAACATTAACAATATACAGCGTATAGCTGGATAACTACCTTACAATGCCACTAAAAAACTGTCAGGTACAGTAGAGCATCAATTAAACGCTGAACTAATTCACAAAATAGTCGATACTATTCACAAAACACTGACTTATGTACCAATTCACTTTGATTCGTATCACGTCAACTCTGTCCAACTGAGCGATGACTCCATTATATACTCTCTAGAAAGTTCTGAAACGTACTCTAGTTCTTAAAACTACCATCGAAACTAGTCGATATTCCTCGAAAGTTCTAGTGGATTTGAAAAGCCGCTAAGTTGGCGATATTTATCCAAATCTGGCAACCATGCACCGAAATAGCTACAAATTATGGCAACCCTACTTTGACGTATATACAATAATTCATTTAACCAAATCAATCGCAATTAAATATCATTAATTTTTGACAAATTGATTTAAAACATGTGCAATATTCCGAACGCTATTCATTCCGTTCTAAAATTAATGTTAATCGTTTGTACCTTAAAAATTATGTATGTAAAGTATTTTTGTTTAACATATTTAATTGTTCTACTTTTCTTATAAGTTAAAACATTCGATAAATTAAAGGTCTTCTGAATTTGTAATCTCGATCGAAGTCAATAAGGTTCTTTCCTGTATTCATAGATTCCAAATACTGTACCAAATTTTGCTCGAATTGCACCATTCCGTCAAAAATTATCATGTCAACAGTCTCACATTTACACACAAGCATACATACATACATAAATACATACATACATACATACATACATGCGTGTATATATCAAACACATACATATTCATTCATATATATATATATATATATATATATATATATATCATCGTAAAAATTTCAAATCGATTACAAGGAATCTAAAAACGCGTACATTCGTCTAAAACTTAAGTATGTATTATTGACTGTGTCACAATACTTTCGCTATATATTAAATTATGTATGTAGGGAAAGTAAAAATGGCACGTAAAAAGTTTCGTAGGTTAAATAATGTGATTTCATTATTTACTTTTCTGACGTACCCTTGACCACGTACACCTACACGAATGTACGAATTCATCATTCAGTACAAATGTTCCACTCATTCACAAAAGAGACGATTGTATTCTCAAAGTACTGAGTATTCACAATTCACAATTGCGCGTATCCGGTAACATCACTTTCTTTTATATACCCTCTGGGAGAGGCTCCGGAGAAACATACGCAACTCGGAAAATTCCAGTGAAATCCATTCGATTCTTGAAATCTTCAAAACTTGCCAAAAGTCACCAAGTTGACGACAACATTCCACCAAGTTTGCAGCTGTGGTCACTAAAATAATCGCCAAAATCAAATGAGCAGAAACCTTTTCGTAGTGGTAATTGATAACTTTTAATGTTCTTTTTCAGCAAAGTTACTCTTAATACAGGGAAAGCATATAAGGTATTTGGCACTTCATTCCTGAAATATTACTATTAAAAATTAATTGGAGTGTGGCTCAAGTCGATTTTCTGATAACAGAATCCATTTTTACTAGCTTTTTTTTTTTTTTTTCAAATTTTACAAAAAAAAAAAAAAAATTTGAAAATCGGTAGTGTGGGTTCAAATGATTACAATTATAGTGTGCTACCCTCCCCTTTAAAGGTCTTGAAAAAAATATTTCGTTAGACACCATACTTCACAATGTATCTCCTGGTGGATAACTTCACGCCACGTAACTAATGACGTCACGAGCAAAAAAAAATGTATCTCGACACTTTTCCCCAACAATGATTAAATTTATAAAGTCTCGTGATCACTGGGCCATAAATAATCCCTTTCATGCACGATTATGTCCAGTTTTGTCGTATGCTGCCATGTTAAAAATATATAAAATTTCGAATAAATTTCGAAGTTTTCGCTCGGATTTAAGAAATTTATATCTAGTTTTAGATTTTTTGCCAATAAAAACAAATATAAAGATTCGTGAAAATCCATTAATATTTGTAGCCGCTATTAGAATATGTGAAGTAGAGCGTAAGGACATGATTCTTCGATTGACTTGATGACATGATTCTTCTATTTGGCAACAATTAAAAATGTCGCCAAGTTGGCGACATTCCGCCAAATTCGTCGCCAAAATCTCGCCAAGAGTTATGGACGGAGAAATAAGTTTTTCTTACAGCAGATAAATGACTATTGGCATTCAAATACAAAAGTATTACTCAAAGTATATTTTTTCATGAATGGAACGAGCTAGATCCACGAGAATGATGTCACCCAATTTATCGCATGGTATTACATATGAAAAGTGAACATGTTTCTCAATAGGAAGTATTTTTTTTTTATTTTATATGACTTTTTGATAATTTTTTTAAAAAATCTGCAATATCTCGAGAACGGTTCATGTTAGCGTTCTAAAATTTATGCCAATCGTTTTCTAATGAAAAATGACATAAGAAATGTCTATTTCCGTAACTTTATTAGCGGTTTTGATTTTTTGACGATTTTTTCAAAATTTTACTCGAAAATTTAGGGGGGTTCTGAACATTCGATTGAGTATAAAAACAATAGGCTTCCAGTGTTTACGGAATGTGATTTTTGTACCAAATTTCGTTTGAATCGGTCCATTCCTTCGTCAGTTATCGTCTCCACTGACACACACACACACAGACATCACTTCAAAAATGTTTGATTCGTGATCAGGGATGCTTGAAACGTGCTCGCCCGTCGAAAACTCGAATTCGAATTTTCGACCCCGTCACAATACTTCCCTTATACATTATGTATATAAGGAAAGTAATATATGCTTGTAGCTAATAGGTAAATCCAAGTTTGTGAACTCATTTTCCTTTTTACTTTCCTTATATACATAATGTATAAGGAAAGTATTGTGACGGAGTTGAAAATTCGAATTCGAGTTTTCGACGGCAGAGCACGTTTCAGGCATACCTGATCACGAATCAAACATTTTTGAAGTAATGTCTGTCTGTATGTGTGTGAAAGTAGGTGTGTGTGTGTCAGTGAGTCTGTGGAGACAATAACTGACGAACGAATGAACCGATTCGAACGAAATTTGGTACAAAAATCACAATTCGTAAACACTGGAAGCCTATTGTTTTTATACGCAATCAAATGTTCAGAACCTCCCTAAATTTTCGAGTGAAATTTTGAAAAACTCGTCAAAAAATTAAAACTGCTAATAAAGTTACGCAAATAGACATTTCTTATGTAATTTTTCATTAGAAAGCGATTTACATAAATTTTAGAACGCTAACATGAACCGTTCTTGAGATATTGCACATTTTTCAAAAAATTATCAAAAAGTCATATAAAATAAATATATATATATATATCCTATTGAGAAACATGTTCGCTTTTCATATGTAATACCATGCGATAAATTGGGTGACATCATTCTCGTAGATCTAGCTCGTTCCATTCATGAAAAAAGATACATTGAGTAATACTTTTGTATTTGAACGCCAATGGTCATTGATCTTGTCATTCTGCTGTAAGAATAACTTATTTCTTCGTCCATAACTCTTGGCGATATTTTGGCGACGAATTTGGTGAAATGTCGCCAACTTGGCGACATTTTTAAATGTTGCTAAAATAGCGAAAAACTCGCCAAATGGATAAAAATGATGCTAAATCAATGACGACTCATTGATGATGATGACATGTAAAATGACGACTCATTAACGAAAATTCAATATCTTGGAAAGAATATAAATAACTACTATAAAAATAATATCTTTTTTTTACTTTAAAAGTAGTAAATTCATTGCATTATATAAGGAAAGTCATGTGCTGCCCACATCAGATTTTTTGCTCTTACGTTTCGAGCCTAAACGTAAACGCTTGTAAGTGTTAACGCCCATTAAACAAGAAATGGGAATGTTTACCCCTTTTTGGGTCGTTTTTTCGAAAAAGAGAACACCTGAATAAAGAATGATTTGATATTGAAGACATTGCCTATTGACCTGTCCCCTTTAGAATGTCGGAGTGATAAAAGTGTACAAAAGAGGTTGGTCCTATTTTGAACACGAATATTTGATTTTTTTTTTTAGATTCGTTAAAATAAATATCTGAAAAGAGTCGCTTATATAGTTACCAAACATTTTAACGTTCTCTTATAACAACACTAAGACAAATCGTAATGAATCTAGTAGGAGCCTTAAATCCTGATGCTTTTATGGAATGTAAACGACAACATTCATAACTAATCTGTAAATTATCAAACATTTCTCACACTTCCAATATGACAATATCGTGGGGAGAATTTGGAGTTTGCGTTCAGCAATTTATACTATGTATTAAACGTTTTCAATAATCATCAAGAAAGATCAATCATGCATAAAGAATTCATTATGAAACACATTCCAACTGAAATGCAACTTTATTTAAACATCTCTAAAATGCGAGACATTCAGCGGTAATATTTTTTAAATTATCACAATACTACAATAATTTATTACATTTGAAAACTTAAAACTTCATAAAAAAAATGAACTTTATTCAAATGACGCCATCGAAATATAAATCATTTGGCTCTCTATTTAAAAGCAGTGAATATTACTTTCATACACTTTTATTCCAGACTTCAGAGACAAATAATTTTTCTTAAAAAAATCTCAGCAATTCTTATACAACTCATCTTACAATCACTTGTTTACATTCTGCATCCATTAAAATCAGGCTCGTTGTAGAAATAATCAAAGTTTGATGATCATGTAAACTAAAAAATATTGTAATTGTGTTGGCACTGAGTATAGATGTAGAGAAAATACGCAAAAATAAAGCGATTTTAGGACGGATGCAACACAAAATATAAATTTAAAAGAACTTTAAAAATCACGATTTTGACACGAGATGGATGCCATATTTTGTTTTGAAGTGGGTCACGTGATCTCTTCATATTATATGGATGTAATTATTATTTTAAATTTTATTTAAAAAACTACCGATCATATTTTGCTGAAATTATTTTTGTAAATTTCACGGGATAAATTGAATATTGTCTAAAATATTCGAACCAATTTGTGAATTTTAACTTTGCTTAAAAAATGTTTGAAAAATTAGACCCCCATAAGGTTCAATGTATTTAATTTTTTCAACTCGGGTTCAATCCAAAACTAATTGAGTGATATTATTCATTTACATTCCCATATGTCCCACAGGCCGTCTTAACAACATACTAACATTTCATTTTGATAAAGTCATTTTTAAGGCGTGATTTTTCTCGTGTGATCGGACGTACAGACAGACAGAATGAACAAAGTCATAAACACTTTTTAACTGTGTTGCAAAGTGTTAAAAACTACAAAACGCCTATATAAAATGGGCAATTTGAGGTTCATCCGTTCTAAAATGCAAAATAAAATTTCTTCTTATGTTTATTTTTATATTTCAATAAAAAGTATTTATTTTTTCTTGCATATTAAAGGGCAAGGGAAACTATTACATCTAGTCATACGTGTAGTCAGTTACCAAATAGACGTAAAAATAGATAAAACCATGCTGCGTAAAACTGATAGTTTGAGCTCCATCCGTTTGAAATTCAATATCAAAATTATGTTTTTTCTTTTGTATGCATATTTCAATGAAAAGTATTTTTTTTCTTATTCATATAAAAAGACAAGGGAGGCTGTTACCATCTAATCATACGTAAAATCACCAAATATGCGCATAAATAGACAAAGTCAGACGGCATAAAAGTGATAGTTTGAGTTTCATCCGCTCTAAAATTTAAAATGAAAATTATAAATATACTCTGTTTATATTTTAATATTATTTTTTCTTATTCGTATAAAAAAGACTAGCTAGTCTGTTACTATCTAATCATTGTACGTAATGTTGCCAAATATGCGTATAAATAGATTGAGCCAAACCGGAATGTTATTATCACTGAATTTACATCACGCAAATTAAAATTTGGTAGTTGCAACATTATGGCGAAAACGTTAATACCTTTTTTAACTAAAGTGCGAAATCCAGATCAAAATGCTATTGAAACTTTTCAAATTATTTCATTGCATGTTTTTCAAATAAAAAAAATATTACAAAAAATTAAAAAATAATAGTTAGTATTGCCATATGTATATTAAATAACCATATTCAATATTAAGCAAAAATCTGATGTGTTTAGAACACGGCTTTCCTTATATAATGCAATGAATCTACTCCTTTTACAGTCCAAAAGTAATGTATAAGAACCACGGTTCTGTGTTTTTAACGCACATTTGACAATTTTCCGGATGACAACATGTAAAACTATTTCAAAATATCCAATTAATTTATATTTCGCGTAACTCTAAATAAACAATTATCAATTTTGATAGCATCCTCAATTTTGATAGCAGTTTGATTGTCTATAGATTTAAATATTTTAATAATTAATTCATCAATTAAGCGTCATTTTCATTAATTTAGAGTCATTTTTGTAATCTTGAGAATATTTTTGTTAATCTGGACAGATTAACGCTTTGCTAGATTATTGGCCGAGTTTGCTAAATGCATCACCAAGTGTTACAGACAAGCGGAAAGAAAAGCATTTCTTATATACTAGAAGGTATGCCTGTCATAAGACCGAAATCATAATTTGCGAAACATTGCTTCACATTTCGCGTCATTTTTATCAATTTTGCGACTTTTTTGTCACTTTGGTATCATCTGAAATAATCACCAACGTGGCGACGTCCCGCTAAATTTCTCGCCAAGCGTTACGGACGGAGAAATGGGTTATTTTTATAGTCTACTCTTATGTTCTTTCCATGTTATTGAACGTTCATCAATTAGTCGTCATTTCATTGCTTTAGCGTCGGTTTCATGAATTTGGCGAATTTTTATCAATTAGTTGACATTTTCGTCAATTTGGCAACATTTCAAAGGTCAGCAAGTTGGAAATATTGCGACAAATTCGCCACCAAATGCTAAGTGTTACGAACGAAAAAAAGGTTATTCTTACAGTACAGAGTGGCCATAACTAAAGTAGAGGTTTTTAGACCCCGATAGTGAGAAAACTGTTGAGCCAAACTCAACCAAATTTGCCGTAAATACTATTTCGACCTCGAAGTTTGGATTTTTACAAGAAAAAAATAATAATTCGGATTTTTGCCACCACCGGCTAAAGTGGCGCTGCAAGGTCCATTTTTGGAGTTAAATAGGCATAGGAAGTACAAAAAGTTAACATTTTACATGCATTTTGATATTGAAATCATATTTTACATTCACACTATCACTTAGATTTTATCAA
This sequence comes from Amaurobius ferox, assembly GCA_951213105.1. Lineage (NCBI taxonomy): Eukaryota > Metazoa > Arthropoda > Arachnida > Araneae > Amaurobiidae > Amaurobius > Amaurobius ferox. The sequence continues at coordinate 44,476,853 of OX578140.1, read as the reverse complement.
ACATTTTAGCAATTATGTCTCTCATACGCAGTAGGGCGTTGTAGTAAATATGTAAATTTTCACGGATTTTCCTATGAAGTGGACCCCTGTTCACCTGATCTGATTGACCCCTTGTGACTTTTGGGGCCATGTAAACCGCTTGTATACCAAGGGAATGTGGATAATAATAGCCACTTTGAAGGATTCTTTTGAAGAATTCGTTGACGGATTCTTTTAAAAATCAAAACCCCATGGTCTAAATAGTATTTACTGCAAATTTGGTTGAGTTTGGCCCAACAGTTTTCTTACTATCGGGATCTAAACACCTCTACTTTAATTATGGCCACCCTGTAGATTCTTATATTTTTTCTAAAGTATTGAATTTTCGTCAATTAGTTATCATTTTCATTGATTTAGGGTCATTTTTATCAATTTAGCAACATTTAAAAAAGTCGCGAAGTTGACGACATTCCGCTAAATTCGTCGCCAAAATCTCTCCAAGCGTTATGGACGGAGATATAAGTTATTTTTATAGCAGATAAATGATTATTGGCGTCCAAATACAAAAGTATTACCCAAAGTATCTTTTTTCCTGAATGAAACGAGCTAGATCGACGAGAATGATGTCACCAAATTTATCTCATGGTATTACATATGAAAAGTGAACATGTTTCTCAGTAAGAAATATTTTTTTTTATTTTATATGACTTTTTGATAATTTTTTTGAAAAATCTGCAATATCTCGAGAACGGTTCATGTTAGAGTTCTAAAATTTATGCCAATCGTTTTCTAATGAAAAATGACATAAGAAATGTCTATTTCCGTAACTTTATTAGCGGTTTTGATTTTTTGACGATTTTTTCAAAATTTTATTCAAAAATTTAGGGGGGGTTCTGACCATTCGATTGAGTATAAAAAAAATGCTTCCAGTGTTTACGGATTGTGATTTTTGTACCAAATTTCGTTCGAATCGGTCCATTCGTTCGTCAGTTATCGTCTCCACTGACGCACACACACAGACATCACTTCAAAAATGTTTGATTTGTGATCAGCGATGCTTAAAACGTGCTCTCCCGTCGAAAACTCGAATTCGAATTTTCGACCCCGTCATAATACTTCCTTTATACATTTAAAAAAGTCGCCAAGTTGACGACATTCCGCTAAATTCGTCGCCAAAATCTCTCCAAGCGTTATGGACGGAGATATAAGTTATTTTTATAGCAGATAAATGATTATTGGCGTCCAAATACAAAAGTATTACCCAAAGTATCTTTTTTCCTGAATGAAACGAGCTAGATCGACGAGAATGATGTCACCAAATTTATCGCATGACATTACGTATAAAACGTGAATATATTTCACAATAATTAATAATTTTTTATATGATTTTTTGATCAATTTATTTGAAAAATGTGCAATATCTCAAGAACGGTTCATGCTAGCTTTCTAAAATTTATGTCAATCGTTTTCTAATAAAAAATTACATAAGAAATGTCTATTTGCGTAACTTTATTAGCGGTTTTGATTTTTTGACGATTTTTTCAAAATTTCCCTCGAAAATTTAGGGAGTTCTGAACATTCGATTGCGCTTAAAAACTATAGGCTTCCAGTATTCACGAATTGTAATTTTTTTATCAAGTTCGAATCGCTCTATTCGTTAGTGAGATATCTTCTCCACAGTCTCACTGACACACACACACACACACAGATAATCTCAAAATCATTTGTTTCGTGTTCAGGGATGCTTGAAACGTGCTTTCCCGTCGAAAACTCGAATTCGAATTCGACTCCGTCACAATACTTTCCTTACTTTATACTATGTATACAAAGAAAGTAATTAATCTTGTAGAATCATTTTCGAGGATCTAGGTCGCTCCATTCGCGAGAGAAGATATTTCTTGTAATAGTTTTATGTTTTAACGCTAAAGAATTCTCCAACAGTTATTTATTTTAAGGGATCAAAATTCACTCCGTTTGGGACTAAGACAGAAGCGCCTAAATTCAATTTGCATAGTGCTGATACAATGTCAAAAGCATTGTGCTGTACATCATATTTTTACTGTAAAAGAAATTAAGTCAGAGAAAGTCATGTGCTGCCCCCATCGTATTTCTTACAAATAAGATGGACACAAAAGAACCAAAAATATGAGTTTTTCATGTTTTGCTTTCCGAGCAGTGGCCTGTTGTCGAACAGGTTCTGTACCCCGCAAAAAGCAATGTTCTGGAACTTTGGGCTTGTCCATTCTCCATGATTGGCCGAATACCCATTCAGCTGAAATTCCGTCTTGTATTTTATTTTATTTTTTGTGGTATGTTGTTTTGTCGTCCGAGGTCAAGTATCATGGTCACGCTTGGAGAATTCTAGAAAACAAAAACACAATTTGTGATGAAAACATTACTAGGGATGCAAAGGGAAAACACTTAAGATTAAAATGATTCATAATCACATGTCATATATAGGTTTTTGATAAGAAAAAATACTCTGTTTTTCTTATTTAATGGTACTTATGAAATTTATAAAATATTTGATTTAGGCTGTTTATGAATTTTCTTACATACCTTGATGAATTCTCTTGTTATATGTTGAGAATATTTATTTTCACATTCATGGATACCTACGTTACAGGACGTGTACCATAAAACTGAATTAAAATCTTTGTCGGCTAAATAAGATCATTTATTTAAGGGATCATAGGACTCTTAAAATGTTAAAAAGTGAAAACGATATTCATTATATTTAACAGTTTATATCTTATAAAGTGTACATTATAAAACTACACTTTTATTTAGTGATAAATATGTATTTTCTTTTCATGTATAATTTTTTTAAAGAAAAAATACTTTTTATATGGTTGAAAACTATGAACTGTTTATCGAATAAAACATGGTGTGATAGCTTACGCTCAACATTGCTCAAAACTATTGTATGCAAAACAAATTTTGTGATATTTAATTATATTTTAAGAACAATTTCTTAATTTGAATTTAAATTTGTATTTAAAGAAACATTTTTACTTAATGCAATGTTGCACTTAGCTTTTACAAAAAGTTTGAATGCTTAACAAAATTGTTATGATAGCTTGTGTTCAACATTGCTCAAAAATGTTGTATCCAAAACAAAATTTGTGATATATATTTATACTTTAGTAACAATTCCTTAATCTGAATCTAAATTTGTATTTAAAGAAACATTTCTATTTCATGCAATGTTGCACTTAGTTTTTACAAAAATTTCGAAAGTTCATCAAAATAAAATTTCATACGTAAAATTATTTTTGCAGCAAGAAAACATGAAAAATATTTTGATTAATTTTACAAAGACTAACACAAATTATATATTCTGAAAATTACTTAAATATTGATACGTTTCAAGGTTATTTTACAGACAATGTCAAAAAATTATATTCTGAAAAAAAAAACGACTTTAAATTTATTTTTTAATATCTTGTTTACTTTTGGAACCTTTAGATTATAGCTCTAGTAATTATAGGAAATTTTACATACGAATTATTTCAAAATGTACAGAAATGTTCACATATATGTTTTTCAAAACAAGAAATAAAATTTTTTTGGAGGTTTGATAGTCATAGGACGCCTTTAAACACACTTGCAAAATTTAATTAAAAACAACATTAGTATTTAACTGCTATCAAATGAAATAATCAAAATTTGGGGAATGAGCTTGTTTTGAAGAATGAAGCACGTGTCTTTTCTTATAAACCGAACGTACTAAATCCGTGAGAAGTATGTTGATGAACTTGTCGCATAAAATTGCCTATGTAAAACCAGTCTTTTCAATGGTACTTAATACTTCTTTAACTTTATGTAACACTTTCGATCATTATATTAAAAAAAACGTGTAATGCCTGCGTTCTAAAATGAAAGCCATGTGCACACATGCACATATATACATACAAAAATTTTCAGAAATTCAATAGATAAATCACTTACATTTTATCCTGATGGTAAGTACATATTGGTACAATTTAAAAAATATAACTGGTCTTTTTTTTTCAAAGTGTAATAATCTTCAAAATAGGAAATAAAAGAATAAATGTAATTAAATATATAAATTAACTGCCTATTTTATACGCAATTTTTTCGAACAAAACGAATAAACCAACCCATTACTCTAGCATAAATTGTTTTCGTAACATTTCAGTGCTTTAGAGATTTGGCGAGCTGCCGACTTTTTTAAATGCTTTAAGTCCTTAAATGAAAAAGAAAATACTTTAAAATTTCAAATTTAAACTAATTTCAAACAAGCATCCTTTTTATGTGTTATTTTGTGCGATCAAACACCCAAATTGATGCATATAGAGAAATATTTTAAGAAAAATAAATAATTTGAGTATATAAGTCATGTTTTTCTTATATCTCAGAGTTTATGTTAGGAATATTTATAAAACGTTTAAAACTCATGTCACGTATAATATACAGCTTATAAAATTCATTTTTGTAATTCGATAATGCAAAATTTCTGGCACAAATCAATGTGTAATATAAAAAAGTGTACATGCACACCCAACGTATAAAAAAAAACTGAAAATACTAAAATTAATAAAAATACTAAAAATAAATAAAATTAATAAAAAAAATTAATAAAAATAATAAAAATAATAAAAATACTAATACTATACCCTAAAAATACTAAAATTACACTGTACTAAAATAATTCAAATAAATTTCTTTTACATTTGACACGAAATTTAGATTAGAAAATGAATACTTCATTTATTTAATGAAAAATTAGATCATATTATAGAAGGTGATTTATTTAAAATTTTGTCATGTGAAAAGTATCTTTGAATGAATGAATCATTTTTGAATAGTGAATGAATACATTTATTTAACGAAACTTTAGATCATGTTACAGAAGGTGATTTATTTAAAATTGTGTCATATGAAAAGTATTTTTAAATGAATGAATAATTTTTGAATAGTGAATGAATACATTTATTTAACGAAACATTAGATCATGTTACAGAAGGTGATTTATTTAAAATTTTGTCATGTGAAAATAATTTTTAAATTATACATTAAATACGTTAAACTTTAAAAATTAATGTTACCAATGTTAAATTAAATTACTTTTAAAGTTTTTTTTTTTATGTAACACACCACTCGGACACACAGGAACACTAATTTGCATGTCTCAAACACACAGTTTGGGATATGCTGCTTTAGATTTTAAGTTCGATCCTCCGCCCAGATGGTATTCATCTCACGTGTGCTTCAGGTTTTAGTTTTCTCTACAGGGTGTCCCAAAAAGATTGAAACGCGTTTTAATTCTTTACCTGTTGGAGATAAGTGGGCAATATAAATTGCAAAAATGTTGAAAGTAAGGTAGGAAATAAGACTACATTAATGAAATAGTCCTCCAATTAATTTTCAAAAAGTTATACTTTTTAAGTTTTTATACGACCTTCTTAGACAAAATTGAGCGAGTTATATTTAATTAAAAATTTAACATTGTGAATGGGGACTCTATATCAAATTAGAAATGTAAATTTGTGACATATCACAAAAAGATAAAACTGGATGATAATACATAGGAGGCATTTTTGCGAATTCCGCGTAGGCTTACGATGCAATCACGGATTAAGTACATTTCAATAACTAAGTACTTTTTCAATAATTAAGTACTTTTCAGTGCTTTTTTTTCTGATCTAAACAATTTCCATCGTCAATTTGTTTAGGATCCCTATTTTCACTAATGAAACAACCTTTCACATGGTACGGAAAAGTGGCATAAGTCAAATTTTTTCCTTTATCATAATTCAGTTGATATTAAAGATACAGATATGCGGGGTTTTTTAATGATCTTGTTGCATTAAAAATAAAAATTTTCTGATTGACCCAATTTGTCTAAGGGGGTCGTATAAACATTTCAAAAGTGTAACTTTCTGAAAATGAATGGGAGAACTATTTCATTAACGTAGTATCATTTCCTACCTTACTTTCAACATTTTTGCAATTTACATTGCCCGCTTATCTCCAGGTAAAGAATTAAAGCGCGTTTCAATCTTTTTGGGACACCCTGTATAATGCACCATAATTAAAACACACATTACTTTTGAATATGCATCTCTACGTGTAGTGTGGCCACATCTGAAATAAAAATCAGCCACTTCTCTCCAAAAGTTGCGTTTTCTTTAGTCATCATAAAAAAAATGTCTTTTACTTTTTAACAGTTCAGCAATTCAATGAAATTTTATTCACAAGTACTATAATTATTTGCGTACTATAATTATTATTATCATTACTAGTAGCTACGTACTTAACGTCTTCATTGCAAATATATACCCTCGTAGCTAATGGTTTCGTCGACCGTGACCGTTGCTTGTTTATTATATAGTAATTTGGGTTTCTATTCACACAGTGTAAATTTTGCGTAATGTAACCAGTTCGTTAGAAACAGAAATAACATAAGTTCAGCAATGACTTCTCAATGGACATTTCTAGAACTTTATGATTTGAAAAGTTCTTCGAATTGCAAAACATTTTTACCTTCACTGAAATTAATTTACTGTTTCATATTTTTTTTTCTTCTGAAAATAAGGTTTAAATTCCAGAATGTGACGTGAGCATCATACGACTTTCCCTATAGACTCAAATTATTATTTTTTTTCTTCACAATCCGTTAAATTGAGTTTAATGACTCAATCTGACACGGGTACTTTATTGTTTTACTTAATTTGCAGTTTCAATATATCTTCTTTTTTATTCGGCAACTTGTCGCATTTTAAAATGTCGCCAGCTCCTGAAAATTCCAGAAAACGTAAATATCTCGAGAATGGTTCCTCTTAGAGCAATACGGTTGAATTTATTCGTTTTATTACGTATAAAACGAGTATTTTATTAATATATTTAGGCATATTTATATTTTCATTTTCGGTTTCGACGATTTTTGCGGACTATTTCGCAAAAGAGGCCGGTTTGATTTTTCCGAATCGCGCCAAAATCTAATCAGTAGCAGGATTACCAGAAAGTGACTCACCTACTATATTTTGCGAAAATTCTTCTGATAGTTTTTCAGCTAAAGGGAATGCATACATTACATAGACAGACAGATAGACGGACACTCGCACAGAGAGACGGACATCCCACACACAGACAGGCATACACTCACACACACAGTCAGATGGACATCCCTACACACAGATAAACGTACACTCACACGAACAGAAGCCCACTCACACAGCCTGACATACACACACACACGTTATATCTTTCTCTCTCTAACACACAGACTGGCACATGCACACATACATACACACACTATCTCTTTCTCTCTCACACACACACATCACGCTAAAAATATCTGATTCGTGTTCAACAGTACCTGAACGTGTAGATCTGTCGAAAACTCGAGTTCTGATTTTCGACCCTATTCAAATACTTTCCTTATATACATTACCATGTAGTTTAGAAAAAGCAAAAAAAAATATTACATTGTTTTTATCGTCATAATAGTGACTTTTCTATATTTAAAAGATTTAGTAATATTAGATTTTTTGAAGATGTAATACAGAGTTAGAATACTTACATTGCATTCTCCTACATTTCATATTGTTCAGGTCATAATTAATCATACATAAAATTAATAAATTAAGTTACCCACAATTGAAATATATGTTCATTCGTTTCAATTGTGTTTTTTATATGTTTTATGCATTTTAATTTTTATAGTTAAACTAATAACCTCATACCCGTTAACGGTTCATATAATACTTTTTTCTTATTTAGCCCGAAGTATTGTACATCACACTCCCAGCCTTCCCCACATTCAACATCTTCTATGTAATCCGCCAACTAGCACTTTAGCCAAAATAACTGCTTGCAGAAAATACCATTTCCCCAACTGCTTAATAGTAGAAAAAATTGGCATAAAAATTAAATTAAAAATTCTGATGTGAGCAGCACATGACTTTCTCTATAGACTCAAATTCATTTCCTTTTTATTTCAGACTTTGGCGATTTTTGCCGGCCATTCAAAATGAAAAAGGCAAGTTCTGTTTTCCAAATCGTATCCAAACTGTTGGAATCTTGAAATAAATTGAGCTAGAGTTTCTGTTCGAAATTTCCCGCAAAAATCAACAATCTCTGTAAAAAAAGACAAATTTGTTTAACTATATTAGTTTAGCGCTCGATTCGATTGAAAATTGAGAAATATAATCTGGGCGTCACGTGACTTTCTCTTGCAGACCCAAATTCATAATCCATTAAATTGAGTTTATTTGCTAAAATTGGCAGGGATAATTAATTCATATTATATCCAGTTTGCAGTTTTAATATGTCTTCTTTTCACTAGGCAACTTAGCACATTTTAAAATATCGGCATTTCTTGAAAATTAAAAAAAAATGCTTACATATCTCGAAAATGGTTCGTTCTAGAGTTAGTGGAGTTGGTCTTATTTGTTTTGTCGTTAAACATTATGAATAAAGCAAGCATATACTGAATACGTATAAGCATACTTGGTGTCTGATTTCAGACTTTAACGGTTTTGCGGGTCATTTTGCATCAGGGAAATTTGTAACTGACTTACCTACCAAATTTTAAGAAATTTTATCTAATAGTTTTTAACTACAGTATGAAGCGTCAACATCTCTTCGAGGTACCAAAAACCTTAATATCATGAGAATGATCCAACCTATAGTAATGAGGTTAGTCCTATTCGTTTTGTCTTTGCACATAAAACCGATTGCACATAAAACAAGCATTTGATGAATATATTTCAGCAGATTTAGTCTTATATTTTCGATTTTGACAATTGTTTCGGGCCATTTTGCAAAAAAAAAAAAAAAAGGAGGGGACAGGCTCAATTTTTTGAATCATACCAGTTCTGAACCAGCACGAGAGTAACCCACAAGTAACAAATTTTGTAAAATTTCGTCGAGCAATTTTTCAGCTCTAGAGTGGATACATACATTTCACAGACACACACATATACATATAGACGCCACGTTAAAATTTGGTTTTTAGTGTTTTAAAGTGTTCGAAAAGTGTAAATCTGTCTAAAAATCGATTTCTGATTTTCGACGCAATTCCAATACTTTCCCTATTATTACCATGTATTATAGGGAAAGTAATAAGACCAACCCCAGCACTTTAGGATAAACTATTTTCTAGAGTAATAATATTAGCCTAGATATTCCAAGACTCTTTTATTTTTTATTTTCAGTGATTCGATGTCGTTTTACAATTCTCCAAATGGTGGATATAGAGAATTATTTCATAATCTCAAATGCCACATCATTTTAAATGAAATAAGTGTTATTTCACTCGTTATGTTATGTGACGAAGTTATAGTTGATATATTATGGAATAAATAACAGGAAAGATCAATCATGCTTAAACCATTGATTATGAAACACTTTCCAACTTCAATGCAATTTTATTTAAACATGTCTAAAATGCAATACATTCCTCGGTAATATTTTAAAACTTATCACAATACTACATTAATTTATTATATTTGAAAACTTAAATCTTCATCGAAAAAAATGAACTTCATTCAAATGACGGCATTGAAATAAATATTGCCTGGTTTAAATATCTCTAAAATGTGATACATTCCTCGGTAATGATTTTAGAATTATCATACTACTACGATAATTTATTATATTTAAAAACTTCATCGAAAACAACTGAAATTCATTCAAATGACGTCATAGAAAAAATAACACGCCTGGCTCTCTCTATAAAAGCAGCATTTCATTCATAAATAATTTCCCATTAATGTCATTCATCACAATACTATAATAATTTATTTTATTTAAAAATTAAGACCATGGAGCTACAAGTAATTAAACTCGATGCGTAAAACTTCATCGAAAAAAATCGTCCTTCTCTTTGTAAAATCAATGAATATTTCATTCATATCAGCTATGCAGGCTCCATGAACTAAATGATTTTGTGTTAAAGAAATACAGCAATTCTAATACAACTCATTCTATATATTTTGCTGTTTACATTTTACATAGGTGAAAAATAGGCTTCCTTGTAGAAATAATCAAATTTGGATGAGCATTTAAACTCAAATATATTGTAATTGCGTTGTTTCTGTATGTAGATGCACAGAATTTAAGCAAAAATAAAATGGTTTTAGGACGGATACAACACTCAATATGAATTTAAAAAAACTTTAAAAGTCACGATTTTGAGACAAGATGGATGCCATATATCATTTTGAAGTGGGTTACGTGATCTTTTCATATCATGGTCACGTGATCGCTTCATATAAGAGGTATTATTATTATTTTAATTCTTATTTAAAAAACTACTGAATATATTTCGCTGAATTTTTTTTTTTATATATTTTATGGAACAATTTGAATATTACCTAAAATTTTCGAAGCAATTTGTGAATTTTAAATCCGCTTAAAAAATGTTTGAAAAATTAGGTCCTATAGGACTCAATGTATTTTATTTTTTCAATCCGGGTTCAATCCAAAACCAATTGGGTGATATTATTCATTTATATTCCCATAGGTTCTACAGACCGTCTGAACAACATACTAAAATTTCATTTTGATTAAGTCATTTTTACGGCAGTTATCGTGCTAACGGACAGACAGACAGACAGAATGAACAAAGTCATAAACACTTTTCAATTTTGTTGTAAAGTGTTAAAAATGAACTTGTATCAGTAGCAAAAGTCATGTGCTGCAAGTACCAAAAATTTTAATTTCGTTTATGAAAACACATTTATTTTCCAGTAACATGCATAATAGTTCGAAGAACTATAGAACTATTTTGCTTCATTCATCGGCTTGAAAGGCATTAGAGACAGTGTTCCACTTAGTTTCATTGCCACAGGATTATCCCACATTCAACCATGCGTCTCAAATGTATCTATTTTGCTATAAAAAGTGCAATTTGCGTGGCCTTGAAATCGAAAGTGAAGGATCCAATGATTTTGATAGTTTCTTTCTTTCTTTCTTTTTTTTTTTTTTTTTTTGCTAATTTAGCTTTATTAAGATAAGATTTAAGTATTCTTTATATATTAACTAGAATGTCATAAATTAATTATATCCCGAATCGCACTTAAACTGTCGGAACTTATAAAATAACGAGAAATCGAAAAATCCGATTATCACTTTTAGCTACTTAATTTTAAGATAACAAATTATTTGAAAAATTATGTCGTTGTCAGTTCGGTGGGGGGTAAGTTTGAGTAACTTTGGAGTCTCTACGACACTGTAGCTCTACGGTCATTTTCATTTTATGCACACTTATAGATACGTAGGTTTTAATACTAATATATGTTTTAGGACTTTCGGAAGACGTTTTGACTATTTTTGGAGTGATAGCCGTCTGCCTATCTTTCGTCTGTCTTCTGTGTGTAGTCGATTTCTTGTGTAGACGATAGCTGCTACAAATACTATTGAATTTTCACAAAATATTTTATCCGACTTTGTTAACAAAAAATCTAGAACTAGGATAGCATGTTCTAAATTCGATAGCATGTTTGTTCTACATTCGAGTGAAAACATCGAAATTTATTTGAAATTTTATATTTTCTTAACATGGTAACATAGGACAAAATTTGATATAATCATGCATAAAAGGGTTTATTTATGGTTCAATGATCACGAGCGTAGCAAACATGGGCGGAGCACCCTGGTTTAATAAATAATATCTATTTAAACTGTTAATTTTACAGAAAAAAAATTATCAGTGCAGTGCAAATTAGAACTTAATCAAACAAACAAAATATTCCTTCGTATTCAAATTTATTTTACCTTTGAATTGATTATTGTCTCCCTATATTCTATACCCTGTTTTACAACTAGGGAAAAATATTTATTTTTTCCACTCATAATTAGGGGGCTTTAATTTAAAAATAATGTAATCAAAAATACATGTATTAAACACTGCACTTTCCTGTTATATAAAATCAGAACAGATGAGACTATATTAACGCCAGCAGCACCTAGATATAATTCTCAAAGCATTACGGTCATATTTAACGCTAGAACAACGGAAGCGGTCATTTCGACCGCATAATTACTTTGATAAACGATTCCTCCAAAACGGCTAATCTTAGCCCATTGAAATTTTATGACATTTCTTATTTTCTTAAAGTTATTGAAAACACAGAAGAAAATTATTCTAGGTTTTATAATAAGATAACAAATCAACGATCTTCCTAGAACGACGACAGCTGTCAAAGTAGTTATGCGGTCAAAATGACCGCTTCCGTCGTTCTAATGTTAAGCTTTTCACCTATAGGAGTTTCCTTTCTTTCTCTCTTACCCCATGGCTTAAATATTTCATATATTGCTTCTACCAAGAAACATTTGTAAAGAAACTTGTTGTCCCAACCAGAAATCGAACTGCGGTTCTTTGTACTGTCTACCGTTAAGTGACTGGGACGGAATTGAGAGCTCATATTGTCAAAGTGAAGTCTGATTTCTCTCTCCAAGCTGTAATGTCAGATAGACTTGCAACTGACAATCTGACTTACTACCTCTTGTTATTTTAACCTCAGGTTAGCCTCCTGTTGCTATTTTTATCCTTCATGTTAGCTTCCAGCGTGGTCGTTTTACTTTCCGAATTTTACCTTCCAGAATCCACTGAATTCGTGTTTGTCGCACTAAGGTCACTTTCAGACCCCCCCCCCCACTCCCATCTTTGCACTAACCTACAAGGTTGATTTGTTTGGGCGTCATTGTAAAGAACCTTTCTCTCCCAACCGGGAATCGAGCCAAGGATCTTCGTACTGGCCAGTCGATGTTATACCAGTGAGTTACTGGAGACAGAATTGCTAGATCTTATTGTAGAATGAACTCTGCACATTTCTGCGATTGACCTGCGACTAATAATCTTTCATATCTCAAAATCACATCTGAAACAGCTTTTGGTATTTTTAACATCAGAATTGTTTTACTGAAAACTGATTGCAGAGGTAGACATTTTGAGAATGTGGATCAATTTATAATAGAAAAAAAAGGATTTATAGTTTGCTAAGGACCATTTAAATACATTTTGATTTTCTAGGAAAATGCATTATTTATTGAATACAGCATACTGTGTCGTTTTGGATCGAATAAAAACAAATATGTAGAGCTATAACCCAACATAAAGTTTCATTTCAACGACTTTGTCTTGATATTGAGAGCTGATTGCGGAGGTAGATATTTTGCGAATGTGGATCAATTTATAATAGAAAATAAAACCCATTTAAAGTTTGCTCAGAACCATCTAAATGCACTTCTGATTCTCCAGGAAAATGCCTTATTTACATATTACAGCATATTGTGTCGTTTTGAATCGAATAAACGCAAATCTGTAGAGCTATAACCCAAAATAAAGATTTATCTAAATGACTTTGTCTTGATGTTGAGAGCTGATTGCGGAGGTAAACGTTTTGAGAATATGGATCAATTTATAATAGAAAATAAAATCCATTTAAAGTTTACTGAGAACCATCTAAATACACCTTTGATTTTCTAGGAAAATGCCTTATTTACATATCACAGCATATTGTGCCGTTTTGAATAGAATAAACACAAATCTATAGAGCTATAACCCAACATACTTTGTCTTGATATTGAGATCCGTTTGGATAATGGTGTCGAAACTGTGGAGTTCATTCAACACAATAATATTGCCTGGAGCACTAATTAAATGCTGCGACATAATTCGCATAACAATGATAATAAAAATGTCACTGGCAATGCATTTTTGTTTCAACAGAATAATGATCCTAAACTACTGTTAGGTTTGCATAATAATAATCATAGCTATACAGTGGTAGAAATACACGTTAATTATAAATTCTAAAACCTCTCGTTATATAAAATATCTGATACATATTCTAGATAAACGCCATATTTAATGGATAGAAGAACTTCTGAAAATCATTAAAAGACTGAGAGGCGAAATTTTTGTGTCAATCGTATAATGTCAATCGTAATTGATACTAATACTTATGTAAAAAGCATTCGAAATTATGTAAATTATTGAAAAAGAAGAAACTATTGTGTAGATGCATTTTGTTTTCTTAAAATTTTGCTTTTGTTGTTTCGTAAAAATTATATTGCAAAGTTCCTTGATTTTTTTTTATTTATGCCTCTCATTGTTAGTAAAAATATCATTAGTTTTTACTTTCCCTGCAATACATGATAATGTATAGGGAAAGTACTGAAATCGTGTCGAAAATCGCAACTCGAGTTTTCTACGAATCTACACATTTAACACGAAGAAACTATTTTTAGTATGACATCTGTCTCTCTCTCACTCTCTTTCTGTGTATGTGTGTGTGTTTATGCAATGTTTGTATCCACTCTAACTCATAAACAAATTGACCAAATTTCATAAAATTTTATAGCCAAGTCACTTGTGACTTACCCTAGTGCTGATTAGACTTTGGTACGATTCGGGTTAAAGAAAAATCTGCCGTTTTCTTGCGAAATGGCCCTCAAAAATTATCTGTATCCACTCTAGCTGAAAAACGAATATACTCAATTTCACAAAATTTGGTAGACAAGTCACTTATGAATTATCTTGTTACTGACTAGATTCGGAATAAAATAATTTGCCTTCTTTTCTGAAATAGCTCGCAAAAATCGTCAAAATCTGAAATAAAAGACTGCGTATGCTCAAATGCATCCATTGAATACTTGTCTTATACGTAATATGTGACGATGAAAAGAGTAAGACCAACCCCATTACTCTAGGACTAGTCGTTCACGAGATATTTTAGTTCAATCGCATTTTTGCTACGCCGTCTTTAAAATTACTTCCAGTTACCAAATAAAAACGAAAATTGAATTAAAAGTGCAAGTTCAGTATCATTTTAAATAATCATGCGTGCTATTTTGCGACATTAAACTTAATTTAATGAATTTTTAAAGAAGTAAAGGGAAAATTAATTTGAGTGTTTAGGGAAAGTTATGTGCTGCCCACATCAGATTTTTTAAAATTTTTTATCCCTTTTTGAAAAAATAAATCGGCTATGCATATTTTTTTTTACACCCGTCTTATATATGACATAAGACATTTCCTCACACTGTTATGCTATTACAAAACACGGGCAATTGATAAGACAGTCAGCCGATCCGATTCACCACTGATGAAAAGTTTTTTTTTCCTTTTTTATTCACTTTCGAATAAATTCGTAAAATAATTCCAGCGTAACCGCATTTATACATCAGAAAAAAATGGGTATTAATAACGGGCATTCATAAACAAATCGTAACGGGCAATTTTTTTAGGGCGATGTCGGCAACGATCTTCTGACTCATAAACTTCGGTGTAGCGTGCACTAGCAGGAGAAACGCCTTTCAAAAGAGACAGCAATCGACATCTTGACTGTGTCTTCGGCTCAAGTTCGACGCATGAACGCTCCAAAAGGTCGAAAACAAGAGGCCTTACGAGATTATATTGCGTCGCCGGGTAATTCACTTGAAGGAAAAACAAATGGTCATTAGTGTTATGAAATATGCGTGTAGAATCAATTGGCGACAAAATTGGAAGATTTGTTTTGAAACAGGAAAATAAATATATCTAGACATTAGTATGGACATTCTAAAAACGCCTTGCCGGCCCATTGTTGTAGAGGAAATTTTTTCCCTCTAGCCACTTGTTTCATTTTCCCCTTTGTTAACCTATGGAAAATAGTCCCTAATCTCTAATTCGTTTAATTTTTAGAATGTTTTCCTGATGTTTTTTCCCCTGTGTTAATTCTAAGAATGCGAATGTTTGTGCTTTTTTTTTTAAATCGCTAAAATAATTACATAGCAAAGTATTTCTAATATTTTTATGAATGTATTACGTTTCAATACATATCAAAAATACTATCTATTTTACATATTTTTATAAAAAGTATAAACCTTTCTCTTTTCAGAATCTATGCTTGGCAAAAAAAAAAAAGGGGCAAGAAAAAATCCTAAAAACTAAATGAACTTCGTTGTTAAGCATATTTTTGATAAGTTAACATGGGAGGAGTGAAATATTCTTTTAATGCCGAGGGAGAACGTTTTAATGCGATAAACCCTGGTTTCATCCTCGACTTTAGTTGATTGCTTTTCCAGTATCTAAACTTTGATCTAATTATACTGACGTCCAAAAACAAAGAGAGAAAGTCACCAGACGCGGACAAAGTGTGGAAGCGATTGGGGTTTCCCTCCGAACTTATGTGCATAGATATTTTAAAGAGCAGATATCCGTAGGTATGCGTAGGTGTCTATTAGGACATCTACGTTTATTTCGAAAGGAAAATTGTCATAGGAACAACAACCATACTTCGAAACGTTGTTATACAGGGGGCAGAATCTTTGAAAGGTTAAAAAATTGTTAAATAAATATTTAAGAATTTATAATTGGTAAAGGGGCCCATGCTGGTAATAGCGGGCTCCCAAGATTTGATGTCCTCTACTAGAAAGTAAGACCATTCTATTAATTCTTTATAAGATCAGAACGGTTTAGTTGGCAACACTCCATAGCTCAACACATGAGACCCATGTTCGGTTCTAATATCAAGTTGATTGTTTTTTCAACGGCTGGAATTTTATCTAATACTCTACAAAAGAACTCTCAAACTCTCAAAAAATGTTTAAACAGTTAAGTAAATACTCTCTCGCTATCTACTTTTCTCAAAAGAACCACTAATCTTTCGGAAATAGGTCTTCGATTGAAAATGCCTTAATTTACTTATACCCATCATTACGCATTTGTTTTAATCATTTGTGTAACTTCTGGACTATAGAGGCAAAACCATGTATTGGAAAATATTGCTCTACACTAACTACGCACACTTCTCTACTGTTCTACGCCACCAATGAGGTAAGTGAGTATAAAGAAAGGGGAAGTATAAGGGATCAAATCCATTGAAATGCCTGGATTCCAAATACACTATTCCAATGCCGTATTTTAGTGATAGTCAATAAGGTTGAAATGTGACACTTTCTGTTTTGGATTAGTACTTGGGTGGGTGACCACCTGGAAACATGGCACATTTCGGGCGCGGTATCCGGTGGTTTGCGCGCTGAATTTGCACGTTGCCACAACTGCCGCCGTGTTCATGCGGAGTACGATCACGCTAAACATGTGGGTCCGAAAGTCCCTCCGACAGGTTGGTGATAGGGAAAGGAGGGTACGCTCCCTGTGGATGCCTCCCCCAGTGGGTTCCGGTCTAAATTGGGTGGCACTTCCCGTCCGTTCAAAACGGTTACCTTACACCTTTCTGGTAGGTCGGACGGTCTGGGTCTCAACAACAACTTTCTGTTTTGGATGATAAAATAAACCACATTTTGTTAAATCAGATTGTGGAATTTTTTAACTTAACTTCCTAAACTGAACTGAAAAAACTATCTACTCAAATGAGGTGTTGCTTAATGGTAAAGCAATCGCCTAGGCATAGAATACTAACATTAATTACAGATCGTTTATTGTTATAGTTAACGTAAATTTTGCGTGCAAAACAAATTACTGGTAAAAGTAAGTATGGTTCCTTATAATTTACTTTATAAACTCAAACAAAAAATTTAGTTTAATAACTAAAATGTTAATTTCAGATATTTAAAATCACAGAATATTGTAAATGTGAAACTATATAGAAAAAGCGAAAGACAGAATTATTAACCTACTTAGTAGCAGAAATGGTGTATGTGATGAGCGGTGTATGTAACGGTGTATGTAATGAGCCATATATGTAATGTAACGGTGTATGAAACGGTGTATGTAGTGATGCAACGGTGTACGTAATGTAACGGTGTACGTAGCGGTACATCTATTGATGTAACGGTGTATGTAATGTAACAGTGTATGTAATGATGTAACGATGCATGAAATGAGCCATCCGGTGTATGTGATAGCTCATTAAGTCACCCCAAAAAAAAAACAATCAATTCGAAAACATTTTAATAATCTTCAGATAGGTACCCAAGCGCAAAACCAGGAATTGCCATGAGATTCTGATCTTCCCAAGAGCATAATATTTAATCGAATTCACTTCACAAATTTTACAGAAAACCATAGATGAAAATTTTTCTGCGATTTACACGTCAAATCTTTGTATATTAGCGATGCAGCGTTAAACAGAAGTACAATAAATCAACACGATACTTATTTTCTGGAACTCCTATAAGGAGGAACGATTTTAAAAACTCTCTTTGTTTCAAGTGATTCTAAGATATATCGAAAAATTTTAATTAACATACCTGCGTCGATCATTATTTTCTCCGCAAGAATGCGCAAATAATGATCAACAAATATAAATTCAATCATTATCAATTATCCTATAAGAATATCCAATTAATCTTAAATTGATTTACTAACGAAAAATCTATCAACTGCTCATCAAAAAAGAATCTAATTTCAGTAATCAAAATATTTCCTTTACCTTCGAACGAACATAATTCAATCAGGTAATTGTTGAAAACTGGTCTGATCTCCCCCAGGCCACTGTAAACATAGACAGGGGAGGGGGGGGGGGTTGCTACCGCTAATTTAATTGCCTAAAGCATGAGCAAAATCAAGAGGAGCGTCAATTTTTTGTAGGAAAATGATTCTGAGTAACGAACTAATTTTAAATTAAATAAAATTAACTGCAGTGCGTCCGTAGTTAACCGTCACTCATTTCAGCAATTACTTTTTATACCAGTCATTATTTTTAGCAATCGCTTTTTGAAGCAAATGGTAAAAACAAAGAAATGGGCACGCCACGCAGACGCATAAATCGCTAGCAACAAAGTCAATCACCACAACCTCTAAAAGCAAAACTTATCCCTCTCTCCGCTGACAAACATAATTAAAATCAAAAACGTGGCTTCAAACAATTGAAGATAGGTCCCTCTGATATGTGATATTGTTTAAATTTCGCAATTGGTATTATTAGTGCACGTTATTTTGGGAAAAATACAGGTTAATACAACAAGAAATTAAGCGTTTATATCTGATAATAAAAAATTTCACACGCACCAAATTTTATAAGAAAACAGCCATTTTCATTTGAGATTATCTAAAGTTTGTTAAAGTTGTCTTTTGCTGACGCAACACTCACAAGCAGTTTCGAATCTCCATATTTTACCCCAGAAAAAATTTCTATTATACGAAAGGCTTCCTATTATCTGTCTAATATTTTTTTCTATTATCTTATGTGCTCTGTATTGATTCTATTCAATCATTTTCATCATCATCTACTTCAGCAGTATCCAGAGATGATTTAGCATTTTCCTCTATGTCGCTGTCTGTAAATGCCTGTGAAATTCGTTGTGAGATCGACATCAATATCGACGAATTCATCAAAATTTGGAAATGGTTGATTGCACGCCTTTGTCAAATCTTCAAAAGATTGGGGGCCGTTGTCGAGATTCTTGGCATCGTCAAAATATTTGGTAAATAAATCACGATATTTTATAGGCCATCCAACGTTAATGACTAAACAGCGATGAGGGGATAAATACCTGTGCAAAAAATGATGCCTGAGAAACACGTAATTTTCCTGAGAGAAGAAGAAATTCCAATAAACATATACAGGGAGTGTAAAATGAACCCATATTTTATCGTAATATCTGAGTTATCTGGCAAACAACAGCTGCCCGCAAGAGATTTTACTTACAATACATGGTAATGTATAGGAAAATCATTAGAATTGTTTCAAAAATCGGAACTAGTACAGGTTTCGACGGATCTACACGTTTTGAGGACTTTAGAAAACGAGTCCACCATTTTTAACGTGACGTCCGTGTGTCTGCACAATGTTTGTATCCACTCTAGCTCAAAAACTATCCACGAAATTTAGCAAACTCTAGTATGCATATCACTTATGCTTTACCCTTGTGCTGATTAGATTTTGGTTTGATTCGAGATAATAGAACTGGCAATTATTTGCTGAATGGCTCGCAAAAATCGTCAATATCAAAATTAAGACACGAAGTATGCTGAAATGTATTAATTAAATAGCTGTTTCATATACTATTTCCCCAAACGCAGGCAGAATTTGATATTCGCACGTTGTTCTTCAAACGCCATTTCCGTTTTCGACGAACGCGAACGACTACAGGTCACTGACACGCATTGTCTGGAAAAACACCTGGTTCTTCCTTTTCACATCTCGCGTCACATGTGCCTGTACGCCAAGGTAAAATAGTTCCCCTCTCCTCCAATCAGGGTTGGAAATATCACAGTCTCTGAACTTTTTGATCGTACCTTGTATATGTCATCATAGCTATCAGCAACCTTACTCCTCAGTACGGACAGCTGATACCCCTGAAACTTTCCCTAGCATGCTTGCAAATGTTTTTCAGCTCATTGAGTACCCGTGAAAAATCACGGGAGAAATTTTATTCACTGAAAATTAACAAATATAAAAGATTTTTGTGTCTTCCTTGCTCTTCCGTGTCCTCTACAAACTTTCCATCTTTTGTCGAGGTTTTAGAGCGCGGATTTCCGAGCCATTTTCTTGTAAACCAACGTACTACCTTCTGTAATCCGTCTATGAACAGTTTTTCCGAAAGTTGGAGTCGGCTTCCTGTTTGAATTTGACTCATACATATTCTGAAAAATGCCATAAGCAAAAGTCGCCTGTCATCGCGTGCTGAAGTAGCACGTGTCCTTTCAGAGTGACATTTTGACATCCAGTTATCGCCACCGGCTAATATTCTATAGATATACTTCGTTTAGAGCTATTTAATTGCGTTGTAATTTCCTCTACAGCTCGTCCTACCTGCTCGTTCCTCAATTACGGAGCCTTCAACTATTTAATGAAGTTACCCAGAAGACAGTTTAAATTATATAGTGTTCATTTGGTTTCAAGAAATTTGCATATATTTGTGAATCATGCGTATGATTTCTACACATATGCTAATTCTAAAACATAGTTTTAAATTGTACAACTTTTCTTATTTTGGCTATCATCTACACCGTCATGTACATGCTATAGGGCATTTTTTTAAAAAATATATGCACATTTTAAAAGAATAATTCTGCATTTTTGTGATCTAGTTAGAAATTCCTCGAGTGTT
This sequence comes from Amaurobius ferox, assembly GCA_951213105.1. Taxonomy (NCBI): domain Eukaryota; kingdom Metazoa; phylum Arthropoda; class Arachnida; order Araneae; family Amaurobiidae; genus Amaurobius; species Amaurobius ferox. The sequence continues at coordinate 44,455,898 of OX578140.1, read as the reverse complement.
TATACCATGGAGGTAAAAGTTTCTATTAAGGAGTTAAAAAGGAGTTAATAAAAGGAGTTAAACCTTTCTATTAAGAAAACATCAATATCGTTTGAGCCAATAATTCAGGTGGCTCTGGGATAAGAAAAGTAGTCCTGATTTGCATGCATTTTTTTGGCGAAAGACCTAAAACATTTATTTAAACTGTCAATTTTGTAAAAAATAAATTATTAGCGCAATGCAGAGTAGACCTGAAACAATAAATAATATTCCTACGTATTCAAAATTATTTTACCTTTCAATTAATTTTTTCTCCATATATTCTGCACGCTATCCTATAACTATGAAAAAGTACTGGTTAATTATATTCATAATTAGGGAACCCTTAATTTAAAATTATCAAACATACATATATACTAAATACTACGCCTTTCTGTTGTGTTAGATAACAAGAGCAGCTACTTTACTAACACTAACGTCACCTAGCTGTAATTTTCAAAGCTTTATGCCATTTCAAGCGTTTCATCCATAAGAGTTTTATCTCCTTCTTTCTAACTCTATGGTCTAAATTTTTGATATCGGCTATAGACGAAAAAAGCCAATTACAAAGCTGTCGAACATATAATGAGTAGAAATCGACACTAAATTGCCTACAAAAACCATTTATGTAACAAATTTGGATTATAGCGAATGGCTATCAAATTAAACAATGATACAATAAATTACTCTTATATTCAGATGAATCTCACGTCTTTTATCTCATAAATGAGTACTACGAACCTGGTATTATTTGTATACGCTCGTGAATCGTGGCGCACGTTTAACAGCATAGTGATGTGGCTGCGTATCTGTCAGCGGATTAAGTATGACAAGTATTTATTGCTTTCCGTATGCGCGTTTCGTTTTTTCCTGGTGTCGATTCGTACTAACTACACAACGTTCTGCAACTTTGTAATTGACATTTTTGTATATCTCGTTTCATTGTCGAGTTCGATATCTCATTTTTTTTAATACTCCGCTAGGGACACTGCAATTGCTTTTATTCTATCGGGCATGGTCCCTTTACTGTAGATTTACCTAACGTGTACACTCATAGATCTATCCTTATAGTTATTGAGATGCTTGAGGACGTTACCCTACCCTGTATAGTTATATAGTTAAAAAAAATTTCATTTCACCCAATTTTTTTTAAAAATATAACGCTACTGTTAGAAACATGAAACGTTTAATACACACTTGGAGCTTCTGAGGTTTTAGTTGAAATATTTTATTAGGCATAAAGATTTAACATGATATTAAAAGGCAAAATTCCAATTGACACCTTCTAGTGACCTAATAAATTACTCGAAAATTGATTCAATTTATTAATGGATTCAATCTATTTTATTGGCAATGAGATTGAACATAGGGTTCTGATATAAGTTTTACACCCTACAGCAAAGTGCAAAATGGCAGTCATTAAAAACCTGTTTTTGTTTGTCTGGATGTCGTTTGACCTCCTTTAACTTGGAAACGTCTCAAGGAATTTACATGCACATTGGTCAATGGTTTATTAAGCTATTTCGAGAGCAGGTTTATGAATAAAGATATATTGGATTTTGTACATTTAGACATCATATTTTGTACATATAGACACCATATTTTGAATATTTAGACATCATATTTTGTACACTTAGACATCATATTTTGTTTATCAGACATCAGAAATTCAAGGATCGGGCAATCCTGATCTGAACCATGGCGATGGAGCCGCAGCAGGGGCGACTTTCCTAGGCGTCCATCAAGACGTAGATTATTTTTATAAAGTAAAAATAATTTAAGGAAAAAATATGAAAATAATTTAAGGAAAAAATGTAAAAATAATTTAAGGAAAATATTAAATCAAATAAAGGAATTAAGGAATAAATAATTCAAACGTGTAATGAAAAAATGCATAAAATTGAAACTTAATTATTCTAAGGATAAAAGTTACATTTTAATCAAAATATAATTTTATGCGGTAATATTATATATAAAAAATTTAATATTTTGTTACTTTTGATACACAATAATTGTAGATAATAATAATAGCAAAATTTTTATTATACAGGTGTTATTTTCTATTAGCAACAAGCATATAAAAAAATGATACCTGCCCCAGTGAGAGGCGTCCATGGACGCTAATGTCTGCAAAGGGAGGATCGAACTGTTTGGGATAGGGTATGTCAAATACCTGTCTTTTTGAGAGGTTCTTCGTTTGGGATGGACGCTGTCCCACTCGTAAGCAAAAGGTTAATAAATTAGTGGAGTACTTATAACCCATGCTTTAATGTGTGTGAAAATACTAAAATCTCGTTTTATCTAGCCAAACTATATACAGTTTTCAAAATTTCATTTCTGCATTCATGTCTAAGCAACATATGTGGTATACTACCCAAATTTAGTTTAAATCGTTTAAACGTCTTACGAAATTAAGAAGGGCCAACAATTTTGAAAAACCCCAGCTTTGTAGCAAAACTGGTTATATTTTTCAGAAATTTCTCTGCGTTCACATATACATAATATATAAATGGGTCCAAATCGTTTCAGTTTTTTTTTTTGGGGGGGGGGGTTACAAAAGTCCAACGATTTATCACACCCACACTCATTCACCCCACAGATCGACCCAAGCATTTCCGGTATTTAGAACCCCGCAGATGTATTTACGGTAAAAAAATTGACTTGTGATTAAATCACGATCATTATATTTTTCTACGGCTTCATCGGTTAAATTATAAAGATTACCTAATATATTTCTAAAAGCATATCTACCAAGAAAAGTGATCCAAGTCATACTATGGTTATACCATATTTTCTTCTAGATCAGTGCGAGGAAAGTAAAAAAATTCGAAAATACGTTTCCAAACTAAATTTTTCGTAAAATGCACAATGTACTACTATATCGATACAGTTTTTCTGTGGCATAGAGAATAAGGAAACGCTTTAATATAGGATTTAACATAGTAATAAGAATTTAAATACTCGTTTTTGCCCTTCTGTTATGACAGCTCTTTACTCGGAAATGGATCAAGTGACTTACCCATTTTTTTCATTGATTTGTTAAGTTCAATTGAGAGCAAGCAGGTTTACGGCAAAAGAATTTCAGATTTTATACAGCTTAAAAGTGTCTAAATGTAAATTCGATAAGGCACTATTGAAATATCTCTTGAAATATGTGATCTATTTCTGTGAAACTTATTCCTCTACCGATTTTTGCTTTTTTATTTATTTATTTATTTATTCGGCTCTGTTAAGTTAAATGGGGAGCAGGTTTAATTCTAAAATTATTTTATATTTTGTGGTGTGTAAACTTGGAATCATTTTCAGATTAATACTCGTGCCACATGAATTTTCAAAATAAAATACATGTCATAAAATGTTACATAGGGTATTTCAGCGCTTAAACTTAAATTATTAAACTGATCATTTTCGCAATTATTCATTCTTTTCAGAGATGTGGAAATGTAAAATTTCTAATATGTCCAAAAAAGCTAGTGTTAACTAAACAATGGTTTCCATTTATTTCTGTTTAAAAGTTGCAGCGTCCACTTCGATGATAAGAGCTTACAATTTCGTCCCAATAGTTCAATGGTAGAGCGTCGGCTAGCCAGTTTGGAGATCAAGGTTCGATTCCCGGTTGGGGCAGCAAGACTCTTTACAATGGAGCCCGAACAAATCAACCCTGTAAGTTAGTGCAATGATGTCGGAGGTCTGAAAGTGACACTGGTACAACTAGTGCGGATTCAGTGGATTCTGGAAGATTGAGCGCCGATTTCAAGTTGAAAGAATAACGGCCACGCAGGGTACTAACCTGGGTAAAAATAGTAGTAGAAGGAGGTTAACCTGTGATAAAAATAGCAGGAGGTGGTCAGTCAGATTGTCAGTTGCCCGTCAATCTGACATTAGAGGGTGGAGAATGCAGAGTTCACTTCGACAATAAGAGCTTGCAATTTCATCCCAATAGCTCAATGGTAGAGCGTCGGCTGGCCAGTTCGGAGATCCAGGGTTCGATTCCCGGTTGGGGCAACAAGGTTCTTTACAAAGTACTAAAAATGCATACACCCATTTGAAAATAATGAATGTAGTTTCCTATGATTTTTTTTTCCTTTTGTGATCAAAAATGTACAACTGTGTAAAAAAAAAACGCCACTAATATTAAATTAGTTCCCCAGACATTTATTCATATCTTCCTAAATAATTATCTTGTCCCCCTGATTTTTTGTATTATGTTACGACTAAGAAACCCAAACACAATTACGCTATTCTATTTTTTTTAAAATAATTTTTTGTATGAAATATGAAATAGAAAATTAATATTGGAAAAAAAGAATTGAATAGGAACCTAGATATATTTTGGTGGAAATCGATAGACAAAGACTTTTTATAAGAGTATGCAGAATTTCAGCTGAAGTTCTTTTGTTATGTTTTCTCCCAGAAATTCTTTTGTTATGTTTAAATATTCATAATACGTAATTCTGTTTTCTCAATATCATCTGTCCTATTTTTAATTCTATTTTTTATTGCATCGCCCGAATGAAGAATTTTCATAATTTCCCTTTTTGCTTCGTCACCAAACATAATTACGCTATTTCGCAATATGCTGGTAAAATAAGGCTCCGCTGCAGTTTGTAACTTTAAAACAATTAATTCAGCTACCTTATATGACGTAAGTTGTGCCTTACCGGATAATTTAACAATTTTTATCAAAATAATTTACTTGTTTAACTTGCATGCCCTATAATCTTTTGAAACAATCTTTAGTTTTTGAAGCAAGATTTTAGTGCTTCGTAGAAAAGTAGTGTTTCAACTTAGCAAAAACTATTGCGATATCGGACAGTTTTTTTCACATAAAAGACTTTCTTCCTCACCAGTCCATGTAACATTGAAACTTAATATTCATCTGAATATTGTCTGTTCTTTTTTATATTTTACTATGTATGTAAATATTACTATTTCTGTATTTGCGTCATTACTACTACTTCCACTTGTACTTGCTCTATCATTAATATTTTACACAGAATAATGTCTTCGTTTAATTTAAATGTTTTCATTTAACCATTTTGCGGTACTATGATGCTAAAAGCTATTTCTAAAATAAACAAAATAGCAATTGATAAATGAACATAATCTATATATAAATAAATTTGAAAATATGTCTGTCTGTCTGTCTGTGACATCATCACGGGAGAACGGTTGAACAGAATTTGATGAAATTTTGTTGTAGCCTTGAATTAGCCCTACTTAAAATTTTGTTCATATTTCGAGTTTCTACGACCAGTGATTCTAGAGATATTAGTGAAAAACGAAGCTTTCGTTTGTCTCATCATCACGGGAGAATATCTGAACCGAATTTAATAGAATTTTATAGGTAGACTGGAAATAGCCCCCCTTAAATTTTGTCCAAGTTTCGAGTTTCTGAAACGAGGGGTTGTAGATATATTAATGAAAAACGAAACTTTTCCTAGGAGTTCTGCTCTAACTTCCTGGTTCCTCCAAACGAAAAGGTTGGAAATCGTTTGTTTAAAACGTGAAAGTGAATTGAAACTTTATCTCTGAGTTTGGTGGGAGTTTATTGCGCTAATTAGTCACTTTCTGAACACATGAATGTTTAAAACATGAATTTAAATGGAAAATCTATTACCATGGTTTACTTTTCATAAGTTTTTACTCAACAATGAAAAGTACTAAGAAATCAAAATGGTTATTTAATTATTAGCATTTTATGAGGAAGATTCTATCTTATATCATGTTGCTCGGCAACGCAATAAAATTAAATGTGTTTGTTAATGTTTATTATTATTTTTTCGATTTGAATAATGAATAAATGGATATAAAATATATATCTTATGAACAGTTTGAATTTTCTTTTAATTATATTAATTACGAACTGCGTACATCACTTTCATTTATTTTGGAAAAGAGTTTTCAAGCTTATATATTATGTTTAGCTAATAAACTCATATATTGTGTTTAGCCAATAAATTCATGTAGCCGATTGTTGAAATAGAAAAAGAGTAGAACGCATATATCTTCTAATACAATTTTAGTGTTTTCATTTAGTATATTCAAACGGGATCAGGATATTTTATTCAGATCTGCAAATTTAGAGCTACGAATTTGGTGGGATATCGCTAACTTGGCAGCTTTCCTTAAATGTTGCCAAATTGATGGAAATGTCGCCAAATTAATAAAAACGACGCAAATCAATGAAATTTATTTTGTTTTGTTAGAAGAGAGTACTGAATTGTGTTTCGTTAGCATTTGTCTGCCAGTCTAACCGTCCTACTTAGTACAACATTTAGCGACTTTTTAAAATGTCACCAAATTGATAGAAATGTTTGTAAATCCATAAAAATACCTAGAAATTGATAAATTTAAGTTAAAAAAGAAATTAATTGTGTTTTGTTAGGGGATAGTATTTTGATGATGTTTCGCCAATTTGTCGCCAAGTGGGACTGTCAGTTCTACAGTCCCACTTGGAGATAAATTTGGCTATTTTTTAAAATGTCGCTAAATTGAGGAAAATGTTGTCAAACCTTTCATAGAGATAGCATTATTCAGACGATATTTTTTTTATCAATATATTTGAAGCAAATAATATCATGTCGCTTAGCAACGGATTTAAATCCAATGTGTTTATGCGACAGACGATTTTTATTAAATCTTTTCCGAGTTGAATAATGAAGATATGTATATAAAATATATTTCATTGCCATTACATTTTTCACTGGATAATATCAATTACGGTCTTTACGTTTAAACATTATTATTATTGATATTTTCGGGGATTATTGATTCTGGTATTTTCAAGCTATTATGCCATTGTTTTATTGCGGCAAAAATTTTTGAAACTCATATATTGTACGTTGTACGAGTAATCTTCTACAAATGCATGGGTATATATTATAATCTAAGAGAATATAAGTAGTACATGTTGATATATACATATTTTGACATATATTGGCATATATTGGAATCAAGTTCGACCTTCTGGTATGAAGATTATTGGGATTATTGATATTTTCAATTTATTACGTCATCTCTTTTATTTTGGCAAAGATAATTGAGACTCATATTGTAATACGGGGGTAAACGTCAACTAACACTCGGACATATCATCAAGTCTACGACATTATAAGTAATACGGGTATATTTCCCCATATAATGTTAGCACTTTTATTTTGGCATATATTGGAATCAATTACTGCCTTCAGGTTTAAAGATTACGGATTTATTGATATTTTCAATTTATACATGTAATCTACTAATACAGGTTATATATTCTAATATGCGTGTATATAAGTAGTACGAGTCCCATACAATTTCAACGCTTTTATTTTACATATGTTGATTCAATTCCATATTTTTTGTATGTGATTTTCAACGAGTATTCGGCTAGTACAGATATATACTAATTGCCAAGTGTCCGTCTGTCTGTCTGTCTGTCTCGCCCTTTTTAGGCACTTCCCGACGAGATTTGCAATTTGGTACACGGGTTGATAAAAAACCCTGGAAAAATCGAATTTTTCAAAAATCTTCTGTAGAGGGGGTGTTCCACACCAAAACGTTCGAAAGAGTGAAATGATAGGAAAGTATACTTTGCGTTGAGATAGAGACTTCAAATTTAGTGTATGGGTAAACCGTGCGATAGGAAGAAAGTATGCAATTTCAAATTTTCAATAGTTGCTACTCTAGGGGGTTTCGAGCGCCGAAATGTTCGAATTTCCGAACAAATGAGAAATGCCTGCTTTAAAATGTGATATAGGCTTGAAATTTGGTACATGGGATAATCATTTAATGAAGCACCCAACACGAATAGAGTTTCTCAGAAATGTTCGATTAAGGGGGTGCTCCAGAGAAAAACGTTCGAAATATAAAATGATAAAAAAAACCTGCTTCGGTGTGAGATAGAGACTTCAAATTGTACGTAAGGGTAGATAATTTGGAAGAAAACAAGTGTGCAATTTCAGTTTTCCAATATTTGCCACTTTAGGGGGGTGCCGTACACCAAAATGTTCGATTTTCGGAATAAAGGAGAAACGCCCCTATTAAAACGTGATAGAGGCTTGATATCCGGAATATGGGCTAATCATCTGATAGAAAACCAAGAAGAGTTTTTCACAAACGTTCATTTAAGGAGGTGGGTACTGCACACAAAACATTCGAAAGGTGAATTGATAGAAAAAGCATGCTTCGCGATGAGATAGAGACATCAAATTTGGTGTACGGGTAGATTGTTGGAAAGGAAGAAAGTGTGCAATTTCAGTGTTCCAAAATTTGCTATTAAAAGGGGTGCCGCACACTAAAATATTCGATTTAACGAACAAATAAAAACCACCTCCTTCATAATGTCATAGCGGCTTGAAATTTCGTACGTGGTCTAATCATTTGATAAAAAAAACCAAGATGAATACAGTTTTTCAAAAATGTTCATTTAAGGGGGTGCTACACAGAAAAATGTTCGCAAGTTGAAATAATAAAAAAAACATGCTTCGCGATAGGATAGAGACTTCAGATTATTATTTACTACTTTAAAGGGTGCCGCACACCAAAATGTTCGATTTTCCGAATAAATGAGATAAGCATCGTTTTAAATGTGATAAAGGCTTAATATTTGGTATATGGGCCATTCATCCGATACAAAACCCAAGAGGAATAGAGTTTTTCAAAAATGTTCAATTAAGGGGATGCTCCTCAGAAAACCGTTCGAAATGTGAAATGATAAAATAGCATACTTCGGGATGAGATAAGAGACTTTAATTTGATCTACGGGTAGATAGTTCGAAAGGAAGAAGTGCGCAATTTAAATTTTCCAATATGTTCTTTTTTAGGGGGTTCTGCACACCAAAACATTCAATTTACCGAATAAATGTGAAATGCGATTTATTCAAAAAGTTACATTATTCAGGGGTTGCTTATTGCGAGACCGTTGATTTTCAACGGGTATTCGGTTAGTATACAAGATTTCTATATATATATTAGAATACTATATTTAATACTATATATAATACTATATGTAATTAGATTACAAATTGTATAATCATTTTTAAGCCCATGTAACCCATAGTTAAATATTATCGGGAGTATTTAAAAGAATTATAATATTAAAAAAACCTGATGTGGGCAGCACATGACTTTCCTTATATAATGCAATGAATTTACTATTTTTACAGTAAAAAAAAAATAGGTTATTCTTATAGTAGATACTTAAATTCTTTCCAAGATATTGAATTTCTGTCGATTAGTCGTCATTTTCATTGATTTAGCGTCATTTTTATCCATTTGGCGAGATTTTCGTTAATTTGGCAACATTTAAAAAAGTCGCCAAGTTGGTGACATTCCGACAAATTTGTCGCCAAAATCTCGCCAAGCGTTATGGACGGAGAAATAAGTTATTCTTATAGCAGACAAATGACTATTGGCGTTAAAATACAAAAGTATCACTTAAAGTATCTTTTCTCATAAATGAAACGAGCTAGATCCACGAGAATGATGTCATCAAACTCATCGCATGATATTACATATAAAAAGTGAACATTTTTCTCAACAGTTAATTTTTTTTTTAATTTATGGGATTTTTTGATAAATTTATTTGAAAAATGTACTATATCTCGAGAATGGTTCATGCTAGCGTTCTAAAGTTTATGTCAATCGTTTTCTAAGGAAAAATTACATAAGAAATGTCTATTTGCGTTACTTTGCTTGATTTTGATTTCTTAATGATTTTTTCAAAATTTCACTCGAAAATTTAAGGGAGTTCTAAACATTCGATTGCGTTTTAAAACAATGGACTTCCAATTTCCACAGATTGTAATTTTGGTACTAAATTTCATTAGAATCGCTCCATTCGTTCGTGAGATATCGTCTTCGCAGACTCACTGACACACGCATGCACACACAGACATCACTTCAAAAATGTTCGATTCGTGATCAGGGATGCTTGAAACGTGCTCTCCCGTCGAAAACTCGAATTCGAATTTTCGACCCCGTCACAATACTTTCCTTATACATTATGTATATAAGGAAAGTAAAAAATAAATAAATAAATAAATAAGTAAATATATATATATATATATATATATATATATATATATATATATATATATATACACTCATGTCCAAAAGTTAAGCATAAATCGTAAAATGCGAAAAATTCGGATTTAATATGGATACAATGGTTCACAATCAGTTGTGGCGAATAGTGGGACGAAGGTAAATCATTGTGCATATGCAAAACAGTTTAGTCGACGTCGACATTGCGCAAAGCACCGGCGCACATCGGAACGACTATAAAACAGCCTCGAGTGGTACGGCCAGTTGAGGCAGAATTTCGCAATTGCTGTGAAACGGAGCGTTGTTAACACTCAAAAAGGACGAAAGACGTCATAAAGATGCCAACTGGACATGTTTCTGAAGGGACGAATTATTGGAATGCTGGAATCCGGTCGATCCCAAATCGAAGCGTCTCGAATTTTGAATGTGCCTAAGTGTGTGATCTCCAGACTGTGGCAGAAGTTCCTAACCACTGAATATTTTTCTTGACGACCAGTATCAGGTCGGCCAAGGGTAACAACCGCTCGGCAAGACCGATATTGGGTGATAACTGCGCGACGTTAAAGGAACCATTCTGCCAGACAATTGTGTTCAACCCTGACAGCCGCCATAGGAGTCACTGTTTCGAGACAAACTGTTTACAGGAGACTCAGTCACTTTGGTCTCTATGCCAGCCGACCAGCAGTTTGCATCCCCCTGACATGTGCACAAAAACGCGCGCGTTTACAGTGGAATTTGGAACATCGGCAGTGGGATGGACAACAGTGGGGCAATGTCATGTTCAGTGACGGGTCCAAGTTTAGCCTGCAAACTGATTCTCGTCGTACTACGATCTGGAGAGAACGTGGAACGTGCTTTCACCCGGGAAATATTACGGAAAGACATCGTTTTCCGTTTGGGGGAGTCAAGGTCTGGGCAGGTATCATGATGGACGGCCGCACAGACCTCCACATCTTTGACACGGGATCAGTTACAGGTCAAAGGTACAGAAACGAAGTCCTTGAACCTACCGTTCGATTGTTTCGAGATGCTGTGGATCCTGATTTCATATTCATGAATGTTAACGCGCCTCCTCACCGTGCGACCTTGGTCGATGATTTCCTTCAAACTGAAGATATTCAGAACATGCAGTGGCCTGTCAACTCTCTAATCTGAATCCAATAGAGCATGTTTGGGATATACTCGAGAGACATCTTACAGTCCTCCACTACCCACCAAGCTTCGTTCCGGGATTGAAAACTGCTCTCCGTAAGGCTTGGAACTCTTTGAGCAGACAACTCATCCAAACCCTCATCGGAAGTATGGGAAATCGTTGTGCAGCATGCATGGCTACCGGAGGTTTCCACACACAGTATTAAACTGCAGCATCACATTGCTTTAATTATTCTGTTTCACCGTGGTTGACACTCGTATTGTGACTCTTTTTCTTTCAACCCTTTTCTTTGGATAATAAAAGTCATTATTATCCTTGTTTTGCATTGTTTTCTTCTTCTATAATCCTATTACACCCGCATACAGCGTTTCCTTCCATTCCGGTGTATATTTCCTGAAACTTTCACATAAACAGCAACTATGCTTAATTTTTGGACATAAATGTATATATATATATATATATATATATATATATATATATATATATTTTTTTTAACTCCTGCAACTGGCAACAGCAGTCTCTTCTTTTATTGCTCTTGGATAGGACATTTGGAGTATTTTCTCAGGTATTTTATATATATTCCTATTTTATTTTTTAATATTTTTCTGGTCGTCCAAGTAGACACAATTTATAGATATTATCTATCTTTGTCTTCAAAATTTTTTGTTTATTTTGAATAGATACTTGGATTTTGTTACGAACCCCTCTCTGTCCATGCCAAGAAGACTAGGAAAGGTTTTTCTCGGCCCGCCACCTTATGTCTTCCAGAGTTTTGCAGCTGGCCACGCAATTTGATACTGCGGACTGCGGGGGGTCAAGGGCCAGATATTGGAGGGGAGGGCGATGGCGTTTGGAAGAAGAGAGGACTTGCTTCGGAGATGCTGAACTGAACGGACGATCGGACTCGCGGAGTCCCGAGTATTGTGATGATTCGAATAATTTGCGAATATGTGTAGATATGTGTAAATATTTAGATGTAATAAATGTGTCGTGTGATTATGGAAGTGTTTTGCTTAGTATAGAAACGAACCACCGAACGGGCTCAAGGCGATCAGCAATTGGAACTGAGAGCCGAGTTAGTTACACTGGCGTAGTCGGTAGGATAAATGCTAAGTAAATGGAAAGGTGGAATTGGCGTTGGAATAAATTGGATCGGAGTGAGTCATATGAGACTAATTTGTGTGTGTGTTTAATGTTCGTAATGGATTATCGATATAGCCTGTGACAAAGACCCCAACCCATAAGAAAGAATGATGATGACATCTGGTACAGAAGAAGAGGTAAGTGGAAATTTTCATAATTCATGGGTGATGCTCTCTGGGCTAGAGCGGATTTTAAATTAAATGGTAAAATTAGTAATGGTTTAAAGGGGGTCATTTGGTTTGTGGGGAGTAAATTATTGATGGGAGTAAATTATGACTTTTAATGTTTTGTTAATAAATAACGGAAATTCCTAAATGAGCAGTGACATAAGTAATATATGGATAAAGATTTTGCTTTAATATACAAATGTGTTTAAATGTTGTTTTGATAAGAAATTATGGTAAATTTTTGCATGAAATTGTGTTACATTTAATATTAATGAGATATTTGTATGTGGAAATATAATTAATATTATGCATAAGGTATTTTACTATTAAGAGAAATTTAAGTTATATTACTTCTAGGGTATTTGGTTTTATATTAAAGATAAACTATTTCACTGTAAAGGAAAAAATGATATATGTGATTGATAAAAGTGATTTGACATGTGCATATATTATGTATTTTGAATGAAGGGGAAAAGGCAATATTGTGTATTAAGAGGGTGGTATGGTGTAAATTAGGGTGAGCTATTATTGTGTAGGTAATCTTTGGTTCTCACGCAGTGGTTTAGGATGGCATATTTATTGGAAGAAAAGAAAATTGATCTTGTGAGGCTCTGTTATGAAATAGGCGAGACGGCGGATTCTGAGTGTGAAGTGGTGGAATTAAAAAATATAATTTGTGGGAGCAAGGAGTATGAGGAAGAAGCGATAAGGAATATATTGTATTCTATTAGGGAAGAGAGAGAAGAGAATGAAGAACGGGATAGAGAGAATAAAGAGGGGGAGAAAAGAAAATTAGAGTGCGATAGAAAGTTGAGAGAGTTGGAAAGAAAGGAGCAGAAAAAGAGGGAAAGCGAGATCAAATGGTTAATGTGGGAACTGGGAATGAACCAGGATAATAGTGAAACCCAAATTGGACAAAATACCACTACCCAGAACTTTAGCGGCCAAATTGGCAGAACAGTGAAAAATGTGCATAAGAGCACAGTGTTGTGCTTCGCATGTAAAAAGTTAGGACACTATAGGTATGAATGCCCAGAAATATGTAGTGCGCTTAACAGTAAAGGGCTTAATTCGGAAAAGTCGCGAAAAGTTCAGTTTGGAATATTTGAGGAGACTTGGGAAAAACCAGAATTGCCAAGCCTAGATATTCAGGTTGGGGCGAAAAGCGTTAATAAAATTAAGCGGCCTTTTCGGGTATCCGATCTCCTGAGTCTCAGAATGGAAAGCGAGAATCCCATTATGGAAAATGGGGGTGGGAAGTCTCAGAGAGAGGGGTTTCCTGTGGACAAGCTCTGGAGAGAAAGAGAAAAGATGGTGAGGGGGAGGAGTAATACAATGTCGCGAGTGGACCCTGCGCAGAAGAAAGAAAAGTCGGGGGGAGTTGAGAGTTTCCTGATCATAGATATGTCTAGATCACAGTTGTCCTTCAAGGGAAAGGGGACGATCGAGCAGGCGACCTCAAGTTCCGAGTCTGATAGTGCGCAATATTTTAGGGACTGTGGGGAAGGGGCTGAGAAAGGCCATCCTGGGATCCCAATATCTGTGAGTCCAATTATCACCGAAAAGGAAAATGGTACGAGTAGTTTAGAGACATTGGGGGTCTTGAAGAATTCGAAAGCAATGGATAAGAGTCGAATTACGGAGTGTGAGAGAAAGGAGACGGAGACAATGAACGAAAGATGGGGAACTGGAGAGTCGGTTATAGCCCAACGTGCGACTATAGGAACGGAAGGGAATGAAGTGTGCTCAGTTGGAAGTCATGAGAAAGCCATGTTAGTTAAAGTGGGAACAATGTTGGAAGGGAAATGTGAAGGAACAGGAATTATAGAGGTAGTTACGGGTTCGGTCAGTAAGAAGAAGCAAAGGGCTAGTGGGGGTAGAAGCAAGTTGGCTTCCCTGCGAGACCAATGTTATGGAGGAAATTGGTCAAGAGATATAATGTGTAATTATTCACGGGTGGAAATGAAGTTATTAGTGGGAGAATTTGGGAGATTTGGAAGGAAACCGAAGATGAAAATGAAATATGAGGGAGAAATTACATGGTCAGTGGAAAGAATAGAAGAGTGGGTTTCGATTTGTGGGATCAGAAAGTGGATATTGGATGATGAAAAGAAGTTGAGTTTAAATCTGTGGGGGTTACCAGAATGGACTCCCGGGCAGGTGAAATGACGAAGGGGATTACTGGCTCTATAATGATATTGTGTGTTCTTTGAATAAAGTTTTGAGCCGGTAATCTAAAAATTGTGAAATTACGGAAAAATGTATGTGAATTGTAGTGTGTTTAATATTATTAAGGTATTTCTATATGTTAGTTTTAAGTGTAAACAGTAGAAGTGGAAATGGATAATTAGTGTTTTAAGCATCATTTTGGTTTGTAGTATGATTTTGTTTTAAGTGCTAAACAGTAGAAGTGGAAATTGATAATTAGTGTTTAAGAATAATTTTGGTTTAATGTATGATTTTGTTTAAGTGTAAACATTTGAATCGGAAATTGATAATTAGTGTTTTAAGACAAATTTAGAGTCAATGGAAATTTACTTTTGTGAAATTTAAATTTTGATAATTATTATGTAATGGTTCGATCCTGTCACTGGCTCATAGAGGAATTCCGGGTTGCAGAGAGCATAGCCTGTGTGTGGGAATTTCCACTATGGGAAGGGGGTGCAGGATTTGGACTTTCCAGTCATCGTTGGTCAACGGATGGACTGAAAAGTGGGGGGAAGGTGTTACGAACCCCTCTCTGTCCATGCCAAGAAGACTGGGAAAGGTTTTTCTCGGCCCGCCACCTTATGTCTTCCAGAGTTTTGCAGCTGGCCACGCAATTTGATACTGCGGACTGCGGGGGGTCAAGGGCCAGATATTGGAGGGGAGGGCGATGGCGTTTGGAAGAAGAGAGGACTTGCTTCGGAGATGCTGAACTGAACGGACGATCGGACTCGCGGAGTCCCGAATATTGTGATGATTCGAATAATTTGCGAATATGTGTAGATATGTGTAAATATTTAGATGTAATAAATGTGTCGTGTGATTATGGAAGTGTTTTGCTTAGTATAGAAACGAACCACCGAACGGGCTCAAGGCGATCAGCAATTGGAACTGAGAGCCGAGTTCGTTACAGATTTGAAAAATAATTTGCCCAAAATGTACATTTTTTAGGTCTAGTGCTTATTTACGTGTATAGCTCTAATGTTTGGTTTATATTTTGTTCTTCAATTTTCAAATTCTCATCATTGATATTTGTTGAATATGTTTAGCTTGATGACTAGATATATGCATGTTATTTTCCTCTTGATTGATGAATCTCGAGTTACTTCTTTTCATGTTGTTGACTCATTCGTAACAGATATGCTAGAGATGTGTTTTTTTGTACATACAGTAGTTTATGCATAACTTTCGATTAAAATCTTTCAATTTTTATTTATATATATATATATATATACATATATATATATATATATATATATATATATATATATATATATATATATATATATATATATATAATATATATATATATATATATATATATATATATATATATATAATGTATATATATATATATATGTATATATATATATATATATGTATATATATATATATATATGTATATGTATATGTATATATATATATATATATATATATGTATATATATATATATATATATATATATCCCATTTTAGGTTTTTTGGATATACAGGTACTATTCAATTTTCTTGTGCCTTAGAAATATAACTGTAAACCTATTTGGGTATTGATTTCTGTACATCCACTTTCTCTTTTTCTCTATATTAATAATAGTTGTTTTATTACCACCCCATCCTCCTTGAATTAAGTTTTATTGGAGTCCATTCAGCACTCAGTCACACTTCTATTTCCCACGATCAACTCCGTTAGTTTTCCATCCTTCCTCTTTTTGGACACTACTTAGCACTGCTTGGATGGCTTGAACAAAATTCCAGCCAATTTCTTGATTGTTTTTCATATTTCTTCAATCTTAACTATCTAGTAATGCTTATCGACTGCGCATATGGTGTCAATAGTAATCAACCATATTCAGAAAAAAAGCATTAGTTTTGAGTGAGTTTGGATGGAATGCCAGTATTGATAACGATAGTAATTCTGAATTAACCTCTATCTATAAGCTCCAAAACTAGTGCTGATCACTTCTTTTGGCATGATTGTCACGTTTCGTCTAGTATTTGGAATATCTTGTTGTTTTTCGTCTTTCGTCTGTGATCACATGCTTTTAGTTGTTATTTTATATTTCCATCAAAATTTGAGAATAGGATTTTTGACCCCATCGCAAATACTTCTCTTTACATATACAATGCATTGCTAGGAAAGTTAAAAGTAAATATATAAACAGAACATGTCACTTTCCCTCCACTATCTTCCCGGAACTTTTCGATTAATCCACTTCTTTATACGCTTCACAAGTTCGGAGAAATTAGATAACCCCTTTTTTTAAGAAAGATTGAACCAGTATCTGCGGGATATAAGACCTTGGCGCTCAGAGCAAAGGCGACCTTGGCCCCTTTTTTTGTTTCAATTTCCTTTTTATAGCAAAGTGGATGTTCGTGGGATCGCATTCTGAAACGGTACAGCCCCGAGGCGAGTGGAAACGGAAATTACATTTTCCGAGTTCAGAGAGACAGAGAGAAAGGAACGAATTTGTCGGACGTATACTTGGTTATGAATGAGTAATAGCCTCATTTGGTGTTCTACATGACAAGTTCTTCGTCGTGAATAACATTTAGTGTTCACGTTTGTCATTTGTTCTAATTGCGTTGGTGGAGGAGAATTTCACTTATAATTGCTTAAAGGGGAAAGGAAATCCATAAATTGTACTTTTTCATAATATGCAACAAAAATTCTGATGTGGGCAGCACATGACTTACCTTACATAATGCAATGAATTTACTACTTTTACAGTAAAAAAAATGGATTATATTTATAGTAGTTATTTTTATTCTTTCCAAGATATTGAATTTTCGTAAATGAGTCGTCATTTTCCATGTCGTCATCATCAATGAGTAGTCATTAATTTAGCGTCATTTGTATCCATTTGGCGAGTTTTTCGTTAATTCAGCAACATTTAAAAATGTCGCTAAGTTGGCGACATTTCAGCAAATTCGTCGCCAAAATCTCTCCAAGCGTTATGGATGAAGAAATAAGTTATTCTTACAGCAGATAAATGACTATTGGCGTTCAAATACAAAATTATTACTCAAAGTATCTTTTTTCCTGAATGAAACGAGCTAGATCCACGAGAATGATGTCACCAAATTTATCGCATGGTATTACATATGAAAAGTGAACATGTTTCCCAATAAGAAATACTTTTTTTTTATTTTATAAGACTTTTTGATAATTTTTTTTTTGAAAAATGTGCAATACCTCGAGAATGGTTCAAGTTAGCGTTCTAAAATTTATGTTAATCGTTTTCTAATAAAAAATTACATAAGAAATATCTATTTGCGTAACTTTATTAGCGGTTTTGATTTTTTGACGATTTTTTCAAAATTTCACTAAAAAATGTAGGGGGTTCTGAACATTCGATTGCGTATAAAAACAATAGGCTTCCAGTGTTTACGGATTGTTATTTTTGTACCAAATTTCGTTCGAATCGGTCCATTCGTTCGTCAGTTATCGTCTCCACAGACTCAGTGACGCGCGCGCACACACACACACACACACACACACACACACACACACAGACAGACATCACTTCAAAAATGTTCGATTCGTGATCAGGAATGCTTGAAACGTGCTCTCCCGTCGAAAACTCGAATTCGAACTTTCGACCCCGTCACAATATTTTACTTATACATTATGTATATAAGGAAAGTAAAAATGCACCTTTAGACAGTGAAGTAAAATTAAAGAATTAAATGTTATCTTTGAAGACTTTCTTCCAATTCTCGATACATTGTGGACAATGCTTATAATGATAATGTCATGCTACGTTTAAAAATCTAAACAATATTTCTAAAATCCAATTAGATTTTGAATTTATCATCTAGTTCGTATCTTGTCATTGTCTGCGAGTGGAGTTCACGGCTCAGAGCTGATCAAAAGAGAAATTAAATGTTCCTTTACCGAGAGAAGTAAAATAAAAAAATTGAATATTTTTATGGGATCATTCGAACTTTCTGATTTTTACTTATAATGGTAAATGAATGACCGGTACCTGTCTCCAGCTGTCGTATTCTTGTTGAATTATCCTCTGTCTCGTATCTCTTCAATCTTAATTATTTTAATTATTAAATGTAGAAATTGATGCTGAATTTCGAATTCAAGAGTTCATAACTTTTAAACTAATCTGCACATCTTGTTAAGGTACTTCTTCTCCCTACCGAATTTCTTGTCTGTCAGTAGCTTTAATTTACACACACACACACACACACAGAGAGAGAGAGAGAGAGAGAAAATGAGAGAGAGAAGAGAGACACATTTTGACATTTTTTATTATGTAAGAAATGCAGAAATAAAATAATAAAATACCCTGAAAAGAGACTTTATTAAATGAATATTATATAATAAAAATATGTCAAAGTGCTATAACGATATAAATTATTTTCTAACAGCAGAAGTATTCGCCGTTGCACATAATATTACTGAAATCAAAATTTACGTCGTATTTAAAGCGGTAATTAAAGCGGTTCAACTTGAGACAGAAAGGGGATAGGGTGGTCCTGGGAAAGGCGGAGTCTCATTGTGGGGAAAAAGATGCATAAAAATATATCTCATGATTCAGAAAATATTTAAATTAGAGGAGTGTTTTAACATTTTCCCTTTTACCGGATAGTGTTTCTAGAAAAGTTTTCAAGCACCCCAATAACTTTGTAAGGAAAGGTTCATGCGTGTATACATTAGATCTATCTTTTGTTAAGTGAACATACCTGATCGAATAAAAGAGATTGCAGCGGCCCCTAGCAGAAAATTAAAAATTTAATGGGGTCAGCACATGAATTTCCCTACAGACCCAAATTCGTTTTCTCTTTATTTCTTCAATAATTCCTTAAATTGAGTTTAATTGTACAAAATAACGCTCATCATTATTTGAAATGACACCGAATTTGCACTTTTAACTCAATTTTCATTTTCATTTGGTAACTGGTGTAGTAAAAATGTGAAAAAACTAAAACATCTCGAGAACGGCTAGTCCTATAATAATGGGGTTGGTCTTATTTTTTTTCCTCGTTAAAAATTACGTATAAAACAAACATTTAATGGATATATTTGAGCATACTTAGTCTTTTATTTCAGATTTTGACGACTTTTGCGGGCCATTGCGCAAAAAAGGCAGGTTCTTTTTTCCGAATCATATTAAAATTTAATCAGCTACAAGGTAATCCACCAGTGAGTTATTTACCAAATTTTGTGAAATTTGGTCTATTAGTCTTTAGCTAGAGTGAACACATATAGTTTTTGAGGGCCATTTCACAAACAAGAGCAGGTTCTTTTATCATGAATCGTACCAAAATCTAATCAGCACCAGGGTAACCTGCAATTAACTTACTTATAACATGTTATGGAATTTGGTCAATTAGTTTCTGAGTTAGAGTGGATACATGCGTTACACAGACAGACAGACAGACACACACACACACACACAGACGTCACGCTAAAAATAGATGTTTCGAGTTTTAGAGGTCCCAAAACGTGTAGATCCGTCGAAACCTCGAGTTGTGATTTTTGACACGATTCCACTGCTTTCCTTACATATTACCGTGTATCGCAGGATAAGTAAAAAAAAGTTAGGATAACGAACTCAACAAAAAAGCGAGATAGAGGAAAATGCTAATTACAAAGTTGCAGAACATTGTATAATGTATAGGAATCGACATTAAAACTGTTACAGAAGACATTTATTTGACACAATAGGGTTATTTGCATATTACTGCTTTATTCAGGAATGCTTAAACAAAGAATACTCACCTGCACAGGAATTTAACGTATGCTCAAAATGCCCTTCATCAGTAACAATGCACATTTTGAATTCGAGAAATAATATGACCGGGTACTTTGATGAGTATTAAAAGTGCCATCTTGTTACAGTCCCTGATGATACGACTTTTTAACAGGTATTTATTACCTTCCCTATACGCATTTCGTTCGTTCCTGGTGTCGACTCCTACTTGTTAGACAATGCTCTGCAACTTTGTAATTGACTTTTTTTCGTTTATCTCGATTTGTTGGCGTGTTTGTTATTATAACTTTTAAAATAATCCAGAGTAAGCTGCAATTACTCAGGAATGGTCATATTACTGGAGATTTCTTTACAAAATTAATGGGATGCTTAAGGACTTGCCTAACTGCAGCAGATTATATATTCTTTAAGAAAAGAGAAAGTGCTAGATACACCGTAACGGCCGCTGGTTTACTAGTAATAAAATATTTATCTGGCATCAACACAACCGTACTATCCACTTTTCATATCTAGTGTAGACTTAAACTCAGAGGACCTACAGTAAGATAAACCTTTTTTTTTTTTTTTTCAACTTCAGCGACTTTAAATAAAGAACTTTTTAATTCTTCAGCTTTTTGTAGTTTTTCTTTTTTAGATTTTAATTTGTTTTTAATTTAATTTGTTATTGTTAGAGAATTTAATTTGTTGTTTAAACTTTTTGAATAGGTCGTAGCGAAATTCCGTTGATAGCCACCTGGAACTCACGGTTTGGAGATTTTGTTGTCTTCTCTTTAGTGGTAGAATAATACCCTGAACTCGTATAAAATGTTTTTATAGGAGTCTTTTTGCACGTTCCTTTCCGCCTATTTTGGCTTTTATTATTATTTTTTTTTAAAGCAAGCTACGTCCTTAAAAGTTAAAGTTTTGAGTTAATTTTTACTGAAAACAGATAATGGAAACATATCTACGTATTTAATATTTATTACAAATATTTTAGCGAAATACATTTCAATTGAAAACGAAATAAAACGATGTAGAGATTAACCTAAAGCTCGAATTTCAAAAGAAAACACAGGTTCACAGTCAATTTGATCCATGATGGATGAAAAAAAAACCCGGCTAGCTGGTTCTACTCGTATTTAGCATATTTGATTATAAATGACAGTATAGGATGAACTAAGATAGCACAAAGTCTATGCCACAGCTATCTTCTCTGCCCCAATTTCCCCATTTTTTACTTTCCTTATATACATATAATGTATAAGGAAAGTATTGTGACGGGGTCAAAAATTCGAATTCGAGTTTTCGACGGGAGAGCACTTTTCAAGCATCTCTGAACACGAATCAAACGTTTTTGAGTTGACGTCTCTCTCTCTCTCTCTCTCTCTCTCTCTCTCTGTGTATGTGTGCGTGCATGCATGTGAGCCTGAGGAGACGTTATCTCACGAACGAATAAAGCGATTCGAACGAAATTTGGTACAAAAATTACAAACCATGAGTACTGGAAGCCTATTGTTTTTATACGCAATCGAATGATCAGAACCCCCCCCCCCTAAATTTTCGAGTGAAATTTAAAAAAAATCATTAAAAAATTAAAACCTTTAATAAAGTTACGCAAATAGTCATTTCTTATGTAATTTTTCATTAAAAACGATTAAAATAAATATTTATAAACGATTAAAATTTATTTTAATCGTTAAAATTAATATAATACTAAAATAATTATAAACGATTATAATCGATTAAAATTTATTTTAATCGTAATTTTTCATTAAAAACTATTAAAATAAATTTTAGAACGCTAGCATGAACCGCTCTCGAGATATTGTACATTTAAAAAAAAATATCAAAAAATCATATAAAATAAAAAAAACATTACCTATTGTGAAATATGTCCACTTTTCGTAAGTTCTATCATGCGATAACTTGGGTGACATCATTCTCGTGGATCTAGATAGTTCCATTCATGAGAAAAGATACTTTAAGTAATACTTTTGTATTTGGAGGCCAATAGTCATTTATCTGTTACAAGAATAACTTATTTCTCCGTCCATAACGCTTGGCGAGATTTTGGTGGAATGTTGGCAAATTAACGAAAATGTTGGCAAATTGATAAAAATGACGCTAAATCAATGAAAATGATAGATAATGAAGATTAGATAATGAAGTAATTATTACAGTAATACAATTTAATATATGGACTCTATCGCTTATTGAGGATGCTATCAATATTGATGATTGTTTATTTAGAGTGCGCGAAGTATAAGTTAATTGAGTATTTTGAAATAGATTTACATGTTGTCATTCTAAAAATTTCCAAATGCACAATTCAACGATAGAAACACAGCGCCGTGGAACTTATACATTTTCTTTTAATTGTAGGACTAGTAAATCCATTGCATTATATAAGGAAAGTCATGTACTGCCCACATCTGATTTTTTTGCAGTTAATATCATCTATCACATCTGCAACTTTTGTACGTATAATCGGTATTCTAAAAACTTATTTGCTCCCAAAACGAAAAATAAAGACCGGATGGAAATACGAGTATATATAATCCTCAAAGTTTATTTTTCGAACATATGCATACATTCGAAGATGCTACTTAGAAAAATATTTCCCCGAACAGTACAAATGAGAAACACTGGAGTTAATTGCTTGATGAAACAAACTACCATGTGTAATGCGAAAATGACTTATTAAAGAAAAGCCTGGATGTAAAAGAAATGATTTGTAGACTGCGAAACCTTTTGTGTTAAAGAATTTAATTAGATTCCAGAGCGCGTTTCTAATGAGGTAATACGAGTACATTTTTCTCTTTCAAACTCGAAAAATTCTTTTAGTTCAATTGAGTGATTTTCAATCCTTCTGTTATTGGACTTGTTTAGAAGCAGCTGATAAATCTGCAAAACTTTTATAATTATGCCTATTAGAATAAATCAATCCAGATACAAGGATATGCAAAGTTTTAGACAATGTACTTCGTGGTTTGTTGTAAACACATTGCATAAATCATCGTATTCTGGATGACTTCGTTTATAATTAAAGCGCAGAATTTGCTCTTTTTATGTCTATAAAAATGATTTTTTTTGGTTGACGCGGAAATAAGAATATGTTTTAAGTGGTCATCATCACATAATGTTTTCACCGCACACATAAAATAACACACAAAATGCTCATTTATTTCATGTCAAAGATTTTGGCGACTTCATCATCTCAAAGATTTTGACGAATTTATTTGGCGACATAGAGCATTTTAAAATGACTAACAAACCAAAATTCCAAATAACCGAAATATATCTGTTTTATCTTAGAGTAACATAGTTGATTTTATTCGTTTAGGCATAAAAAATACTTATAAAATAAGCATTTCAATAATAATGCCTATTTAATATTTTATTTTAGTTATAATCAATATTTGTGGACCATTAAAAAAAAAAGCCAATTTTACTCTTTCAAATTATACCAAAAGCGAATCAACATAAGCAGCTTAACTACTCAATTTTATGAAATTTCGTAAATTGTTGTCTCAAACGAATTTGGTGTTTTCCCAACATAAGCGAAGTAACTACTCAATTTTATGAAATTCAGTCGAATAATTTTCCAACTAAAGTGAATACATACACTGTACAAACAGACAGACACACAACAACGCTCCATTAAAAATAGCCGATCCATATTTTAAAATGTTTAAAATGTGTAATTTCGTCAGAGTCGAAATCCAAGTTTAAACCTTATTCAGATACTTTCCCTATACATTACCATGTATAGTAGGAATAGTTAAAACAGTTAAACGCTATCTTCCTGGCGTAAGGAAACAGGTCGTTTCACCCGCAAATACCTGTCATCTTTTAGCTTTGATTTATCGAAGTTAAATGACATACTTGAACTTGACCTGTTCATTTAAATGCGTGTGTATTTTCTTCCTCCTTCCTAATTTAAAGTTCAAAAATTCGTTAATGATTGTAGGCATGTGGAAGATTGGATTTTTTAGAGTACTTTGATTAAATTTTAAATATGCACGTCTCGATTTTTTTTAAACTAGGGGGCCCTGCTCGTTTACGCTCACAACCCCCTTAACTCGCATCGTGAGACGCGAGGGGTTTCGCCCCCCTTACCCACTGGCGCTCGCTTTCCGAGCTCTTTCGTACCCGTTGAAGGTTCGCTGCCACTCACAAACTTCCGGAAATCTTTTCGCGAGCTCTCATAACCCGATCAACGCAAACGACCGGCAGAGTCGTCCCACGTTTGACCCACCCCATGGTCTATGACCCTCTATCGGATCGACACACTCTCTGCTGGCCGGCCATACGCTCAATTGCCGCAAACCCCTGGGTTGGCTGTATGGTCTGGGCCTTTAACACTCTCTGCTGGCGGGGCGCGGTAGCCCATTGGTTAGCGCGCTGGAGTTGCACTCGGTAGGCCCGGGTTCGATTCCAGCCACTGCCAAAACTGCCGCCGTGTTCATGCGGAGTACGATCACGTTAAACATGTGGGTCCGAAAGTCCTTCCGAGAGGTTGGTGGTAGGGGAAGGAGAGTACGGTCCCTGTGGATGCCTCCTCCACTGGGTTCCGGTCTAAATTGGGTGGCACGTCCCGACCGTCCAAACAGTTACCTTACACCTTTCTGGTAGGTCGGACGGTATGGGTTTCAACAACAACAACACTCTCTGCTGGCGAAGTCCGAAAGCCCTTCCGAGAGGTTGGTGGTAGGGGAAGGAGGGTACGGTCCCTGTGGATGCCTCCCCCACTGGGCTCCGGTCTAAATTGGCTGGCACTTCCCGACCGTCCAAACAGTTACCTTACACCTTTCTGGTAGGTCGGACGGTCTGGGTTTCAACAACACTCTCTGCTGGCGGGGCGCGGTAGCCCAGTGGTTAGCGCGCGGGAATTGCACTCAGTAGGCCCGGGTTCGATTCCTTCTGCTGACAAAACTGCCGCCGTGTTCACGCGGAGTACGATCACGTAAAATATGTGGGTCTGTAAGTCCTTCCGAGAGGTTGGTGGTAGGGGAAGGAGGGTACGCTCACTATGGATGTCTCCCCCCACTGGATTCCGGTGTAAATTGGGTGGTTCTTCCCGGCCGTCCAAACAGTTACCCTTCACCTTTCTGATACTTCTTCTACTTCTTTCTTCTTTCACGGTCTGGGTCTCAACAACAACAATAACACTCTCTACTGGCTGACGCTTTTCAACCCCCAGAGTTCGAAAAAGATACAGCATATTGAATTTAGCTAAATTAGAGTTTTCTTTTCGTCTTCTTTTCCTTTTTATTAAAACAGCTTATATATATGAAAAAATAAACTGAGTTTTAAAAAAATTTCAGAGAGAATCACAACTAGCATGAAACGGATTCCCCCCAAAAATTTGAATTTCTTGGTCAAAGCCTTCCCTTATTTCAAGCGAAAAATCTTAAAAATCTCATACATTTCTGACAAAAAAATATAGCCACTATATTGAAGTCGATCAAGTTTTTCAAATTTGAGTTCTCTCGTCGCCATATTGGATATGTATTTTTACGTTATGTATAATAATGTTATGTATAACTAGATAGTAACCAATATCAAGTATGCTTCAATAGGAATTGTTTGTTTGTTCGTCTATCCTACTTAGTCAGAAATTTGGCGCCCGTGGCTGTATTTGAAAATGTCGTAAAATTAACAAAACCTCGCCAAATCGAGAAAAACGCTGTCACATTGTTAAAAATTCAATAAATCAGAATATTTACATTACTAATTTAATTTAATTTA
Source organism: Amaurobius ferox (assembly GCA_951213105.1). Classification (NCBI taxonomy): domain Eukaryota; kingdom Metazoa; phylum Arthropoda; class Arachnida; order Araneae; family Amaurobiidae; genus Amaurobius; species Amaurobius ferox. The sequence continues at coordinate 44,429,722 of OX578140.1, read as the reverse complement.
TTTGATAATTTCGGTCACTTTGAGGAAATTATTGATTTCATATCCAATATTCAAAATATAACGAATTCCAAAGTTCGTTTGACATTTACGTTCAGTTAGTGTGTCTAGGGGCCGTATATTAATTGAAATTAAACAATGGCGTAGTATATACGTTTTGATAGGGTTTGTCCATTGCACTTGGCGACACATTTGGCGACAAATTCAACGATTTTTTTTTAATGCTGCCGAATTGCTAAAAATGTCACAAAATGAAGTAAAACGCTATAAGAAGTGTAAATGTGAACGAATGGCAGTATTTTGAGGTCTACTTTACATTATTATTATTTAACCAGTATATTATTATTTGTAAAGTGTATTAGCAATATTTATACGACTTGACAAATGTTGTAGTCAAGTGATTATTATTTATTTATTTCTTAACATGTCACCCGAATAAAGCAAATTGATAGTGATATCCTTCACATACAGTTCAAAAATATGAAACCATCTTTATAACCCCCCCCCCTCCCCCTCAAAGGGGAAAAAATTGATATCCTCTGAAAAAAAACCTGAGATGTAAAAAAAAGGACGAGGACGAAACACAAACAAACCTGACAAAATAAATAAACAGGAGGTTAACTGTTTAAACTACATCTAATTCTAGACTACATCCAAGTTCAAAACAAACGTTATTTTGCTGCAAGAAATATTAAAATGTTTTATTTTTCCTATTTTTGACATATATTCATTGAAAAGTTAGTGACATCCAACAGCAATTGCCATCTCTATATAAATGTTTTTCTTGTAATGTTTGATTTCCTCGTGACTCAGTTTCACCAACTCGTTTTGTTGCCGAGTTTATCCTAAATTTATAAATTATTCCTAGGGCGCTATAATCACTTTTATTCGATTACGCACGGTCACTTTGCTATGGATAGACCTATCGTGTACAATCATAGGCCTTTCCATACAAAGTTATTGGAGGTGATTCCTTATATAACGATCTTCCTTTCAATAAATTGGTGATTATATTAAATACTAGCAATATACCCGTTCTTCGTACGAAATATACAATATAAATACAGAAACTTAAAATTCACAATTTGCAGTAAACTTTTAATATTTGGAGTCTTTTAAAATATAATAATATTATTTTAAATTATGTAAAATATTTTTTTGTTATAATGTCTTATTTCTTTTTAAAGTATTATAATAATTTTAACAAAAAGAAAACAGAAACTCTCGCGTTAAGATAATAAATAGACAGATATAAACAGAACATACAATTTTATTTATGCAGATAATAGCAGGTATGCCCGACGTTCCTCGCAATTTAAAATATGTACAAAATTCTTATAGTTATAAATGATTCTTATTCAAAACATTCTATTAAAATATTTAATTTAATTCCCATAAAAGGAAGCATAATAATGACGGTTCTCGCTACACAAAATTTTCTTCACAGACAGATCTGAAAAATAAGACATCCTGGTCCCGTTTGTAAACTAATTTACAAAAACACATGAAATACATGCCAAAATGAAAGCACTAAAATGACATTAGAAGATATACACGTACCGTTTTTATCCAACAATTTCCAAACACAATAAATGAGTGGCAAAAAAATAAATAAATAAATGAATAAAAAAACAGAGTAAAATTTCATAAATATATGAAAATCTATAAACATTTAAATATGTAATATATATATAAAATTTATTAACATTGCATAAATGTATAAAGTATTTTAAACATTTTTAAATGTATAAAATATTTTATCATTGCATAAATATACAAAATTAGCACTTCATAGATATATAAAATCTAATAACATTGCATATGCATATTCAATCTTGTATAAAAGTTATTAACGTTGCATAAATATGTAAAATTATCTAACATTGCAAAATACATATAATCTCTTGATTTCAATCTAAAATTAATTTTAAAAGCATAAAAATGTTAAAAGAAACATATTCAACCGTCATCTTTGCAACTGCTATAAAAGTAAAAATTGTGAAATATTCTACAAAGATTGGGAGACGCACAAAAATGTACAGTGGGCCCCGGATTACGAATGTGTGCTTTATATAATAATATGTATAAAAATATTTTAAAACATCCAATCATGAAAATTCTAGTAGGAAATTTTGCAATCGCCTAACTTTTTATCTTTGATTTTATTTCTTGTTGCTGATAAAAGTGCATGAAGTTAAAAGAAAACAAAAGAGAAGAAATCGTCAAAAGAAAAGTAAAAATATCTCTTGTAAAAATAGAATTTGCGTTAAAAAAGCTCTCATGTATGATTGATCTGCATGCAATTTCGAGTTTCTGACGAATTAAAGTGTTCAAAGTTTGTGGAAATGAATCTAGAATACTTTTTATAATTATTCGCGACACGTATTATAATTGCTTGACCTAAAACTGTCTTAAATTCTGTGAAACTTTGTATCCACTTACAAAATTATTTTGTCCGAATCGAAATTATTACAAATGGATGGTAAGTTAAAATGGAATTAGAAGTTATAAGAAACTACTTTTATATACAGTGAAATATGTGCCAAACGGAATTTGCTCATGACAGAATCACTTCTTTGAGAATATTTTTCCCGATTCCAGCAATCAGCGTGTGCAATGTTTCTTTTAGATTTTTGGGCCGGGTGTGCGAATGCAACTTTAGGGGGGGGGGGGGATGGGGTTCTATTTTCCCTGTATAAATATATCTAAATGCTGCCACATAAATAGAAACTAGGTAAACATAAAATGTCTCCGGGGTTGGAGGAGTTTAGCCCCCCCCCCCCTCCCGTATGTATGCCTGAAAAAAAAAACACTGAGCGTATGTGATAATGGAACAAAGATAGAAATATGTTTAAGACGGAAGGAATTGTGTTTTCGTTTCATTGGCTCCGTCTTAGATTTTGCTGTAAACAATATTTAATTATCGGAAAGAAATCATTCAGTTTTCGGTTCGTCCACATAGAACCATCTAGTCAGTGTGTTATTTGCTGCTTAATTGGTAAAAATAACCCCTACTTTTTCAGAATCTCCTATATTTTAAACAGTCAAGAACTACCAGCTGTGAAACTCTATAGATGAATCATTATTAGTCTTCTGCATATGAGCTTATTTGAAGCAATAGCTGGAGATAAGTAGTTCTATTTCCCATTGAGGGAAAAGTGTTCTATATAAAGTTATGTATAGAAAATGTTCATTAGTAAAAGAAAACATATTCTTGAACATATTCTTTAAGAAAACATAACTTTTGTTTCTCTTTTTTTTTATATTTTACATATTTTCGAAGTATTTTATTCGCAAGTATTTTTAAAATGATTTTTGCGCATGTTTTTTAAATGTTAATTGAGGTTATTGCTAATGTATCTTCTGAAACGGATTGTTTCCTTATTTATTTTTTCATAGGGCATTTAACTTCATCGTTTTATTAACTGAAAACGTGTTTTAAATTCTTCCACTGCTCTTTTTCATTCCTCCTAGGTTTTTATTTTCATTTTTTCGGATTCTAGCTTGAAAACGATAGTTTTTCTGTGTCACGTAATGGAAATATATATTGACAGATGCGTTCTTGCTTTTGTTGGCGGGATTGTTCTGCTTCTTTGCCCTGAAGACGGATTTTTCCACCGAAACCAGGTGTAACATCCAAACACCTTTTCATGCCGTTATTAAAGAAGTTTTTTTTATTGCAGCATCTAGAGAGTTGGCCTATAGGACAGACATTTTTTGTATCTTAAATTGCATTTCAGTCTACCTCATAAGACGTGTATTGTAACCATGGAGGTTACAATACACGTCTAATTATGGGGGATCATCCCTCCTCCTCAAAATCTTAAACAGTGTGAAAGTTGCGCACATCCAATTTTAAAATCATATAATGTACCGAGAAATTGAAATAGTAGAAATATTTTTTCAGTTTGACGGCACTAATATACCCTCAAAATATATCAGAAATGTCGTTTGCTGCTTTAATACGTCACAAGATAATTATAGACCCATTTTCACCCATTGCAGAACACTTCTCGGCTGTCTAAACAGATACTTTATACCTTCGGGTAGGTCGGACGGTTTGGGTCGAAGAGGAAGAATGGAAGAACATGGCATTTTCTCATAGTGAGAAAATGTTAATTGAAAGCAGTATTTCTGTAGCGGTTTTTGAGTGGGGTTTAGTCAGATATGAAGAGACATCTTTAACAACATAAATATTTATTAACAAATTAAAACCCCTACCTAAAGTTACATAATAACGTAAAAATCACGTCCTGCGACAATAGCATTCGATAGTACGTATCCACTTCCATACTGCCCCCCCCCCCCTCCCTCTGTCGAAACCATTCATCTCATCCTCTTTTATACTTGTCACTTTCTCCCGTTACGATTCACAGTTACAGATTTTACCTTAAGGTATATTTGCAGTTAGTTTAAGTACAATTACTTCCTAATAATTTCTCTAGCCATTCTTATGAGAGTGTCACTGAAGAGTTTCAGAAAAAATCCCCATGCTCTAAAACCTCTAACAATTCAACAAGTACTAAGGTTGTAAAGCATTTTCTAAAAACTGGATCTGTTGCAGATAAAGCAAGAGCAAATCAGGTCTTTCATTTTTACTCTGTATCTACTATCTGAACTAGAGACAGCGCTGTTGAAAATTTTCAATGAACTCCCCAGGAACTCTTCAGTGACACTCTTATGAAATGGCTTAAATAATTGCTCTAAAATAATAATTCTTTCACATTTGGGAAAACGGAATGTTCTTTGATTGATAAAAAAAAATAGGTCTATTGCTAGGGCGTATCCTCTACAATAGTGGTTGTAGGCTTAGGATGCAAGAATGAGTGCAAATTCCTGGATCACTTCTATTTAAACGCAGTTGTAAGCATAAACAGGAACAATATACAGCAAATAACTATATTGCAAAATTAAAAACTGTCAGATACAATAAAACAGCAATTAAATGCTGAACAAATTCACAAAATAGCCGATAATATTCTCAAAACAATGACGTATCTCACAATTCAACTTAGCTCGTATCACGTCAACTATTCCCTAACTGATTGATCACTTCATCTATATTCTCTCCGTAGAAACTTCTAGAAAGGGCTCACATCTCCAAGAGTATTCGATATTTCGAAAACGATCTCGTATATTTAAAAACTCGCCGAGTTGTCGATAACCCGCCAGATATGATAACTCTGCGCAGAAAGTCAAAATATGGTAATCCTACACTCGCGTAGTAGGACTGCCTGCAAAGACGTTTTTTTCCGTCTGGGGACTTGAAGAGCTTCCTGTGAAAGCATTTTACATTTTCGTAACAGTATTAAAAACAACTGCCGATATTTCTTTTAGATATATTTTTGAGGGTATATTAGAACCGAAAGAAACACGAACAGAAAAATTATAACCGAAAAGAAAATAGTATTTTATTTCAATTTCGCCAACAAGATGGTTAGACCCGGCCGTCCAAACGGTTACCTTACACCTTTCTGGTAGGTCGGACGGTCTGGATCTCAACAACAACAAGATGGTTAGCTGCTACAAACCCTTTGGATCAGTCGAGTGGTCTAGGTTTGCAACAAAGGTGGTTACAATGATTATGATTTTACAATCTGACGTGCACGATTTTCCGATCACTCTGTATTTTAGAAAAATCTGTCTTAAGATGACATTAAGATTTTTAGTCCCCCTCTGCCACCCCCCACCCCAAGGAATATCTCAATAGTCCAGAAAGCCTCACACATGCTTGTTCAAAATACACCACTCCTCTAGGGATATAAGGAAAATTTTTATAAGCAACATTTTAAAAGGTTGTCAAAAGTTAAAATAAAACAAATCACGAAAAATACTTGATGACGCCGAACCCATAATTATATGGCGTTGTCTCAAGGCAACTAAGTTTCTGTCTACTTTTTTATTATGCTCGTATGTACGTTGCTGCTGTGAGGCAACACTTCTGATTCTCTTCATTTTTCTTTTTATGGTGGCATTTCTGTTACTGAGGTAGCTTCTCCACATCAACACAATAGCCGTGCGTTAAAACAGCGTTTTCCCTTCTGACCGTCTTTTATCGTAAGCCGAACATCTCTACCTTCGAAGAAAGAAAGCAGTGTTTTGCTGTCGAAACACTTTTCGGCCACAAAGTATAAAAAATAGCTTTTAAGATAGTATTTGCATTTTTAATTTCTCATACTGTAGCATAGAGAAAGTATCGTTCTCACGAAAATTTTCAATTTCGAGATTTTAACGCCAATATATATTTTAGGACCTCCTGAACAGCTTCTGACTATTTTTAGAGTGATGTCCGTCTGTATGTCTGTCTGTCTGTAGTCGATTTCTTGTGTACATGATAGCTGACATGGATTAATGGATTTTCAATTAACTTTATGTCCGGCTTTGTTATTGAAAAATCTAGAACTATATAGAATATTTTTTTTAATTCGAGGAAAACTTCGAAATGTATTCGAAATTATATATATATATATATATATATATATATATATATTTTTAACATGGCAGCATAGGACAAAATTTGACATAATATGCATGAAAGGGTATATTTATGGTTCAATGATCCCGAGACTTAATAGTTTCAATCATTTCAATCATTGTTGTAACCAATCAATCATTGTTCGTGACGTTCCCCCCCCCCCCCTCGAGTTGCAAGTTATCCCCGTTGGGAGTACATAGTCAGGTACGCTATCAATCCAAAGTTTTTTTCAAACCCTTTAAAGGGAATCATTGCGTATTCATTTCGATCCATGATACCGATTTTTCAAAGAAATTCTTGTAAAATTAAAAAAAAAAAGCTACTTAAAAATAAATTTTGATATGAGAAAGTTAAGATGAACACATTACAATTATTTCTCATATAGTATTTGCAGATTGTCTTCCGAGGATTTCTAGGAAATTGTTCCTTCTTTTGTAATCATAGATCGAGTTAAACTTTAAAAACACTTTTTTTTTTAATGATATAAAGTTACATTTTGCGTCCCTACCTGAGTTTCTCATAAAAAATATTTAAATAGATATTTAAAGAGGAAAAAAAAAACATTCTACAATAAAGTAAATTACTAAAATTAAATTCTTAATAAATCAATTCACTCCTGTTAACTTAATTGTAATCTTCTTTGTAAAGCAATCTCTAACCCTCTGAAAAAATCAAAATTTCAAATACTTAGACCTTGTGTTAGCAATTATGAATTAAAAAATAGCTCAGACAGATGTTGGAAGATTCTAAATTCTGGAAGGAGTCATGCCGACCCTTCCGAAGTGTTTAAAACTCACGAAGCCTTCGGGTGAAAAAAAAAAAAAGTGTGGCCCCCTTTTTTTTTGGGTGAGAGAAAGAGACTTCAACCGACAATTATCAGTTTACCGCCTTTTCTAAAATTCATCCTTGGAATATCTCCCCCCCCCCCTTTTTATGGAGCATTTCAATTTATGTATAAGTTCAGCTGCACAGTTTCCTCCTGGAGATACAGACAAGTTTTGTCTAGGCGCTCCATCAAACCACCCAGGATATCGTCGTCGAAAAAAAAAAGTCTTGTTTTGTCACACTTTTGAAAATAGAGCTACAAAAACTCGTAAGATTAATTGCTGATCTATAAAAAGTATTTCTTTGGCACATTTCCTCAAGTTGATTCTTGTTTGTAACAAATTTTAGTATTAAAAATCGATCATAGGAAGGAATTTATTTCACTATGTTTTAATTGTAAATTTCATTAGTAAAAATTAAAACATACTTTATTTTTTCTCCTGTCGTATATATTATACCCGAAATAATCCTGTCGATTATATATCCTGTCGATTATATATCCTGTCGATTATATATCCTGTCGAGTACATACCGACAGTCAAAGTAAAAAGCGAAATTTTTCAAACCGGGTCTGCGTAAATGCCCAAACACCCCTAACTACGCTAGTATTCCTATCTAGTTTTGTTAATAAAAGTTTTCATTTTCTGTTTTTAATCTTATTTCTCTATGTTCCTATCTAGTTCCTCTATATTCCTATCTAGTTCCTCTATGTTCCTATCTAGTTTTTAGAATAATCATGCAATTTGTCGTTAAAAATGAAAATGATAATGATAAAAATTATACCTATTACATACATTTGATAACTGTACTGAAGTCATTTCCAAAATGGTATACCAAGCTTTCATGCTTTTTACAGAGTTGTACAAAAATTAAAATGTTTCACAACCGCTCGAGAGTTTGTTTGAATGCCTCCTGTTTTACACCGTCAAACACTCCATTTAATCTGTCATTTTAATATCAAGGTTCAGTTTAGGTAAAAAATAACAAATATTGGTTTGACTTTTATGGATGCGTAATTATTAGTCTTATGTATGATTCGGTTATAATACCGAGTACCTAGATTATAATATTTTGCTTGACCTCTACATAATAAAATAATTTGCCACAAAATCGGCTATTCCATGTTATCGAGCGCACAACGGGCGTGAAACCAGCCCATGGATACTGTTGTCTGAAATGGGGGTGTATTCCAAATTTTTGTGTACTATATGTGGGATCAGTAACTGAGATACATTGTGTTAAATATGAGTACAGTGTTTCTTCCAGGCATATATATCCATATAGACTTTCATATATCCGGGGACGGGGGAGTGTGATTCCCCTGCAGAAAGCATTCGCACCCCCGAAGACATTTAATGTCACCGAGCCAAATCTTAATAAATTCAGGCTGTAAAGAAAAAATTTCCTTTCTACAGGAAGGTCACACAGTACAATATCCATTATGAACTTTATGGATTGTTTTCAATGCTGTATGGCTGCACCTTTTTGTGTACCATTTTTATGTAAGCAAACCATTAGTAAATTATTCAACTCTTCCCAACAAGAGTTGTATTCAACAGTTTTATTTTTGCATGTGCATTTTAAATTGGAATTATTAGATCATATGAAAAATGTTATTTTACAGTATTGCTGTATTCTGTTGGTGAACACAAAATAATTTTTTATAGGAAATTTATGTTACTTCACATTTTCACATAGTTTCCTTCCATTTACATGGCAGTATTTAGATCATCATACATTTTTATTTCACGCTTGACAATTTTCAGAATGTGATTTTGTGGCTGTAGTCCAATTTGAAATGTGTTGAAATCCTCATCCCCCCCCCCCTCGTCTAACTGGAGAAAGTTTGTTTTTGATATGTTTGAATAAATAATTAATTTCTGTATAAGTAAATGTTTTATTTAAAGTTATATTGGAAAATCTTCTCCCTGTAAGGTTCTGTTTGTCCCATCAGCCACACCCACCTCACCTCCACCTGGCTAAAACGTCCTGATAAACAAAAAAAAAAAAAAAAACAGTGTTGATTTTTGAAAACTAAGATCAAACTAAACAGTTGTATCGCAAATAACATGCCGAAGAAAGAATGTAACAAAGATAGAGTTTGAGCCAGGCCATTTATTTATTTTAGCACTTTTAAAAATTGAGCTGAATTAATTTAGTGCTGCCATCTATTATCGGTAATATGTAACATTTGTTAAAATGTAGCTGATTTTGTATTATCTTTGAGTTGAATAAAATTATTCTTCTCTCCAGAGGGAATATAGCATTTTTCCTGGATTTGAAAAAAAAAAAAATGAAAATGGCCACGTGATCGCAATTCATCAAAAACTCATCAACATTTCAACATTCAGTTTATTGAAACTGGACAATGTTCTTTCTAGCAGTGAATTTGTATAAACTGCAATCTCGCAGAAATAAACTCAATGCAAGTTTTAAAAAAAAAATCATTGTGAAGGTATATCACACAAACTACCTACAATGTAATGTCAAATCCCTCCAATTCAATCTAGATTGGTGAAAACAAAAATGTATTACATAAACTGATTTATAAAAAAATAACTAAAATCGATTGAATATTAAAATAAGCTCTAACCACTTTTAAAATATTTCGAAATTAAAATATATCTTTGGTAAGAGCATAAGCAGTTGATTAAAAGTATCAACCAGTTTAAGAGGCAAAACAAAAGTTTTTTCTGGATGAAAGGACAGAGCAAAAAGCAAAGAACAAGCAAAGAAACATAGAGTAAATATCTTCTTGTGTTGGTTTGGTTGTTCTGACTCTCTACCCTGAGAAAAAAGTTTACTTTTGCCTCTGAAATTACTTTATACTTTTAATCAACTGTTTATTTATTTATTTATTTATTTTTATATATCGATTTTTTTTTTTTTTTTTTTTTTTTTTTTTTTTTAATTTTATATATTGGTTGAAGTACAGCTGCGATCATCCAAATCGTTTAGAATTTAAAAGCTTCCAAAAATTGATATCTGAGAAATAAGATTGTGATATGCATCATAAATTCCTAAATACATAAAATTATTTCTAAACTGCATAAAAAACATCTAAACTGTAAACTTTTTAAAAATCAGCACTGCATTTTAAATTTTAAATATTTGAATTATTGAAATGCAAACAAATGTATTTAAAATCTTTCGAAACTTCATCAAATTTCAAAATTTCAATATTAAAACTATTTAAATGTCAACAAATACATTTTAAAACTTTTATTATTTTAACTGAATTAAGTGTTTTTAAATTTAAATTTACTAAAAGTTAATGAAAATAAATGCAATTTTAAACATTTAATTAATGTACAAACAAAGAATATTTACTTTTTTACTCGTAAGATAAAAAAAAAGGCTACGCCTACATAAATAAAATTTTAAACGTGAAATATGAAGTATCTAAAAACAAGATAGTAGATGTATCTTTTCCTAGATATAGGGCTTTTTAATTTAAATTTTGAACAAAACCGAGCGGGCAATTCAACTACCCTACGACCAAATATTTATTAAGTTTAAAATTTTGATATGTAAATGTCAAAAATGGGGGTTGGTGATTACAGTGAAGAGGAGTGGAGTCCCCTGGTAAATAAAATATTTTATAGATTTTTTTTATAAGAACATATTAATTCAGGGAATTAAATATATTTTATTTCTTCTGCAGTAATTAATTTAATAGTTCTAAATACTTCTTAAAATTATAAAAAATATATTTTCTATCAAAGACTACAAGATCTGTAAACTGTATTTAAAAACACTATCTTGACGTACAGGGATTTTTTTTACATTTTCAAGTTACCATAACACTGATGATGGACATTATGATGTATGAAAGCGGTATGGCATATTAAAATGCAAAAAAAAAAAAATTCATGTACGTCAAGATGGTGTTTTTAAATACCGTTCACAGATCTTGTAGTCTTTGATAGAAAATATTTAACATATTTTAGACGTTTTTACCATACTTATGAATTAGTAAACATAATTATTTTAACGATTTAAAAAAAAAAAAAAAAAAGCACACATTTTCCTTTTTTCACCATCTATTCTTGACAAAACAACAAAAAGCGGAAGAGGCGGTAGTTAGGATGTGATGACATCCTTTCTTCATGGTTGTAACAGTAAATTCTAATATCAACAAATAAAACTTGTAAAGGTGGCGGAATGGACATGCAGGCATCTTCTGATAAATTCAACAAGTTTATTCTTAACTGTATAAAATCATAAAATAAGCACCTATTAACGTAATTTACAAATAATAAATCAGAATGTACATGGTCCTCCCTTTCTACCGTCTGCTACAGCTACACACGCCACGTTCCAATTCGCACTTCGCATCTTTAGAACCTGGTTGCCAGCTCCACGTGCCGTTCACAATCTACGCGGCTGCTATTATAATTAAATTTATACTCTTCTTTCCTCGAGGGAAACACTGCTTGAAAAATAAGAAGTCAAGAATAAAAATTGTTAATCCTTACAAACTATTTTCACCTAAATTCAAAATTTATTATTATTATTGTTAAATATTTCTTTAATTACCATAAAGAAAACCTTACCATATTTTTCTTCCATTAACAGGTATCGGAATGGACGACACCTTTGTGCTGCTGGCTGCTTGGCGACGGACAGACGATCGCTTGAGCGTTCCGGAGCGGATGGCGCACACCTACGCTGATGCGGGTGTCTCCATCACCATCACCTCTCTCACCAACTTCATATCCTTCTGGATAGGCGTCATCACGCCCTTCCCCTGCGTCCGCATCTTCTGTATCTACACAGCTATGGCCGTCCTCTTCACCTACCTCTACCACATATCATTCTTCGGGGGATGCATGGCGCTAAGTGGATACGCGGAGGAGAGGAATTTGCATTCTTTCATCTGTGTGCCCACAATGCCTAAGTCATTAGCACGTAAGTTCACATTAAGCATTTTTATTAGAAAGAAATCATTCAAAATGAAATTTCTAAAGGATAAAGTAAGAGCCTATATTTCGCCCTCTCACATCGTCGCCCAATCTTTATCAGCATGTGTGGTTGATATGAAAGCAACAAAACAGTGAAGCATGGGCGTCGTTCTGAACTTAAGTGAGATTGCGTTAAATATGTTCATATCATTTTGCTTGTAATAAAAGTTAAAGTTTTTCCTCTGTCTTGTGCTCTACCAGCTTTATATTTTGTTGATACGAGTATAAAGGAACGTACAGACTTCAACTATCCTACATAAACTATTAAATTAAAGACAACCAACATAGGTTTAATAAGTCATTTAATAAAACTCCTTTCCTCGGCGTATATAAACTTATAAAGCCAAAGCGATTTCGGGCATCACCATGCCCTGCATCGGTGGCGAAATGAAATTTCATTTCGCCACAGATAAAGTGCATGGTGATGCCCGAAAGCGCTTTGGCTTTATAAGTTTATATACGTCGAGGAAAGGAGTTTTATTAAATGACTTATTAAACCTATGTTGGTTGTCTTTAATTTAATAGTTTATTAAAGTTGACGAGTATCCATTCCAATTATATCCTACTTTATTTATGTCAGTACTTTCTTCACAAAGCATTGATTTGTCCCGACTCAATGGTAAGGATGTTTTAAATTTATGGTCCAAACGCTTCATTTATACAGCTCATTGTACAAATCTAAATAAAACTAAAATGAAAAATTTAAATTAGTACAGACTTTTAAACTCATTTTTATACTTCTATACTGCCAGATCGTTTTCTGGCAACGCAAACAGGAACTAGTTAAGTTCCTGTGGCAACCCCTCTAGCTCTGTAATAAATCACAGAGTAGCCTCATTAAATTTAGAAAAAAATTACCGATAGCAAAATTAAAAAAGGGAATTATTTTATTTTATTTTATTAAAAGGCTTTTTATTAAAATTTATTTAAAAAAAATTAATTTATTTATTAAAAGGCTGTATAAATTAAAGGATATAAATTGCTGTGCCCGTAATATGCCGTAAAATTTCCCAATATATCTTTCTCGGAGACGAGAGATTAAATATCAAAACTCTGCGCGTTTCCTATTGGTTTAAAATCCTGTGACGTTACGGTTTGGGATTGACGTGTTACTTGGCGGCAAATATGCAAAAATGAAATTTAGTACGAATCAGCATCGTAAAAAAAAAATAAAATAATGTATAAATAACAAATATCATACAAAAACGAAAGATAGCACAAAAGTGATTATGAACGCCATGTTTGGCTTAGTGCGTAAATAATTAAAAAATATAAGTAAAATTTAAAAATGTATAAAAAAAAATCGTAAATCATACAGAAACGAAAGATAGCACTTGTCAACACAGTAAAAATGGATAAAATAATGCAGAAACAGAAAATTTACATAAGAATGGTCCTTCTCTGTCGAAGGCCGCAATGTGGAAACAGCAGTTTGTGCAACAGTTGATCCGTAGCAGCTTAAAAATGGACCTACGTCAGCTCCGCGGGCTTACCTCGCTATGTCCGCCTGCTAAAGAACATCACAGAATCTGGCCCCGCTGGCTGTCGGAGGTCGCACGTAGCAACAGCTGTTTGTGCGACAGGTGTTCCGTGGTTCATAGAGCACAAGCTTGCGCAATATGAATATCAGAAAATGTTAATTTTCACTCTACAAAGGACAAAGTTGAAATGATCTGTTTCAAATCAAAACCATATACTCGCTCTTACGACGCAACATTGTCACATCGCTCCAAGGAATTACCCCATCACGTCATTAATCGCACCAAAAATCTAGCAAAAATACAAATTCTTTACACTAAAGCTGTACCATAAAATAATATAATGCGAGGAAATAATTGAAGAAAATTTTCTGAATATAGGGAACTGATCATGAAAATACACACTTAACGTAAATAAATGTGCGGAAGGAAATACACGCCAAACTAAATTTTGCGAAAGAAAAATGCAACTCCGGAACGAATGATCTGAATGCCACTAACTGGCCAATAGGAAACGCGCAGAATTTTTTATATTTAATCTCTCGTTTCTTAGAGGCATACATTCATGTTTTTAATTTATTTGATATAATGGTATGATATGATGGCTGAATCCATTTCTACATCGTCGTTCATTCCGTTCAACATGGCGGCATAAACAACCATGACATTGCATTAAGACGTACGTGCAACACGTGATCAATCAATAAACACTTGCCAGCTTCGGACATAACGACTTGATGAGGCGGCACATTGCCGCGTTCCTAAAATCACGTAGCAAATTTTTCGTGATATTTTACATAACTACTACTCATTGGTGTTGACGAGCACATGAAAAAGCAAAAAAGTGCGAAACTGGTCCCTGAAGGCTGTTATCTACAATGAGAGTCCAATCGTAGGTTAGAAAACACCCCTTTTATACAGGTTCTGAGAGCATGAAGTACTTAAGTGCTTTATAACCTTGAAGTATTTAATGAGTTAACCTTGAAAATTTGAATGTTGTTTCACTCATTATGCGTTTAAACATTAAAGCATTTCCTTATTTTTCGAGTGTTTCTTTACTTTTTATTAGATTGTAACAGAATGAAAGCCTACTTAAGCTCAGCACGGCGAGCTCAGGAATAAGAAAACAAATATTATTAAACCAAAGAATATTTTTCTAATGACTTTTTTTTAAATTATGATGCAAGAATTACGTTTCAAGATTCTTCTGCGTAAATTAGAATATTAAAATGATGATTTTACACTTTATTGCGTAATTCATACATTGTTTTTGAATGTATATATATTGTCTCATATTTTCTTAACCTTTTGCTTACGGGTGGGACAGCGTCCATCCCAAACGAAGGACCTTTCAAAAAGACAGGTATTTGACATGCCCTATCCCAAACAGTTCGATCCCCCTTTGCATCGAGCTGTTTGGGATAGGGTATGTCAAATACCTGTCGTTTTGATAGGTTCTTCGTTTAGGATTGACCCCGGTGTCCCACCCGTAAACAAAAGGTCAATCATAGATGCGGGATTTGCTAGTAGCAAAATTGATAGTTGTACTAATCATAGTCCTAAACTTTAGAAACAATTCGTGTTATATAGTTTTATTCAATTGGGGAAAGCCAGTTGCATGTGAATGTTAATGGCTGGGTCGCAACTTGCCATCATGAGTAGCAATACAACTTTTTTCATTTCTTCAGTTTTCACAAAATCTTCTCATTCTATGAGTGATTATTTTACAATATTCGGGCTCCAGCAATTAAAAAATCCGCTGTTTTAATTGTAAAAAATACCTTTCATTAGTTTCAAATCTTTTCATTTAATGAATTTGAAACGTTATAATATTTTTTTTAATCTATTCATAGTAATATTAATTAAGTCTAGTAATAAAAGATATCTGCCATGTGAAGTACACGACTTTTCCTATATAATGCAATGGATTTACCTCTTTCTCAGCGAAATAATGATGTGCAAGATTAAACGATGAGCAAGGTTAACATTTTTGGCGTTAAATTGTATATTAACTCTTGGCGCGTTTCTTGATGACAACAGTTAAACCAATTTCAAAATACCAAATTAACTTATAACTTGCTCAATCTATCTTAGCAATCAGAAAAATGACTCGCATCCATTGAGCAATTCAGTCTATATATTAAACGATTTTAATAATTAAAAACTAATGTTTCATTAACCGATGGTTTGAGTTTCAATCAATAGACTTCTAAATCAATCAATAGAGCTAAAATCTAATATATTTTCATATGACAATAATGTATTTAACTCTTCGTTATTTAATTTGGAAAGGCGAATCTCGTAACTGTCTACTCATCGTACGTAAAACGGCCATATATAGGAATAAATAAAGTCATACTACAATGTCATTCACATTGAATTAACATCAACTAAGTAAAATTAAGCACTTTTGGCAACTTTATTAGGTAAAACAGAATGGCTTATTCACGCGTAAAATCCATATCGAAATGTAATTGGCATGACATAATAGTTTGTAACGTACATATTTATGTAGTTGTTTAGTATCTACTTGAAATAAAAATGTCCTTGAAAAACTCATGTATGTTTGCATAAATTAAAATCAGCTGATCTATTTTATCAATGAAATACATAATTGTGGACAAATATCCTTGAATGACAAGGGTCCTTTTCGAATTTTAGTCTAAACAACCACACCTCTCTTTGGAACCGAAATCCCCATTGTCATCTCATTTCAAATGATTCACATTGTACCCTTCAAGGAAAAGTATTGTTGCTTGACCTCCTCTTCTCAACTTCAAAAAACGGTATTCCGATATGCATCTCTAAAACTTACTAAATTAGATTAGATTTTACTTTAATGTTTTCTTCCCCAAGCCTTGATTGTTCCTACATCTATTTAACAATCGCACCCAACGGAAAGTAGATCTTCCAGATATACGCAGCTCATTACATCCAAATCCATTCGACAGCTTTGCATGAAGATCGGCCATTTCTTCTGCCCTTGGAAGTGACACTCAAAGCCCCTTTCAACTGTCAGTCAATTATACACACATCGTTCGATGGCACATAGAAGTGGAAGTAATGAATGATCGAAAGATTAAATGTGTTTCAAATGACAGTATGTTGCTCATTGTCTGATATAAATATTGCATACTTTAAAAAATAAAACAACAGAAATCATTAACGATTACCGGTTAACCTTGGTACTAAATGACAGTGCACAAAAGATTACGACAGTATTAGAAATTTCCTATATGATAAGTACGACTATTACATAGCAAGCAAAATATGCCCTTATGCGTCGTGTTTGCTATGTAATTGTTAGACATTGAAATGCAATGCTTTCAGTGAATAATACCACTGTTTCCATCTTTACTGTATTCAACTGCGAGGCAAGATTTGAATATTGGTCTTTTTAAATTCAATACATTTAAAAAACATTTAAAATACAATAATTAACAGTAGATCATGAAATACAAGGCAACCAATAAACGTGTCAACAAAAATAAAGAAAAAATGGACTATATATATATATATATATATATATATATATATATATATATATATATAAATTCCCAAATAGGACAAGTAGCAATGTACTCGTAAAATTTCTAGATAAGTGACGGAAGTAACGGCCGGGGGGAGTTGCGACCCCCAACACTCCGGTTAAAGCTTTTTTCCGCCATGGCAAACACTCCCGGTAGCCGATACTCCCTACACTATCTTCTTCATGACTCTTATAAGACCGTAAAAAATTACATACATACATACATATACACTTTCAATAACTTGTAAAACTCCAAATGTTTACTATAATACGCTAAAACAAACCAAAAAGGACACACTATAAAAATAATAATATATATATATATATATAAAGAATACAAGGGTTTAACACGCAGTAAGTCGAGAATGAGACGCCATGCGAAACTCTCATTTCAAGGGTTTTTGAACATTAGTATTTCAAGGGTCTCATTTGATACATTATCGTTAGCTTTCCTCAGGGACGGCCCCTTGTCTCCAAGCATCTTTATTCTCTCAATGGTATTGTGTCAATTTACATATTACTGGATGAACCATGAAATAGAGGATGATATCGTAGGATGAAACAGAAGCGCAAGTATTAATGCACATGCTATTGTAAAGCACAAGGATATAGTGTTTCCAGCCCGATTGCTACATCAAGAAGAAAACGTTTAAAAACACTTAGATTTCAAATACATGTTTGCTTCTCACAAATTCTTGTAATTAGTCAGCAGTTTGCCAAGAGACCTTCCATTGTGTGTGGTTTCAACAAACCCTGGGCGTGAACACACATCATTCATGAAACCCGAAGTCAAGGGCAAACGTGCATGGGATTCCTTGAAAGGCATCTTAAATGGAGATGAAGGAAATCTTTTTAATATATGTCAAAAGTTATGTGTTAAAACGCTTTTCATAAGAAACGGCTTTGTGGTGATTTTAAACAACACTGAAGAGACATCTATTCCAAACTGAAAGAAGTTAGAAAGTAATCATTTAGATGATTGCAAATGTAACAGAACATGACGATAAGATTGCAATTGATTGATTCATTGTTGCAATCTGGTTGAATATATTGCAACTGCAATCAAACTAATAAAGCTTGAGTCTCGTTTGTACAAATGCAAAGTCCACTTCGACAATAAGAGCTTGCAATTTTGTCCCAATAGCTCAACGGTAGAGCGTTGGCTGGCAAGTTCGAAGATCCGGGGTTCGATTTCTGGTTAGGGCAGCAAGATTCTTTACAGTGGCGCCGGAACAAATCAACCGTGTAGGTTAGTGCAAAGATTGTCGGAGGTCTGAAAGTGACCTTAGTACGACTATCACAGATTTAGTGGACTCTGGAATATTGAGTGCTGATTTCAAATCGAGAGGATAATGACCACGCAGGCAGCTAACATGGAGAAAAAAATAACGTCAAGGAGAAATCTGAGGTAAAAATAGCAGGAGGTGGTCAGTCAGATTGTCAGTTGCACGCTAATCTGACATTAGAGAGTGGAGAGTGCAAAGTTCACTTCGACAATAAGATCTTGCAATTTCGTTCCAGTAGCTCATCGGTAGAGAGTCGGCTGGTCGGTTCGAAGATCCAGGGTTCTATTACCGATTGGGGCGGTACGGTCCTTTACACATAGCTTAGCAAGTTGCCTCTAAAATTATAGGTTTAAAGCTTTCTGTATTATGTGTGAGATATTTGCGTTTCTCTCTTACAAGTTTGATCTTTTATTTTACTCCAGATATTCAAATTGCAGTAAGTCTTGAAATTTATGAAAATATGTAAATATAGGAAAGATAGCTAGAAGCGCATATGGATTTATTAGGTACTGCCCAGATATGGCAATGGAGATATTCATATCTTATGGAGGACTTTCTAAATGAAACTGAGTCATATTTACGTTACAGGCTATAGGAAAACATAAAATATTAGAAAAAGTGCTCACGTAGTATTATCATAAAATATTTTTATTCAAATTTTTATTCACTGCCAAATTTAAGGTAATGTCACTAAACTCTATAAAAACCAGGCTTTGTATTTATATCATAATTTCATATTATAATTTCATATTAGTTATATTATTCACAATTTCATATTTAAAATATGAAAATTTGAATATTCATAGTTAATTGAAACACCCAAAAGTGTTATATTTTCACGAAAGCATTACATGTACAAAATCCTGAACTTTTTTCATATTATTTATATAGGTATCGCATTTTACGAAGCTAATTCAAGAAAGTGTGTTTGTGTGTGTGATATCTAAGCTTAAAGTTAAGGTAACGACACAAATAATTTTACCTTTTCAAATCAATGCATTTCGAATAAAATTATGAAGCATTGTTTCTATGCAAAAATTTACGCATTTGAAATGAAATTATATTTATAAAAAATTCATAATTCTATATTGAAAAAGGAACCGAATACATATCTGACATTTTCTCTATGTGTATATATTCCTTCCTTATATTACCTATATTGCACTAATAATAATGTGTTGGTATAAGAAATTCTTGATAAACACTTAACAATTTTGTTCCTTTTTCAGAGGACCGCGGAGGATGCTTCAATCTATTCTGCACTGGAGGGCGTAATCCAAAAGATCCGGATAATCCCATGGACAACAAGGAAAATATGATGATGAAATTTTTCAGAGACAAACTAGGGGTATTCTTGTGCAAGAAACCAGTTAAATTTACAATTATCGTATTGTTCTTAGTATATTTAAGCTTCGGCCTCTGGGGATGCACCAAAGTCAAAGAAGGTCTAGAACGTTTCAAGATGGCTAGATATGATTCGTATTCTCTGGATTACTACGATCTGGAAGACAAGTATTTCAGAAAGTATCCTTACAGAATACAAGTTGTCATCAATAAAACGCTCAATTACGCTGATCCTAAAGTGCAAGAAGAGGTGGAGGATCTTATTCATAAACTGGAAAACAACAGGTTGATGGCAGGACCTCGATTTACAGAATCTTGGTTGAGAATTTATCATAGGTTCATGAAAGATCAGCGGACGCAAGTATTCCTGCAAGGTTTTAACATGAGCAAAAAAGAGGATTTTTACAAAGGCATACGGCAAGTTTTCTTCAGATTATCACAGAATTATTTCCAGCAGGATATAAAGTTCAATGAAGATTTTACGGAGATAACAGCGACCAGGTTTGTACTGCAAACTGAAAATATAATGGATGCTAACGATGAAAAGAATATGCTGCTGGAGCTCCGTCAAATTGCAGAGAACTCAACTTTGCCCGTTGTCGTATTTAATCAACTATTTGTGCTGTTCGACCAATTTCTCCTTATCAAAGAGACGTCTATCCAAGCTGTAGGCGTGGCCACTGCTGTCATGATGGTAATATCATTCGTATTTATTCCAATTCCAAGCTGTGCTTTGTGGGTAGCCTTTTCCATATTTTCGATCGAGATTGGTGTTGTCGGCTACATGAGCTGGTGGAACGTCAATCTTGATGCCATATCGATGATTAATTTGATTTTGTGCATAGGATTCTCCGTGGATTATTCAGCTCATATAACATATGCCTATATATCGTCAGAACATAAAGATCCAGACTTAAGAATGAGAAATGCTTTGCATTCTTTAGGTCTACCTATTGCTCAGGGCAGTGTTTCAACTTTAATTGGCATTGTAGTATTGAATGCTGCGCCTTCATATATATTCACAGTTTTCTTTAAAACGGTGTTCTTGGTTATTCTATTTGCTGCCATACATGGACTTCTTTTACTCCCTGTGTTGCTGTCCCTAACGGATGGCTTGTGCACTAGATCCAAAAAATCTTCAGAATCCAGCCCGGAAAAAGATGGTTCACCACCTTTCTATATAAACCCTGACTTATTAGGGAACCATGATGGCAAATTATCTTCCGCAACTTACAGAACTATCGCAGACCCCCACTTTCCAACCATCATTGAAGAGCCCAAATACAAGACTACTGCCACTTGGACGGATAACGAGCTTGACCAAGGCATAGGCACAAGTGGTGAAAGCAGCGATGGTAGTTGGAGGGGAGGGAACGAAGAAATAATTGATCATTCTCATCAACTTCATGGCAGTACTTCAAAACTGACCTCAGTAGGTCAACCCGGAGAATCTCCAAAAGCAAGAGAACGCGAAGACCACGTGAATCCGGGTTTCGTGGACGACGAGGTTGTGAAAGGATCAAGAATGCGAGGATACCACCGTTCGTCAAAGGATGATGGTTATCTCGAAAGGTGGGACAGTCTTGAAAAGTCCCCCAGAAAAAATCACAACAGTAAAGACAATATTACTCGAAGAAATAGCGATCCAGACAGCCCACTTAGTCGTTACATGTCACGACTGAACAGTGGGTATGTGAGGGAATTCCAGTTGCCATTGTGATTAGTCTGTATTATAAGCTATTTTTAGGAACAAATATTTACTTAAACTTTTCTGTGCCACGTCGCGATTTGGATTCGTGATACTTTTCTGAGGCCATCCACCAGAGACAGCTATCATAGCTGAACCGTGTTTTTTTTTTTATTTGCAATGCATAGCGCAAAGCCATGTTTAATATACAAGCTAATATTTTGGGGTAAAAAGCGACAATTTATCCAAAACGATATTGTTGTTCTCAAAACTTTTATAACTATTTGAAAAATAGAAATTTTTGTTTTTCCTGAAGTACGACATCGTATGCATTGAGTCACGAGTAGTGTCAGTTAGTTTTTTTGTCTTTAAGCAGTGTGTATTAAGAAAGGGGAGCTTATGTTACTTCAGTAATAATATTAATTTAAAACTGGGTAAAAAATTGAGCAAATGTCGTATAAATGCATTTTTCTGATATCTGAAATCGGAAGACAGCAGAAAAACATACATCAGAAAATATTTATTTCTTGCATGATGTCTTATTTCTGAAGAATAAAAATATATTTTCTAATACAGATATATCTGACTTTTCGAAACAATTAAACTTATATTAAAAACAGTTTTCACCTTTGTATCGAAAATAAAGTTAAGCTAATTTTTCATGAAGGAAATTTCATAACTCTTTTGTAAACCCCAAAGAATAGATGTCGTCTTGTGTCCTTATCCGTTATGGTTATATTATTTAACAATTCAAGGAAATATAACATGGCATCATTTCCTTCATACGATTCAGGGACAAAGTTTCATCTTGATATGAATAAAATGTCACGTACGCATGCTAATTTAACTGATATATTTGCATTTAAATCAAGGTCATACTGTAGAAATACTTCGAGTACTGAAATCTGCATGAAATTAGAGTTATTTATCTGTTCTTGATTAGAATGCAAAAAATGTCAATTATCCATCTGAAGCTTTTGTTACGTCCTTGTACGGGTAAGATTCTTTATCGTTATACGTAATTGTAAGGATAAATATTAAGTGCGCATGTTCATCGTCATGAGGGTAATTGTTACGATTTTAGATATTCCGTCACAATGCACAATGATTATGTCAAAAGTTGACGTTTTTATCAGAAACAATCATATTTGCACAATAATATTTATCTCTTCTGTCATCCTTAAGCCATATTAATATTATTAAATATAAATGATATAGATTATTACCAATATATTACCATTTCATAAATCTTGTTTTCATTTCAGTATAAGAGTTCAGAAATTCTATACTTTCTATTCTTTTTCAGTTAATTTCATTCCACCCTATTTTCCATTTGTTATGTTCCTGTGTGTCCATACAAACAAGCAAAGTAACCTAGCCATCGTCCACTCAGTGAACTAAAATAATAGCTCTCTTAAAAAATAATTAATCATGAACATAAAAATTCGCTCAAACTGCTGCCTAAATTAATCGGCAATAAAAATACTTCGCCAATAACAGCATAAAAAGATGATTAAAAATATCAATCGGTTTTGAAGGCAATAAACAGTTTGATTCTCCGAGATACAGAGACAAAACAACCGGCAAGAGATCAGCAAGACAGATGCGTTTCTTGGCTTTGTTTGTGCTGTTGTTCCAACTCTTTATCCTAAAGAAGAAAGCTGGTTTTGCCTTCAATACAAATTAATATGTTTAATTAACTTGTCATGCTGTTGTTAATAAATGAGTTTTTATTGCAGCGCATTAAATAGTAAGTTTATTAATTATTTGAGGATGCTAAATTCAAATTACTAAATAAGTTACAAGCATTTGAAATTCTTCATGTGAATCTGTGTATAATTACTATTTTAACACGCATTTGCTGTTACAAATAATGTTGATCGGCATCAATTTCCTCCGCAAAACACTTTTGATACGTTTTCACTGGCAATATGTTGTTCACAAAATAGAATGTGTAAATAATATGTTTATATCAGATTAAATGATAACAATGGATACTTTAGTTGAGCTAATGTAATTGAGGTTCAATTTTTTTTTATCATGGTATTATTCTTATAATAATATTAAACACCTGTTGTTGGTGCACAATAATAATAATAATAATAATAGGTTGTAATTGGCTGTGCGTCGCGGTATACACACATTTATTCTGGCATGTAACAGAAAAGCTAAAATTATCAGTTCCTTTAGAATGACAGTAATATGGGGCACGTATACCACGTGTGTATCTTTTAAAAAAATCACTCACTCAATCATAAATTAGAAAATTCATTTCAATTTTCAGTAAAAATTGCTTTTAGAGTTTTCATCAAAATTGGCTTTTATGCCTTGCGATATATTTTCTATAATTTTTTAATTTAATTATTTTCCCTATAAACACGGGAGTGTGTGTGTATGGGGGGGGGGTGATAAAGCAATTTGATTGCCATTCAATAATGTTTAAACTATAAGAATTAGCCTAAATTTTAACAGAGGACGAGAAACTTTTTATTTTCCGACCAGTGCAAACAAAATTCATTTAAATCCGGTTAATATCCCCAAATTAGTAATTAAATTAGTTGTAACAAATAAACGTTAAGAATTTTTTTTTTCCAAATATGTAAAACGTGTAAAACTTTTTAACAGTACATAAGGGCATTCTAAAATGTTCGAATCGATTAATTAATTGATGCTCTTTTGAGTTAAGGTTAATTTCCATGAGTGTGTTATCAATCTGTTACTTCGCTCTATAAGCAAAATTTTAAATTGTAGAAGAAAAATATCCAGATGTGATTTTGACATATACTGTGTTCGTTTCATAAAATTTAATTTCTAATAAAATCGGAAATTTTATCTTTTTCTTTCTTTATTTTACTTGTTAAATGTTAATTGAAAAGTTACGATTTTATCATCTGTAGTTTAAAGAACAATAATTGAATAGTAAACCTATTATTATTTTTTTTAGAACTACTTTTATTAGAGAGCTTCATTGATTACATATGTATGCCACCATGAGAGCGACTATCAAATTAATCAAGCATATTTCAAAAAACTAAGTGTTTTCCACTAAGAAAACATTAAATTCGTACATACCAAGGAATTAATTACTGAGGAAACCAATTTGCGGAATAGGTTGAGTTATGGTTGTTTTGGATTTCTACAGCCGTTTTGTAACTTGGTTTGAAGTAGTTATTGAAGAGCAATTTCTCGCGTCATCTACAGTTGGTTTTTATCAATTTTGTCACCAGGTGGTTGTATTGTCATATAGATGTTTTAAACACAAGTATCATGTATCTCATCATGTATATATTTAACATCTCTACTTACTCTTTATATGTTAATAAAACATGGCTCTGCGTTTTGTATTCATACGATGAGTGCAACTTTAATGAACTGTTTTAACCTCGTTATCCTAAGGTTTTAATGTTTACTGTGTGTGTCCTTGTTGATTCCGGAACATCCCTACTTTTTCAAACTGAACTGTATTATCGACGGCTAGTCAAAATACTTCTTACAAGGTTAGAAAAACATTTACAAGACAAAATGCCTTCCTGACACCAAGAAGCAACGATTAGAATTTAAACTCAAGCCATATCACTTCTTCTCCTTTACATGCGCATTCAGTAATATCAGATGTTGTCGAAATTGCAAGGTTTTTCCGGAATATTTGTAAACTTATTTTGTAAGCAATTTTTATGTAATGTCCCCTTTTTGTATTTATGTAAGTTTTAATATGAACTGTGACAATCATGTCTTTTCATACAATGTATTTTCGTTATTAAAATGTGATTTTTTTCACTGACTTGTTTGCTTTTTCTTTCATTCATAGTTGTTCTCCATTACTAAATGACGCAGTTTGCTATTTATCACAGTGGTGGGTCTATAAAAGACTGCCAATCAATTTTTGGTTCGATTTATGAAATTTTAGAGCCCAATTTGTGAAAAATATTCAGACTTATTTTTCACTTAAAAAGGCTTGAAAAAATGTTTCGATTGATACCATACTTAACAATGTATCCCCGGGGGCGTAATCCCCCTCCCCCCTTCTAATGACGTCACGAACAAAACAGATTGTATCACGGTTATTTTTCATAACAATGATTAAATAATGTCTCGTGATTATTGAGCCAAAAATAAACCCTTTTATGCTGGATTATGTCAAATTTTGCATTATGCTGCCATGTTGAAAAAAAGTCTGATGTGGGCAGCACATGACTTTCCTTATATAATGCAATGTATTTACTACGTTTACAGTAAAAACAAAATAGGTTATTCTTATAGTAGATACTTATATTTTTACCAAGATATTGAATTTTCGTCAAATAGTCGTTATTTTCATTAATTTAGCGTCATGTTTATTCATTTGTCGAGATTTTCTTTGATTTGGTAACATTTAAAGAAGTCGCCAAGTTGGCGACATTCCATCAAATTCGTCGTCGAAATCTCGCCAAGCGTTATGGACGAAGAAATGATTTATTCTTATAGCAGATAAATAACTATTGGGGTTCAAATACAAAATTATTATTCAAAGTATCTTTTTCCATGAATGGAGCTAGGATCCACGAGAATGATGTCACCCAATTTATCGCATGATATTACATATGAAAAGTGAACATGTTTCTAAATAGAATTTTTTTTTCCATATAATTTTTTGATAATTTTTTTGAAAAATGTGCAATTCTCGAGAACGGTTCATGCTAGCGTTCTAAAATGTATGTTAATCGTTTTCAAATGAAAAATTACATAAGAAATGTCTATTGCGTAATTTTATTAGAGGTTTTGATTTTTTGATAATTTTTTCAAAATTTCACTCGAAAATTTAAGGGGGTACTGACCATTCGATTGCGGATAAAAACAATAGGCTTCCAGTATTCACAGATTGCAATTTTTGGTCCAAATTTCGTTCGAATCGGTCCATTCGTTCGTCAATTATCGTCTCCACAGACTCACTGACATACACACACACAGACATCACTTCAAAAATGTTCGATTCGTGATCAGGGAGAAACGTGCTCTCCCATCGAAAACTCGAATTCAAGTTTTCGACCCAGTCACAATCCTTCCCTTATACATTATTGTATATAAGGAAAGTCAAAAAATAACTAATAAAAACAATATAAATAAAAAAAATCTGACGTGGGCAACACATGACTTTCCTTATATAATGCAATGAATTTACTACTTTTATAGTAAAAAAATAGGTTTTTCTTATAATAGATACTTAAATCCATTAATATTTGCGGTTGCTATCACGTACGCAGGAAAGCGATCCCAGGCATCAGACAGACAGACATCACTACAAAAACACTCAAAACGTGTTCAGGAGGTCTTAAAACATATATTGGCATTAAAATCTCGATATCGAAAATTTTCGTGAAAACAATACTTTTTCAATGCTACGTATGAGAACGTAAAAATCCCAAAATTAAACAGTCCAACAAAAATAATATGAAAAATCAGAAATCGAGTTAAATCAAATAAGCGCTAATTTCTCCCAAAATGATATTGCATACATATTAAACATTAATAAACGCTCAAAACCTTTAATGGCTCTGAACTCTTAAAAATTAAATTATGCTGATAAGCTGACTAGAAGACTACTTAATAAAGAGGGGGATGTTATTGAGGTGGGTGCTTTCCGGGTAGGACTTAACCCTACCGTATTTATGTTAAAAGCTAGGAAAACCACAAAACGTATTATGTACAGCCCGGCAATAACGTCTGAGCTGAAATTGGAAATTCAACCCTGCGGCTTGACACCCTGGACCGTGAATCGGATAAAGTTGATAAGCCGTTCATCCTCTATTTTAGCACTGTATAAACACGCTTAAATGTACCTAGTTTATGCGCGACTGAAACAATTAAATCAAATGAAATCTAAACTATTTATGAGATAGAAGTATTTTCTCTGTGACGTACCATAACTGCTCATACCATAACTAGTAAAACTTTGGGATTGGTTGCAAACTTCTGAACATAATCTAAGAGTGATAATAATTTTAAATAAACTTGAAATTATATTTTATATTAAGTATTTCAAATTTCGAATATAATGCAAACGCATGCGTTTGCAGAACCAACATTTTATGTTTTAACCCAGCCTGGTAGAACCAATCAACTTGCCACGACCACGAAGGTATTTACAAATGTATCTTTTTTCCCCAAATGTAATCTTTTTTCCCTAAGTATAATCTTTTCCCCCCAAATATATCAAATCCTCGAATTTGCGCATTATCAGACTCATAATATTAGGTTAAGGAATTGTTTTAAGCATTTACGAATGCATGGCTCAACTCGACTCGACATGAACTCAACTCAACTCGATTCGACTGAACGAATGCATGGCTCAACTCGACTCGACATGAACTCAACTCGATTCGACTGAACGAATGCATGGCTCAACTCGACATGAACTCAACTCAACTCGATTCGACTCAACGAATGCATGGCTCAACTCGACTCGACATGAACTCAACTCAACTCGATTCGACTCAACGAATGCATGGCTCAACTCGACTCGACATGAACTCAACTCAACTCGATTCGACTCAACGAATGCATGGCTCAACTCGACTCGACATGAACTCAACTCAACTCGCTTCGACTCAAGGAATGCATGGCTCAACTCGACTTTCTCATACCAAAATCCACTTTTAGGTAGATTGTGGTTTTTTTTTTCTTTTTTTCAAATTTTAAAGTAAGTTTTTGAAAAATCTGTATCGTGTATCCAAATGATTATAATTATAACGTATTATCCGTGACTTTAAAGGGCTGGACAAAATCGTTTGATTAATACCATACTTAAGAATGTACCCCGGGGAGAAGGTAACTTTCTCCCCAAGGGGGGGCAATGACGTCACGAACACAAAAAATGTATCGCAGCTACTTTTAACAACAATGATTGAAACTATTAAATTTCGCAATCGTTAAACCACAAATAAATCCTTTTATGCATGATTATGTTGAATTTTATCTTTTATTGCCATGTTAAAAAAATATGAAATTTTCAATAAATTTTGAAATTTTCACTCGAATTAAAAACAATTGTATCTAGTTCTACATTTTTTGATAACAAAGCCGGATATAAAGTTTCGTGAAAATGCAATAAAATTTGTAGCATCTTGTACACAAGAAATCGACCACAGACAGATGGACGCAAATCACTCTAACAATAGTCAGAACGTGCTCAGGAAAACCAAAAATATATATTTGCATCAAAATCTCGAAATCGAACATTTTCGTGAAAACAATGCTTTGTCAATACTTCGCTTGAGAAAGTAAAAATATGTGAAATTAAATATACAATTATTTAAAAGTAGACAGGGATAGAGGAGAAAAATAGACTGGATTCAAATTTTGACATTCAGCTTGGACTAAGTACGAACAAGAATCGCAAAGTAAATAGATTTTTAAAGTAAATTCAATTAATTTATTCAATTTTATTATTTGAATTCAGAAATGTAAAAGTAGAATAAATTCCTCACATGTGGCAGACATAAAATCGCAAAATGCAGTTCAACATTCGAGTCTTACAAGCCGACTTGAGGCCGAGTCTTACAAGCCGACGCTAGGCGTACGCCTAGTCGGTAGCTACGAGATTTTGCGCGATTTTCGCTGGATGATTTTTAAAGTGGCGAGTAAATTTTCACGTATTCGACTTTTTCTCTTGAGTCTGAGTGCGTTTGAAGAGTGTGCCTGAGTGAAGTTTTTCTTGAAAATGATACTAAGACGTAGGTTGATCAACATTACGAAGGCTGAAATGATTCTTTCAAGGTCAAAAGAACTGATCAAAGCAACTATAAATGGCATTCCTTTAGCCCGATATCGTACGCAGGTAATTGTTTCAGTTTAATTCTTCATTCTTTACGAACATTGAATCATGATAAACACAATTTATTTTCTCGTCTTTATTCGTGTGTGTGGGATTTTATTTCGGTTCATGCAGTGACCTCGATTTCTTTTCGAGTTTTTTGTCCTCTGTTTTAAAAATGAAATCAACAGAATTGGCGAAATTTCACGGAACAGAATTCATTTCAAGGATTTACATTTTCTCAATAGCTTGCTTATATTTCCTTGCAATCTAATAAAACATTTAACTTAAAGTTACAAAAAATTAAAATGAAATATTGCTTTGCTTAGACTAGTAAACCAATTTTTTTGTTTTATTTTATTCTTTTGATGTTTGAGGTACTCACTGGCGGCTTTTAAGCAGCACATTTAGGAGTTGTTTGAGGGATATAAAAATTAAAACTTGCAACGTCGTGCTACTTGCATTTGGTAAAAATGTTTATTTGGAATAGTTACCCCTTTCTTTAAAAAATGCCATGCGGCTTTATTAAATGTCAATGCCAATCAATGTTTCTGTTCAGTGTCTTTGTTGTTCAATCTATTTCCAAATGATTTAAGATATTTGGCACTGAATCACAGGGAATGAAGTTGGAGATTATAAAGGGATATTAACCTTAGAATATAGAATATAAATACTGTGCGTCCATATTCAAAGATGAAATACTATTACTCAGGGCCTGACTAACACATAGTCATGCGGGGCACCTGCTCTCGACCCCAGATGGGCCCCAAATTAAACAATTGCAACATCGCAAAATTTACGACTGATTCCAGAAAATAAAATTATGCTATTGGAATAGGTTTTTCCCGCGAAAGATCCATTTTGGAGTATATAAGGATTAACAGAGTTGGGCAGTATCGAAAATACATGTATTTGAAATACATTTTCAAAATACATTTGTATTTTGTATTTTAAACTGAAAAATCCAAAGTAGTTTGGCAATGTATCGAAACTACATTTTCGGAGTATTTTGTATTTTCAAAACGCTCAAAATACATTTATTCAGGTTTCAAACTATAGTGTTTAAACCTCAGATGAATGATTCGCATAAGGAAAAACGGCTAATCTGTATTACTTTTCTTATATGCATAATGTATAAGGAAAGTATTGTGACGGGGTCGAAAATTCGAATTCGAGTTTTCGACGGGAGAGCACGTTTCAAGCATCCCTGATCACGAATCAAACATTTTTGGAGTGATGTCTGTGTGTATGTGTGTGTGTGTGTGAGAGAGAGAGTCTGTGGAGACGATAACTGACGAACGAATGGACCGATTTGAACAAAATTTGGTACAAAACTCACAATCCGTAAACACTGGAAGCCTATTGTTTTTATACGCAATCGAATGTTCAGAACCCCCCCTAAATTTTCGAATGAAATGTTGAAAAAATCGTCAAAAAATCAAAACCGCTCATAAAGTTATGCAAACAGACATTTCTTATGTAATTTTTCATTAGAAAACGATTGGCATAAATTTTAGAACGCTAACATGAACCGTTCTCGAGATATTGCACATTTTTCAAAAAAATTATGAAAAAGTCATACAAAATGAAAAAAAATATATTTCCCATTGAGAAACATGTTCACTTTTCATATGTAATACCATGCGATAAATTGGGTGACATCATTCTCGTGGATCTAGCTCTTTCCATTCATGATACTTTGTGTAATACTTTTGTATTTGAACGCCAATAGTCATTTATCTTCTGTAAGAATAAGTTATTTCTCCGTTCATAACACTTGGCGAGATTTTGGCGACGAATTTGACGGAATGTCGCCAACTTGGCGACATTTTTAATTGTTGCCAAATTAACAAAAATCTCGCCAAATTGATAAAAATGACGCTAAATCAATGAAAATGACGTGTAATTGAAGAAAATTCATTTTCATGGAAAGAATATAAGTATCTACTATAAGAATAACGATTTTTTTAGTTGTAAAAGTAGTAAATTCATTGTATTATATAAGGAAAGTCATGTGTTTCCCACATTAGATTTTTTTGCCTAGTCATTGAATTCGTTTCTAGGAGTCAATCTAAACAGCCTTTTGCAATCTGGCGCCGATAATGACGTTAATTACTGGGATATTTAGCATCTGTGGTGGACTCTGAGAAATACAGTTTATAACAAACTTTACGTTCGTATTGGAATTTATATAATCGTTGTTTGGTAGATGTCTCAATCCTGTATAAAGAAAAGGGACAAGAAGACTTCCATTCTTTGTGAAAACAGAAGCATAGGCAATCCCAGCTCTGCTATGAATTGCACATATATATATATTTATTTATTTAAGTAAATTAAAGAGATATAATGCAGTTATTTATTTATTGCAAAGTCGTGAGAAAATATGGAAAATACTGCCGCTGTGATGCAAATGTATTTTGGAATGTATTAGATGGAAAATCTTTCAAAGTGGTATTTATTGATGATAATAGAGTAGTAAGGCGGAATGCCAGTTATGCCAACCAAAATGTTCGGTTATACATGGGACTTTCGAAGTCACAACAAAATTTAAACTAAAGGCAAAGTAAGTAAATTAAAGAGATATAATGCAGTTATTTATTTATTGCAAAGTCGTGAGAAAATATGGAAAATACTGCCGCTGTGATGCAAATGTATTTTGGAATGTATTAGATGGAAAATCTTTCAAAGTGGTATTTATTGATGATAATAGAGTAGTAAGGCGGAATGCCAGTTATGCCAACCAAAATGTGCGGTTATACATGGGACTTTCGAAGTCACAACAAAATTTAAACTAAAGGCAAAATTTTAGTTTTATGTCCGAGTCCCTCCATTTAACGAGTATGTAGGTTATGTCCTTGGCATTTGTTTAATCGAGGGAGCGCTATATTATGTAATACGTTTAATTGGTTGCAAAAATTTCCTATGCTATATTTTTTCAGAAAAATGTTTCCTTGAGACATCATTTTCTTGGGATCTGCTATAGACAGAGCTCAGATGATGACTGATTTGAAGTTAGCATTATATTTCGGAGGATTTGGCGGTTCACTATGGATTTCTGCCCCAACCCCCTTCCAGTTCTTTTTTCATTTCCTATTCAAAAATTGTCATTTTACTTGAAATATCTACATATCAGAATTTGCTATCGAAACAGCTTATATGATAACTGATGATGTAGACTCTGCATCAAATTCTAGAGGATGTTGGGTGGTTCACTAAGAATTTGAACTTCCGGTTTCTTTTCCACATATGGTTCAAAACTTTTCCTTAAAACATCTAGTTTTCAGAATTTGTTATAGATAGGGATAATTACTGATGGATTCACAATCCAATTCCGAAGTGGAATGGGGGTTCACTAAGGATATCCACCTCCAGTTATTTTTCCACTTCCGGTTCAAAAAAATGTTCCTTGAAACTTTATTTCTTATGATAGATAGAGCTGAGATAATGTATGAAGGTTTCTTCACAAAATTCTAGTTTTTTATTATATCTTTGTCTGTTATATAAAATGTGTTCCCCCATAGATTCATTTATTTTTACTTTATTAACAATTAATTATTAATTATTTATAAATTATTTATTAATTATTTATAAATTATTTATTAATTATTTATTTTTCATTAACTGTTTGAGATTTAAAATTTCAAAGGATATATAGTCTTTTAAGTCATACTTTTTCAATATATTCTAATTATTTTAAAGTTCTAATATTATACTATTTTACAAATATAAGGTTCGTTTTTTCCCAATAAAATGTATAGATAACTTTTACTTGCATTGAAAATTCAATCCAGTCCAATAACAGCAATGCTTAATTTTTTTAAATGTATTTTGTATTTTTCAAATTTGAAAAGTATTTTGTATTTTAAGCCCTAAAACCTTTGTATTTTGCATCGAAAATACAGTTTCAATGTATTTTGCTCAACTCTGGGTATTACCCACTAGTTTAGCACGCTAGGCATCATGACTATAAGAAAGTTGCCAATAATTTAACTTCTATTTAAATATTCAAGAACTTCATTTTGTATAAATTTTTCTGGAATGCAACAATTATGTTTTTAAAAAAAATATTTTTGTTCATTTCCTATGTGTTAAGAGATGAAGGGTGATGATAAGAAAAATGATTACCCCGGACCCCAGTTATGCTAAGTCGGGCTCTGCAGGCGTCCTTTTCCATGGTAATTCTATCATGCCGTAAATACTACTTAGTTTAACCCTTGAAATTCCATCCTAAAAGGCACTCTCTCATGACATGGATACGTGTAGTTCCTGTAAAATTTTTCTCTTCGTATTTCTTTATTATTTCGGACGTTCTAGTAACACTGTTTTGTTATTGAACTCTGATCTCTTAATTCGAATAATTTAACAATAACAAGCAATTTTCAAAATTAATCTTGAAATCTCGATCATTAATGGATGAAAGATTTTATAAGAACTGTTTTACCCTATTTAATAACGAAAACTATTTCGCTTTTGTATAACAGCTGAGACAAGAACTTGCTTAGTTCTCAAAAATTAAGAAAGTTAAACTCGGCCAGAACCAAAGTTAGAACCAAAGTTAAAAAGTTGAGAAATCCAATTTCAAGATCTAATTTTAAGACATTTACTTAAATCCTTAGGTTTCTGGTGACCAGAATGTCGTTTCTCAAACACAAGGAATACAATTCTTTCCGAATATCAACAAATATTTCATTCGTGAGTGAGAAGATGGGGTGTGATACCACCCCGCCAATAATTTCAAACGCCACTGTTCGATGATGTAATACACCACAGTGTAGAAGCTCATGTATTTACGAAATGCCTGGTATTCTTTTGGGGGTATTATAGGTATAATAGTTGCTGTATTTCTAATACAGATGAGTATTTTTCTTCTCTTCATCAAGCGTAAGAAATTTAAACTGGGATAGTATACCACCATATCTGCTCCGCTACGTTACAAAAAATTTTGATGTGGGCAGCACATGACTTTCCTTATATAATGCAATGAATTTACTACTTTTACAGTAAGAAAATATAGATTATTATTATAGTAGATATTTATATTCTTTCCAAGATATTGAATTTTCGTCAATGAGTTGTCATTTTCATTGATTTAGCGTCATTTTTATCCATTTGGCAAGTTTTTCGTTAATTTAGCAACATTGAAAAAGTCGCCAAGTTGGCGATATTCCACCAAATTCGCCGCCAAAATCTCGCGAAGCGTTATGTATGGAGAAGTAAGTTATTCTTACAGCAGATAAATGACTATTGGCGTTCAAATACAAAAGTATTACTCAAAGTATCTTTTTTCCTGAATGGAACAATCTAGATCCACGAGAATGATGTCACAAATTTACCGCATGGTATTACATATGATAAGTGAACATGTTTCTCAATAGGAAATATATATTTTTTTTATTTTATGATATTTTGATAATTTTTTTGAGAAATGTACAATATCTCGAGAACGGTTCGTGTTAGTGTTCTAAAATTTATGTCAATCGTTTTCTAATGAAAAATTACATAAGAAATGTTTATCTGCGTAACTTTATTAGAGGTTTTTATTTTTTGACGATTTTTTCAAAATTTCACTTGGAAATTTAGGGGGGATTCTGAACATTCGATTGCTTATAAAAACAATAGGCTTCCAGAGTTTACGGATTGTAATTTTTGTACCAAATTTCATTCGAATCGGTCCATTCGTTCGTCAGTTATCGTCTCCACAGACTCACTGACACACACACACACAGACAGACCTCACTTCAAAAATGGTCGATTCGTGATCAGGGATGCTTGAAACGTGCTCTCCCGTCGAAAACTCTCATTCGAATTTTCGACCCCGTAACAATACTTTCCTTATACATTATTGTATATAAGGAAAGTAACAACTAAATCTTTGGTTGACGATCGAAAACACTGGTGAGTTATTTCAATCGGCTGAAAAATTTGAGCTGAACCGTAGCAAATTTTGAACTGAATATTGTCGCTACAAATATGAAATTCATAATGGTATAAATTATTGTTTATACTAATGTCTGTAATTTTCTAAAGTATTTATTTGTCAACAGGATTTACGTACAAGCTAAATAAGCTCTAAAGTTCAACTGATGTTAACTATATAAATTTGATACTTGACCAATCTAGCTCAACTCTTAATTAAGGTTCTACAAAACACATAAGGTGTAACTTTCACCCCCCCCCCCCTGACTATGAAATTAAAAATCTAACCTAATGGATAAGAATAATAGTATTTAAATGGAACAAAATAGAATTTAAATAGAACAAATTTTAATTTAAATCAAACCTGACTTAGTAGAATTACAAAATGTAAAACATATAAAGTTAAATTCAATATTAATTTGCTTAAAAGTGAAGATAAGTCAAAATGACATGATGACACACGTTCTGTTCTAATTAACTTCTATTAATTAAATTCTAATCCCAAACTCTTAAGACATATTCTACACTATTAAAGCGCGCCTGACTGTGTGTCTGTACCAGTACAGGATTTCAAACGCGAATTCTGGATGCAGAAAGAGCTTTGTTTAAATGAATGGAACGGATCTTGTGATAAAAGTTATAAATATGAATATAATTCAAGCGATTTTAAACTATTTAGGGGGGGGGGGGTCGGAGTCTAAAACTCAAAATTTGATAACCTTTGAACTAACTATCCAAGGATTTAAAAGAAGAATTCACAAAGTAAAATATAAATAAGTAAATAAACAACGTGGTTTGTCTTCAGTAGATGGTATAAATCTTGGTAAGAAAGTTACACATACACACCGTCCAGACAGTTACCTTACACCTTTCTGGTAGGTCGGATGGTCTGGGCCTCAACAACATACACACACACACAAAAATAATAAAATTTAAATTAACAGGCAAGACTATTTTGCTTCACAATTATCCAATGTTACGTACGATATCCTCGATGAGGAATTTCCAATATCTTTTCGTTTCGATCCTGATTCCCATGCATGCTCTTCGCAACCGTAGAAGGCAAAAATAAATAAAAGAAACAGAACGGAATCCTTTCTTTAGGGAGTGAAGATGGGCATTCGCAGAAAAATCCACCTCGAAAAACTTTATCGTATTTCAATACCTTATCTATAATTTAAATTTTTATGAGTTTGCTTGTAAAATCATGCGACGAAATAATAATCAAATTATCTAAATAATTCAAATTTTGATGTATATGAAAATAAATAAATATGAAGGAATTGCTCTTCGATCTTTACGGTGATGGCGAGATGGAAACTCTGACAATAGTTTCAATCGCTAAAGAACCGATTTGTATGAATATCGCTCAAAATCTTACTACTAATAAAACTTACGTAAAATTTTATTAGTAATTTTACTTACGCAAAATAACTAAAAAACAAATTCGAGTTTTTAAAAAATCTCGTCGAGGTTATATCGACAGATCAGTTAACCCAGTTCCGACTTTTGCGGCTGTTCGAAGTTTAGATTTTGCGCAATAGACAACACAGACATACTGAAAAACTAACGTCTTCTTTTATTATGATATGGTATGTTCAGAATTTTCTATGAATAAATTATAATAAGCATTTCAGATATCAGAAAAAAATACAAATTTTAGCCCTAATTCAAGTATATTATATTAAACGATTGAAACAGTTGTTAAAGTTTAAATATTTATTTAATATTAAAAAAATTATCTATACATTATTTTACGAGGCATTTCAATTTTCCTTTAAAATGTAATATTACTGTATGTTGGCGCTTTGAAAAAAAAATCAATATACCAAGTGCTGGTGCTCTCTGAAAGAATTAAATGCAGTGCTGGTGTCCTGTTAAAATTTTTAAATTGTTGTAACTCCCTATAAAAATTTTGCTATAGTTCAGGTGCTCCTTAAATTATTTTAACACAGTATTGATGCTCTCTAAAATATCTACATAGTACTCACTAAAAAATCATCATAGTACTGAGGACTACTGGTGGAGGTTTCATGGAAATAATTAACATAGTACTGGTGCTCCAAATAAATGAATGTCCCTTAAAAGAATGTGAAATAATGTTGGTGCTCTTTAGGAAAATTAGATTCTTGTACATGTCGGTGTTATTTATTTTAGCATTCATGAATAGAAAATTGTTTGGTGCTCTTTAGGAAAATTTGATAAAGTTTAGTGCTCGTCGATAGTAAAAGGTTTGCGTACGTCTGAACTAGGTCCTAGGTCCATAGACACCTATATAGATTTCATCTAAAGCCCTACACTCCCCTACGATTTCGTTTTGGTTTTTACACGGCCCCGCAATATGACTGTTTAATTGTGTATACTATTTTTTATGAACATTTTGTCAAGTTGCGAATTGCAATGGCAAAACGTGAACTGTAAAGTATAAGATTATACGAGGAGGAACAGGAGCAGAAGGCGAGAAAAAGGAAAAAATAAATTCCAAAGTTATTCTGTTCGTGCTGCCATCTATTGTAAATTAGCTGAACTCGTTTGATAAGCTCTGGCTACTGCTGCCATCTATCAAATATATATAAAACTATTCGCAAACTGCCCTTTATCCACAACATGTAAATATTGCTTTGTATTTAGAATTTAACCCATTTCTTTGAAATAATGAAACAGGAAAAATACGAGGTGATTTCACAACATTTTAAATGATTACAAATAATGAAAGTTTTAGAAATTTATACATATTCAATTGAATAAAGCAGCTCACATAAAAAATGTTTCATGGGTCGGATAATAATGCATTTCATATAAACTTTTTTTCACAATTCGCAAACAACAGTACAATTGCAAATTGCATAAATACTGTTTAATAATACATAATTAGTTCCTCTTCTGAACAAAGTAGGTCAAATGAAATCACTCTTATTCTTAATGGAATGATTTCTATAGTTTAAGGTTGAAATATTATACGTGTCCAACAACCGAATTTCACTAATTAATTCCACTGTTGGGGAAATGCAGTAACACAAATGAAAAAACAGCTTTCTCACAACTCTATCTCTCTAATAGAAACCCTACTATTTTTTAATTAAGCATACTAAATATGACACTTTTATTTCTTTCGCGACACATCGCAAGCGCGCTTCTTGCGAAAATATAAATTTCCTAATATTTCTGAGAATGAATCGTGATAACGCCTAAAAATAGTGTCCACTTCCAACCAATTCCAACTAATTAGATAATCCTCTGCAACTTTGTAACTGACATTTTCCTTCTATCTCGCTCTTTTGACTTGTTCGTTATACCAACTTTTTTAATTGTCCGCTAGGGGCGTTGCAATCTCTTTTATTCGATCGGATATGGTCACTTCACTATAGGAATAGCCATAAAGTGTATTCTCATGGACATTAGATTCTTATAAAGGTATTGCTTATTTTAGCATTCATGAATAGAACGGTAAAACGTCAGTAACCATATTGTGTTAAATAAATGCCTCCTGTAACAGTCTTATTTCGATTCCTGCTCATTAGACAATGTTCTACAACTTTGTAATTGGCTTTTTTTTGCCAATCTCGCTTTGTTGCCGCGTTTGATACGTACAATAGCTTTGACACAACGAGTGAAAAAAAAAAAATGCTTTAGTTAAAGTATGTGGATTGAATGTTGAGAAGGTAAACTCTAATCAAGGACGTATTAAGGACGACTAATGACATAAAGAGTGAAAAAAAAAATGCTTTAGTTAAAGTATGTGGATTGAATGTTGAGAAGGTAAACTCTAATCAAGGACGTATTAAGGACGACTAATGACATAAAGAGTGAAAAAAAAAATGCTTTAGTTAAAGTATGTGGATTGAATGTTGAGAAGGTAAACTCTAATCAAGGACGTATTCATAGAGGGGGGTTGTCCCCCCCACCACCACCACCACGCAATTTCTGGATACGTCCTTGCCTGTGCTCTCGTGTTTTCTAGTTCAATTGTGATCCAGTATCAATTTAGTCAAGTTTTAGTTAGTTTTTTTTTCAAACTTTCTTTTAGGATTGAAAGTTCACTATACTTTGCCCCCCCCCCCCGCCCCCCGAAATGACATTTCTGGATACGTCCTTGACTAATGAAGGTTTATTTGATTATGAACTTGCCAAAAACATGCATTTAAAATATCTTGCTCTCTCATATGTCAAACTCGTTTAGTTAGCATTTAAATTTGTCCACAGGAATCTACTTGCAGCAGACTATAACTCAGTTGTCTAGCGCTGCTTTATCACCTCTATTAGGACGAAAATGGTACTTGGTTTCGGTGAAACATGCTACTTTTAGTGTATCAATCGATTAGTCTCTTCAAAACAGTCCTATATATTCAGTTTCGTGCTTTTACAATAACAATTTTTTAACAGTTTGTAATAGTCCCAAAATTTGGCATATGCCACAATCGTTCAACTTGCATTTGTATTGTGCCCAAGGGATCTACTTATTACTGATTTGAGCTCACTTGTTTAACGTTGCTCTAACACTACTATTAGAACAAAAATGGACTTACTAGTAGAATTTGCTGTTTTTATGCAACGATGAATTAGTCAGTCTCTCAAAAGAGTTTTAGAAATCTAGTTTTATGTTTTTGAAATAAATTTTCTTTAACAGTTAGCAATAAAAGTTTGGATTCTTCAGTGGTAAATTCTCCTAAAAAAATCCACAGATATATATTTGTAAAATCTTCTCCCAATAGAATTGCTTTTATTGTGTATAGAATTGTGTACAACTATTAGGACAAAAATGGGACTTACCTCGGCGAAATAAGCTGACTTTAGTGCATCAATCGATTAGTCTCTCCAAAACAGTCACAGATATTTAGTTTTCTATTTTTTGCAATATTAGGCTTTTTGGCAACAGTTAGCAATGGCAAAAAATTGGCATATACCAGGCTCATTCAACTCACATTTATATTTGCTCAAAAAGATCCATTGATATTGATTACTTCAAGCTCGCTTGTCCAACGTTGCTTTCACACTACTATTAGAACAAAAATGGACTTACGTTGGTAAAACTAAATATCTAGGTTTCTGTTTTTAATACATCAATCGATTAGTCTCTTTGAAATAATCTTGGATATCTAGTTCCGTGTTTTTGCAATAAAAAGTCTTTAACAGTTAGAGATAATGGTTTGGATTATATTATGTTAAATTCTCTTAAATATCATATATACAATTTCAAAACCTTCACTCAATAGAATTATTTTAATTGTGTATTGGATTGTGTACAACTATGTACAATTTTAATTGTGTACGGGATGACCCAAACCAATACTGTAAAAAGTTGCAAACTAGATTGCAACAACAACAACAACAAAAAAAAAAAAAAAAAAAAAAAAATTAACTAGAGTTACTACTTCTCGACTCGAATTTATCATACCAGATTCCATTTTAGTAGCTTATCTTTTTTAAATTTTACAGGAAAATTTTTGAAAAATCGGTATCCTGATTCAAATGATTACAATTACAGGGTCTTACCCTTCACTTTAAAGGGCTTGATAAAATATTTCGGTTGATACCATATTTAGCAATGTACCCCCGGGGGATTCGAGTAACTTGCCCCCCTAGGGGGTGGGGCTAATGACGTCACGAACAAAAAAATTGTATCGAGGCTATTTTTCACAACAAGGATTGAAACTATAAAGTTTCGTGATCATTGAGCTAATAAATAAACCCTTTTTATGAATGATTATGTAAAATTTTGTCCTATGGTGCCATGTTGAAAAAAAAAATGAAATTTCAAATAAATTTAAACTTTTTTTTTTCACGAATTGAAAAGAAAATTCTATCTAGTTATAGATTTTTTGATAACAAAGCCGGATATGAAGTTTTATAAAAATCCCTCAATATTTGATGCCGCTGTCGTGTACACAGAAAATTGACCACAGACATCCGACAGGCGAACATCATTCCAAAACTAATCAAAACGTGTTAAGGAGGTCTTAAAACATATATTGGCATCAAAATCTAGAAATCAAAAATTTTCATGTAAGCAATACTTTCTCAGTACTACGTATGAGAAAGAAAAAATAATCGATTGTATAGATGTGAATTGTAACATACCAAATTTTTTACAGAATCTTAACCTGTGTATTTTTGAAACCTCTATTTCATTAAATTCGGCTTGTAACGTGAACTGTAATTCTTTTCATTTTCTAAGAATCATGAAAGGCCATTTAAGATAAATGGTTTGTCTGTGCATTGATTATATAAATCAAATATAGTATATTTCTTCTATGATTATCGCGTGCCGTGGAAAATATATTCTTCTATGCCCAGTAGACATTCCTTTTCAATTTATCGAATGTATATAAAAAGAATCAGGATAAGATAATAAATATTTCTTCACTGGTGCTAGTACATTAATTTTAAATTCGTCGAATGTATATAAAAAGAATCGGAATAAGATTTTCTCCACTGGTACTAGTACACATTAATTTTAAATTTATCGAATGTATATAAAAAGAATAGGGATAAGATAACAAACATTGCTTCACTGGTGCTAGTACATTAATTTTAAATTTATCGAATGTATATAAAAAGAATCGGGATAAGATTTTCTCCACTGGTACTAGTATACATTAATTTTATATTTATCGAATGTATATAAAAAGAATAGGAATAAGATAATAAATATTTCTTCACTGGTGCTAGTACATTAATTTTAAATTCATCGAATGTATATAAAAAGAATTGGGATAAGATTTTTTCCACTGGTACTAGTATACATTAATTTTAAATTTATCGAATGTATATAAAAAGAATCGGGATAAGATTTTCTTCACTGGTACTAGTATACATTAATTTTAAATTTATCGAATGTATATAAAAAGAATAGGGATAAGATAATAAATATTTCTCCACTGGTGCTAGTACATTAATTTTAAATTCATCGAATGTATATAAAAAGAATTGGGATAAAAAAA
This sequence comes from Amaurobius ferox, assembly GCA_951213105.1. NCBI lineage: Eukaryota > Metazoa > Arthropoda > Arachnida > Araneae > Amaurobiidae > Amaurobius > Amaurobius ferox. Next base: position 44,387,491 of record OX578140.1, on the reverse strand, counting down.
TTTCCACTGGTACTAGTATACATTAATTTTAAATTTATCGAATGTATATAAAAAGAATCGGGATAAGATTTTCTCCACTGGTACTAGTATACATTAATTTTAAATTTATCGAATGTATATAAAAAGAATCAGGATAAGATAATAAATATTTCTTCACTGGTGCTAGTACATTAATTTTAAATTCATCGAATGTATATAAAAAAGATCGGGATAAGATTTTCTCCACTGGTACTAGTATACATTAATTTTAAATTTATCGAATGTATATAAAAAGAATCGGGATGAGATAATAAATATTTCTTCACTTGTACCAGTACACTTTTGCGAGCAGAGTAAAAGTAAAGTTCTTCACTTTTGGATACTTGCACAAATATACGAAGAACTATTACCGAGGAAAAAATACATTCTTGCTTCAGAGTAAAGACCATTAAGGATACGAAAACATAAAATACATTCTCTTCGAAGAAAGAAAAAATAACCCCCCAAAGGATATTAGATAACTGACCCTCTTAATTTTCGAAAACAGATCGATATGTTTGTTCAATCGATAGGATAATAAAACACCGACGACGTGGAAAGTATTGACATGCAGTCGCCCAATTTGAACAACCTGAGACGAATGTTGACGAATGGCTCGCCTTTCTTTGACATTTACACGTGTTGAAACTAGCTGCGTTTATGATATACGGTGGATTGCGTACAGAAAGATAGCTGGCAATATTGATATAAAGATGCCATGTTGTTATTTTGTATAATATTTATCTTTATATCATTATTGTTAAGTATTTGTGAAAATGCTTTGTCCCTTTCCCCCCTCCTTACTTTCGTCTCTTTCTAAGACCAGACGGAGAAAATATCCGTCATCCTTACCTATAACGTGAGTCTGGGGTTTCCAGATTTGGCGATTTATCGCCAATTTGACGACATTTGGCGACTTCCCGAAGGTTCGAGAAGCTCCTCGAAATAACGATAATCTACGAGATATGAAGCGAGTTTATAAAAGTCGGAGAGCAGTTGAAGAGATTTGAACTACATTGAACAGTGACATTTGTCAATGTTTTGAGAATAGTATCAGTTATTTTGTGAAATTAGTCTAGCATTTAAGTGCTGTTTAACTGTTTATTGTTCCTGTTCATGCTGTGTTTGTGACTGAACGTGTTAGTTATCCAGAAATTCGGACTCATTCTAGTATTCTGAGCGCACATCCACCACATTCCAGATGATACGTCGTAATATTATTTGAACGAAATAGAAGATACAAAGATTTATTTCTTTTCAATTTCTACTTCAATTAAGCCAGAAAATATCCCCCCCCCCCCCTTCATACACAAGTGCGCTAGTTCATGAAAATAAAATTTTCCTTGCCAATTCTGATAATGCGACACAGTAAACCACTTGTGTTTCATTTAAAATCTGTTAAAACGTCGTTTTTAACATATACCGCTCATTGGGAGGTATAACACCACCTGTAAGACGTTTAAAAATTAAGATTTAAATTGATGTAGAAATGTTTCACGGAGAATACAAGATCAATTCTTGCTTCAAGTTTCTCTCATTTTTTTTTATTGTTTACTGTTTGACCACTGCCAGTTAAGTGGTTATAAATAAGTGAAGTTTAATTTTGAATTCAGGTTAGAACGGGTTTATAAGCTAACAATTTTCCACCTTTTTTAGTAAACAAAACTGACGAAGCTTATAGAATAACAGAAAAAGAAATCTGTCGGTTGTTCTGATCAGGAGACTGAATACGGAGACTGGTATTAGCACAGGTAGTAAACGCTCTTATGACGAATTCAATTTTGAGCTCAATCAAGAAATTCGAAATCAGTTGTGTGGTACGACTGAATTAATCAGTTTCTGTAGAGATTCGCAAAGTTGTGTCACATTGCAAGTTATCTTGCTGCTATTCTTCTTCGATTCCGACAGTTCGGGACACGCGAAGGTGTAAGGGATCTGTTTGGACGGCCGTGACAGTTCCACCAAATTTAGACCGGAACCCAGTGGGGTGGCATTCACAGATACCCTTCTTCCCTTACTACCAACCACTCGAAAGGATTTACAGACCCACATATTTAACGTGCCTGTACTCCGCCTGAACACGGGGACAGTTTCGGCAGAGCCGGAAATCGAACTCTAGTGGTCCGAGTGCAATCCTCGAGCGCTAACCACTGAGCTGTTCCACCCCTTCTTGCTGTTATTCCGCAGTCCAGACCGTGGAGAGGGGGGGGGCTCACTCGAAGGTTTAAAGCAACAACGTTCTGCTATTGAAGGTATCGCCTTCAATAGCAACAAGACTTAAGCAATAACTTACAAGTATTAAGCATGCTCACGAATGCATAATACTTGTAAGTACGAAACTGGTTCGTGGATACTGGTATCTGCAATGAGAGCACTGAGCTAGCTTTAGTAACTCCTCAGATAGATTAGTTCTGTGAATAAGAATGTGACTTTTGCATTCTCGCACAGCTTGTAAGTGATCATATGCAAAATTTCATCTTCAAAGATTTACCAAGTGTTAAAAAAATCTGAAGTTGGACATGATGTCATATGATGAACAGCAAACTTGGGGGAGAGTAGAACAAGACCGGATTGCTATTTTTTTTTTCCATGCTGCTTCAAAATTATTTGAAAAAGAGAGCTAGTTTTTCCTCACCATAAAGTATATAACTATTTTACAATGATACAAATTTTTCTGAAAATGCATGAATTTTTGTACGGTATCAAATTATGAAAAGCACGAAATACTTGGTTTTGTCCCACGAGTGGCGGTAGAATCAGGTACCCATTTTAATCAATGTGAAATTTGGTAATCAGTCAAACTCTTATTTCGCCTTGATTGCAAACAATACATACACTTTATGTATATGTTTGGTACAATGTGGTCATGGTTAATAGACGTAGAAGTTCGAACAAAATGAATAAATAAGCAATAACAGCAAATTGCAGTGAATATTTAATTTAAATAATTTACAAATGGCAAGTAATATTAAAGTCCTGGTCTTTCACATTACTACGAACTTTGTGGTTCCACTGAATTGGAACCCTCGAGAGTGCAAGCCATAGGCATATATATATGGTATGTCTATGGACTGCTTTAAATAGTTCCACTATATTAATAGTGGCACATTGACTAGATTGGGAGGCTTTCAAGCTTATTACAGGCAGTTAATTCTGAATGACGCCGTTGAGGTAAAATTGTTAAGAGACAAGACACTGCATGTGATGGCCATAGGCATAATATGTGTGTGGGGGGAGGGGGAGAGAACAGCATGCTCTCATTATTTTCATGAGGTAAATTTATCAGCTCTAAAATTTTTGCATACGCTGTGTGGCCATCAAGGAGCAAAATTAGTGTTTTGTTAGAACTAGAATGGAAAAAGAAATAAAATCAGAAATGGTTGACCTACAGCCTACAGGAAGTACATGATATGACCCTATACTGCCTCGCATTAAAGATGATAGGATGTCATTGGGGTTGTAAAGTACCCAAACTTAACTGTGAATTTAGTTTATGAATTATTAAATAAAGCGATATTATACTTACAAGTTGTTTCTCTGTAGAAAATATATGGAAAAATCACACCAAATGAAAGGTAAATATCGTAACATTTTAAGCAAAAATATTTCACTGATTCTCTATAAGCAACAAACTGCATCAAACGGTCCGAATGTGCTAATTTTTTTAACAGAATAGGTTTTATAGAGCCGCTGCCAGGTAAGAGAACTAATTAAGTATAAAAACGTGATACCCGATTTGATCAGCCTGTCCGATTTTGCTCCACTTTCCCCTATGCTAATTTATGTTAAGTTAAAATCATTTTCATGTCAAAACTACTCATAAAAACGGTATTCTAACACTGAAGTTTCACAAGTTTGGGAAACAATTTCAAGGCTATATGTATTGCCCCATTAAACTTTTCTTTTTCAAGTTGGAGTTATATCCAGTTACAGTTGCAGGTTTGAACTGTTTTGTATTTTTGAAGGACTCCTTTAAAGAGTACTATGGCATTCAGAGTGCAAAAGGAAGATAAAAATGGGCTTGGTTCGCCTGTTATGTGCAACATATAATTGTTAATGCATCAGATTATGTCAGAATTGTATTCCACTCTTCAAAATCGCTTGTTTGAGGTATGCACTTAGTGAAATATTCAACCGTAAAAATTCTACTTCCAAAATATAATCCTTCATAATCTTTTATCCAAAACCGATATAAAAATACATTAGAAGAGACGAATGAACAATAGCTTTTGAACAATAGAATAAAGCTGTGTTTGCTGTTCAGATAATGAAGGCCATCGTAATAGTGAGAAACTATTTGCACAGCTCTCGGCTGGAGTCGCTTTACGTGATCCAGGTTTTTGACAAGATTATTGCCATGGCATCCACAGTAATTAAGACTTATTTTCATTCCCTGGAGACGGCAGCTTAAGATAAGGGCCATTATCCCCGAGAAACATTTTAACGGATTTACATGCCAGGATGCCAGATATTCTTGAAAAATTCGAACTGTAAACGTAGTGAAATGTAGCTGTTCGGAATCCGCACATAGAAAGCTTTCGGAAATTCCTTGTTTTCTCACTAGATGCTAAACACGTCATATAGTAGGGTGCATAAAGTATCGAGAGATCGTAAATAAAGAAAGTACTCCCTCCCCTATTTAATCCTATTTAGGGACAAGGCCCGATTTAGCCTAACTAGAGCCCGGGGCAGACATTTCTAAGGGGGCCCCTTCACCTCTTTCTCTATATAAAATGAACAAAAATATTTTTCAAAAACATCATTGCTTTCTAGAAAATGGTATACAAATTGTGGTTCTTATACATCTTGATGGAATTTAAATTATTGGCAACTTTCTTATAGTCAAGATGCTAACATGTTAATTTTGTGGGTAATCCCCAGAGTTCGGCGAAATATATCGAAAATGTATTTTCGATTCAAAATATAAAGGATTTAGGGCTTAAAACAGTCAACGGTTAATCCCTATATATCCACAGAGGAATCTATCCGATGGCATACATTTTTCTTGGTACAATGGTTATTTTTTTGATGTTGCAATTGTTTCATTTTGGGCCCCTATGATATGGAGTCCCGGGGCTACTGCCCCGCACGCCCCTGCGTTAGTCAGGCCTTGTTTAGGGAGACGTAGCAATCCAAATACAACCACAATTGGTGTCGTGACCAGTGTTTCTTTCTGGATATTTTATTCCAGAAGAGAGGGGGGGGGGGGGAATGGAATCTTTGAGGGGGCCGAGTTTTCCAATATATATATATATATGCGTGTGTGTGTGTGTGTGTGTGTGTGTGTGTGTAATCTAGTTAAAGTGGCCATCATTGGGACTGAGAAAACTTGTCACTTTATGAAAATGGTGTTCGTCAATGCATGAAAATGATGGTCGTCAGAGTATGAAAATGGTATGATCATTTTAGGGGAAAACATTTAGGTCGGTACACCAAGGCGGTCATTTTTCCAGATTCCAATATACATGTGATTACTTATTCAAACATTTCAAGAACAAACATTCTCTGGCTAAACGGTTGAATGAATTTCAAAATATTGCAAATTGGACTGAAACCACAAAAGCCCAAACTGAAAATAGTCAATCACGAAATAAAAATATATAATAATCAACAACCAGTTCCTATCTACCACATAAGTGGATACTAAGTTAAAAGAATTTAACTTAAAAATTTTGTATAAACATTATTTTGTGAATTTTTAAATGTACTAGTAAATTTTGAATTTATTAAAGGTTTGGTATCATAACATATTAACGGTTCAGTAACATAAAATATCTGAGATGGGGGGGGACGCATGTCTAGGGATATTTTAAGAGCAAAGACTGCAGGCGAAGACAGAAGGGAATATTTTTCAAAAGTTTAGGCATTATGACAGATCTAACTTGAATATATTGAATGAAATTTGAACGAAAAATATTAGCACTACACTAAAATTACAGTGAATTTTGCTATCGTTTAGATTTCTATTAAATATAAAATGGTTCTTTGTGTGTGTGTGTGGGGGGGGGGGGGGGAGAGCTTTAGAAAGTTAGTGTGAGTCCAGCCTTTTTTTTTTTCAGAAGTCTTTTAAATGAACTGCTGGTAATTTATTTTTATGTAAGCAAGTTATGACCATTTAAGGGAAAGATAAAAATATAATTCCTGATTACTTCACTAACTTCCGGCGCAGAAATCCGGTTAGCAGAACTTCCGGTTACTTCTATCTATTATAACTAGCAAATGATTTTTTAGAACACCCAATGTAATTATTACTTTTCATACAACACCCAATGTAATTATTACTTTTCATACAAAACCCATTTTAATTATTACTTTTCATACAATACTGCATAAAAGTTTTCAGGAAGGTTTCGGTCGGGAGAAAATCGCTTATCCTGAGGAGAGAATTAAAAGGTTTCGAACCGATCACTTAAATTGCTGCTCAAACCCTCGGGTATTTGGGCGGCCTGGGCTTTCTGCACGATGCCCGATGAATTTTATGATGTATTGATATGTATATCCGCCGTATCTGTTTTTAAGAACATAATTTAAATGTATTTTACAATTAAGCTTAAGTAAGTAGCCGAATACATTCAATTTCCAATATATTCAAGTTTATATTAAGGTATTTTGTTATAAAACTTGAATGGATTATTTTCCTAGGTGACCACAGTAAAGGAAAATACCTCGGATATAATCTGAAACTTAGAATTTTGACTTCTTCGATCTTATTTTGACTTCTTCGATCTTCTTTTGACTTCTTCGATCTAGGCAGTCCGACCTACCCGGAAGTGTAAGCCATTTGTTTGGACGACCGAGAAGTGCCACTTAATTTAGACCGGAACCCAGTGGGGGCGGCATCCACAGGGACTGTATGCCCCTTCCCGTACAACCAACCTCTCGCAAGGATTGCGGACCCATATATTTAACGTACCTGAACTTCGTGTGAACACGGGAACAGTTTGGGTAGAGCCGGAGATCGAACTCGGGTCGTTAAGAGTATAAACCTCGAGTTCTAACCACTGGACTATCCCACTCTGAACTTCTGTCTTTAGAATTTCGAAAATATAGCTCACCCCCCCCCCCACACACACACACACACACACCGCCATCACCCTCTTAATTTGAGATCTGCTCCTTAGCATATCTATCTCTCTTTTTCGCCACACATTTCTAATCGCAATTTTTCATGTGTCAGAATCGCCATATGTTAGGCTTCACTATTATAATGTCATAACGAGGAACTGACTCAACCCCGTACTTTGAATCTCGATATTAGGGTTTTACTGACTAAAATACACAGATTCAGGAGGGAACCTCACAAAATCCTCCAAGAAAGGCACCTTCCCTAGGCAGAAGGGTCGAATCTAATCCTTCCTATTATATCTAATTTTAAAGGCCAGCAACTGAACATTTTATACGTTTTTTTTTTTTTTTAATCGCTTGATTTCTGTATCTTGGTCTCTATGTAGTCCTTCCCCAGTTCAAGGAGAAAGTATTAGGAACGCAATGATCGATATTAGGAGCATGTAGTCACGAAATCGGATCATCAGGGCTGATTCAAATGTCTAACACATTAAGTACCGTAGTAGGGCATCGTCTTTAGAGAATGGGATTCACTTAAAGGTCTCTGATCTTTCAAACGAAAATATCTAGGAAAAATATCTGTAGATTTGTTCCCTGTAAGGAAAAATCTCCACTCGGCTGCCTTATACATTCATCTTATACAATAAAGGAAGATGTTTGTGTGTCGTCTGTATATTGTAAAATATTTGCAAGCATGTTACTGAAAGTTTCAGGAGAATCAGTTCTTCGTATAATGAGGAGTATATATATACACTCTAAGACACAAAAATCGACGCACTCAGCAAAATAATCCAATAGTAATGAAATTTTACATGCAAACACCTTTCGACCGAATATGCAAATGATAAAAAAATTCTCAGCCAATGAATGAATAGTCGGAACTACAGCGCATTGAAATTGAGCACCATGGTGGTGTATATAAGGAGCGAACCTCGCTTTCAGAAACAAAACGTGCAGTGGATTTCGATTGCATTTACGTACCTTAATTGTAGCAATGCATCCACGGCGAATTCGCGACCACTACAAGCATATGGAGGAGTTTAAAAGAGGACGTGAGGTCAGACTGTATGAGGCTGGATGGGCATACCGACGAATCGCTCGGCATTTGGATAGGCGCGATTCAGCAATTAGACGATGTTGGCAGGAATGTGTCCAGAATGGCAGATTTCAGCGGACGGCCTAGAGCGACGACAAAACGGGAAGATAGAGCAATTGTCAGAGCAGCTGTGACAGCACGAGATCGTCGTTATCAACTATCCAACGTGTGACAAACACGAAATTGACACCCGGGCCATTAATAGAAGACTACGGGGGCGAAATATATACTCGTAGCATCCATTACGCACCCTACCACTGACCAGTATACACAGTCAACAGCGATTGCAATGGTATCGGGCCCGATCAACATGGAATTGTTCGGACTGGGAAAGAATTGTCTTCAGTGATGAATCCCGTTTCGAACTGAGTCCCAACGACCAGCGCAGACGTGTCTGGAGACAGCTCGGACATCGTCAGGATCCTGCTCTTACTGTTACAAGCCACACGGCTCGATAACAGGGAGTTATGGTCTGGGGGTGCCATTTCGTTTGATAACCGAACCCCTTTGATAGTCCTCCGTGGTATCATCGCAGCACAGTGGTACGTTGCCGATATTTTACGACCCGTTATATTGCCATTCCTTTCGCGACACCCCGGGTTAACTTTTCAGCAAGATAATGCCAGGCCACACATGGCACGTCTCTCTAATGATTGTCTGTTAGCTTACGATACACTTCCTTGGCCAGTCAGATCCCCAGATTTCTCGCCTGTTGAGCACATTTGGGCTGAGATGGGTCGTCGCCTGTGACCATCCCAGAATGTAGACGAATTAGCTCGTCAATTGGAGGCCATTTGGAACAACATCCGGCAACTTTACGCATCAATGTCAAGTCGGGTAACAGCTTGTCTCAAGGCCAAAGGTGGACCAACTCCATATTGACGTACTCACTTTGTGTAGATCTTTCAGTGCAATAAATCATCCAATTGTTCTGAAATTCTAATCATTTCTTTTTCTGTACATCCACATTACACATACCAAATTTTGTCTCATTTGGATAATGCTTTCTTGGTGCGTTGATTTTTTTTTTGTCTTAGAGTGTAAATACAAAAATAATGATTCAGCAAACATAAGGTTGTAGAACGTTTTACAGTGTAGCGGAAAATCTAGTACTGGGTTACCTGAACTCTCGGTATATGACGGACCTCGTCAAGTTTTTTAATTAATTAGAATTAACGTTTTAGATATTTTATGTATAAAACATTCTGTAACCTTTACTCAATTTTTTCAGCTACTTTGTTGATAATTTCTGCAAACTAATAAGAAAACCGCAATTAACAGGCGTTCATGAAAATTCCAGCTTCATTTCTGAAATATTCAGCTAATTATCGTCTGCTGAAGCGTTTTATATAAATATATTATCATAACCATCAGGAGCCTTACTTCCCATTACGGACAGTTGACTCCCTTAAGGCTTTCAGTAACATACTTGCAAAGCCAAGCCAAGACGAAGAATTACGAGGTACCTGTGCTGCAGCACTCAACCACACATCGAAAATAGCAATTTTGGGAAAAAGTTTCGTACAGGACAGAGCACCAGACGCAGAGCGCCTTTAATCTCCAATCTCAATATATGGTTCGTATCTTCATGCTGTGACATTATTTCATTGACCCATGATATGGAGGCTCGAATTTTTTTTTTATTTACTATTTTATTTTTGACTTGGCTCCTAGTGTGGCAGTTTATTGCACATTTCGAATTAGTCAGTTTGGGGGGTTGATGCAGATTTGAGGGTCAGCTAACAATTTGGCAATTTAAGGATTAAGAATATTTTTTAAATTTGAAAAATATTGATCGCGATATTTAATTAATTTCAGTTGCTAGTCAAGGGGTTTACCTAAATCCGGTTGTTCAAGGTTAAGTACTGCACGGGGTCTCTTACGAGATTTGGCCTTGCGATGATCATAGTCAGGTAGACTGAAGAGAAGTTCATTTGGAACTGAAGGCAGGTTGTCGTAGAATTTCAGCGCTAGCTTTTTAATTTGGGCTCTCACGGTTTTTATTTTAAAGTCTTTTCTAATCACCGAGTTCCTTAAATATCTAGGGGCTTTCCTGATACACCTTAGGATTTTATTTTGTCTTGTTTCTAAGAAGTCTATGGTAGTTTTACAGGCATATCCCCATACGGGTGCTGCATACAGCATTCCCGGGCGGATGACCGATTTGTAAATAGCAATTTTTGTTCACCTTTTATGTAGATATAGCATATGCAATAGATCTAGTGTTGCGCTCTGCTCCAATGAGGGCGCTAGATGGTCAGTTGCTGTAGATGAATTTCTATTGGTTGTTGAATACATACTTGCAAATGTTTTTGCAGAGTGAGCAATTTTCACCCACATTTATTTTCACCCCTTGGCGATTGAAAATATTATTACAGAGTTTCCATCTTAACATGATCGAAAATATCAAAGAATGTTCTTTCTAATAATCTTTGAACCGAATCCGTAAGACAATTTTTCATATTTATTTTTTTATTATTATTTATTTACATCGAAATAGGCGTGGTTTAGGTAATCTGATTCTTACTTCACCGCCATACAAAAATGGAAGATCAGCACAATTATATTGCTTGGCAAAAATATGGGTGTATATCGTCGTATTCTAATAATAAAAATTATTACTCTATTTTCTGATTTTCTGTGAATTTTGTTAAAAAAAAAGCAAAAAAATCGAGATTTCGATTCCTCTGTTGAAGGACTACTTCATTGTTACATAGTGTTTTACAAAAATATGTAACATTGCTAAAGAATGGAGAGGAAGGCGACCTGCAAAGGACGGTCCCTAGCCCTGTTACAAATTTGTATAGGGTCCCCCTCTGGCCACCTGCAAAGGAGAGGGTCAGTGGAGCTGCCTGGGTGGTCTTACATAAGACGAAGACAGAACGGGGGGAAAGCGGTCGTTGGGGGCGCAATTAAGCCCAGAGGTTCGCACGGAAGCTGGGACTCCTGGCCACCTGCAAGCGATAATTCAGGGGCTAGTGGGCAAGCCCTGCTGTCATGGACTGGCCACTGAGAGTGGAAGCCAAGTGTCCACCAGTAATATTTAGGGGGCTTAAATCCTGTCAGCAAATAATATTTGAGAGGGAGGAGACTTCAAATTACAAGTTTTTGGAGAGAGTTTTTGTCAGAAAAAAGAAATCGAGAGTGCCTTTTGAAATTTTGTGGAGTGAGGTTGTTTTAATAGTTGACGGAGCAAAAGGATGCTCCTTCCGAACTCCAAGATGTCATCGCAGCCGAGCCCTTGCTGGACCCAGAGCCGAAGGTAGGCCTATTGGATTTCATGCATTTACTTAGATCTTGAATTTCTCCTCTCTCAATTATTGCTTCTTAAGGAAATTAATGTTTTCTTCGACACGTCAAAGATTTATGATGTATTTGGGATTTTTTTCAAATAGAATTAATTTTAAGAGGTTTTATGATGTTTTTGATACTTTGCTATGTCTTCGTACTTTAAGGGAGTAACTTTCAAGCTCATGTGTTTTGAGCAAAACTTCTTCATGTTTTTATTTTTAAATGTTAATTTTGTAAATAAACTTGTTTTTTTCTTATTCATAAAATCTAATCCGTGTCCTCATTCCAATCTTATTAATTACTTCTTAATTTTCAGTTTTAAACCACTTACGATCTTACACGGCAATATCTTAATGTTCCTGGAACATTTTTAAGTATTTTAGCGTTCAAATCGAACGTGAGGTGATTTACCTCGCTACATTAATGGTTCCAATGACCAGGATACGAAATAAAAATATTTAATAGAATTACTGAAAATTTTTTTTTTGTGAGTAGGCTAAATTTTACGTTAGGAAAATTTTAAATAAAGTATATTTTTTTTTCGGAAATGAGGATTGTAAAGGAAGAAAAAAAAAATTCATGTTTTTCAATTCTTTTCTTCAAATTGTTATGCCATGGTAAGGGGATATATGTATTATTTTAGGGAAACACGGGAACAAAATACGAAAATTTGAGGAAATTAGAAATATTTGGTATGCATATTAGGAGTGTATTTTATATTGTGAAAGAATTTTATGTACCAGAATTTTAATGTTAGGAGTGTATATATGTTGCATGAAAATTTGTGTTTATTATATGTGATAGGATTTTGGTAATAGGGGATAATTGCACTTAGGATATAGAATTTTGGTTAGGAAATCGCAGAAATTTTTTTTTCGCTTTTCAGTCATGGCAGAAGAATTTATTACGGGTATTACACATTTGTTAGGGGAATTAAATGGGGAAGACATGGAAGAAACAAAACTGTTTTTTGAAAACTTCACCTCTATATCAGAGCTGGGAAATTGGAACGATGCAGAAAAACTAGTTATAATCAAATCGCGATTACGGGAAAATGCCAGGAAATTTTATATGAGTTCTCGGGAGTTGAGGAGTGAAACCTCATTTGAAGCTTTCAAGCACAGATTTTTAGATTTTTTCACAGACAAACCCCATATCACCGCTAACCAAGTAATTTTTTCATCAATTAAACAAAACCAAGGTGAAACTATAAAACAATTATCACACAGGATTAGAACACTAACGTTGGAGTACATAGGAGAGGCTCAGATAAACGATGACACTCAACACATTATTGATAAATTAAGCCTTAGTAAATTTATAGAAGCTATTAGGCCAGAATTCCAAATTGAAGTGATTAAAGGTAACCCAAAAAATTTCACAGAAGCGGTACAGATAGCGCAGAACTTAGAATCGGCTAATTTAGCGGCAATGGTAGTAACGGTTAATAACATATCTAAAAAGAATGACATACAGGAACTGCGCAAAGAACAAGAACAATTCAATGCACAATTATTGGAGAATGTAACTAAAGAGATTAATAACTTAAAAGTCAGAAAGCAAGCAGAGATAGAGAAGAAACAAAACACTTTTTTGTGTCATTTTTGTGGCAGATCTGGATATTTTATGAGGGAATGTAGAAGTTATTTAAGACAGAATAATAATTTTAGAAGGGAAAATAATACTCAGAGAGATGCGTTAAATTTTGAAAGAAATTATAATAAATCGAAGGAAAGGAATTTCAGTGATAGATTTAGAGAAGAAAATAATACACGGAGAAATAGACAAGATTTCTGGGAAATACACAATAAACCGGAGGAAAGAGATTTTAGGAATAACTTTAGAGATGAAATTGACACGCAGAGAGCTAGACAAAAGTTTGGAAAAAAATACAATAGGTTGGAAGAGAGAAATGTTAGAGAAAATAATTTAGAAAGAGAAACAAGGAATCCTAGAGAAAATAATTCAGGAAATGATTGCAGGGATAATACAGGAAAGTGTAATAGACAAATTAATACACAGAGCGGTGCGCGAGGTCCAACACAAAACGAGGTAAGGGGAAGACCTGAAACAAAAATAGAAATGGATAAAGAGAAAAACAGAGATAAGGCTGAATTAATAGCATATGTCTCAAAGGAGAACACGACTAAATTACCGACGGTGCAAGCAAAATTCCACGAGAACGAAACGGACATTTTATTAGACACGGGCGCTTCAATTTCTGTGTTATCAGACGAGGTTTTCAAAAAAATTAAAGAAGAAACTCAGAAATTACGGGAAAATAAAACAACGGATGTTTTGATTAGCGAAAAGGTGGATTTCAAAAATACCCAAAACACAAATACAAATTATAACAATGAAAATACTCAAATTCCAAATGAAAACAAAGTAATGGATGTTTTGGTCAGAGAAAGGGTTGATCGTGAAAATATTCAAAATACAAATAAAAGTCACAGTAAGGAAAGTATTCGGAAATCAGATGAAAGCAAAATAATGAAAGTTAATAGAAATCAAAATGTTATTTTCCAAGAAGTCCAAAATGAGAATGGAAAGGTTTGTCAAAAAAGTCAAAAAGAAAACACAAAATTCAAGCTTCAGGACATTCAAATTACGAAGGAGAATCACATGATACAAAATACACAAACTTCAAATGAGAGTGAAATAACGGATGTTATGGACAATGATAATGAAAACACTAACTTTCAAAATTTGCAAAATTCAAATGATACCACTAAAAATATTGAAAATGAAAATTGTAATACAAGTAGAGAGAAAAATCAAAATGATAGTGAGGTTAATGATGTTCAAAAACTTTCAAAAATAGATGAGAACCAAAACAAAGAGTATGTTAGGCAAAATGCACAGATAGCAAATGAAATACAAGTTTGTAACACAAATGAAATTGAAGAGATCAAAGAGCGGAATGATAGAAAGCTTGGTTCAGATTTTTTCACGAAACCAAATATTTTTAGGAACTTAATATTGTCCGATGATTGGTATTTGGAAAATTTTAAAATGAGAAAGAGGTAAATATAAATTGGAATTTGATTGAATAGAACATGAATGTAAATATAATTTGAAATGGAAATCTGAATTGAATAGAGCAAGGGTATAAAAATGAATTGGTATTTGAGTTGAATTTAGAGAAAGAGTATAAATATAAACGGTAATTTGAATTGTGTAGGAGTGTAAATATGAAATCGGTATTTGAATTGAATTTAGAGAAAGAATGTAAATATAATTTAAAATTGGTATTTGAATTGAATTTAGAAAAAGAGTGTAAATATAATTGAATATTTGAATTGTTTAAATGGAAAATTGAGATATTTAATATGAATTGTAACTAAAAATGCTTGAAATTTAATGGATAGAAATTTTGTGAATTTACGAGAGTACGGGTATATAATGCTTAGAGAATACGTGAAAATTGATGGGTAGAAATTTTGTGAATTTACGAGAATACGGGTTTATAGTAGTTAGTAAATACTTGAGTTTTAGATGGACATACAAATCTGAGAAACAGTTTTTTTAGGGAAGAAATGGAATTTGAATTTAAAGTGTTTAATAAAAGAATATATACGTATGTTGAAATATGAGGAGGTAGTTTTAAAGGGAGAAGAGATTGACAGGCAAATTTGAGAAGAAAGATTTAGAGAACGATTTTGCTATCGGTAAATTCGGAAAAGAAGGGAAAGGAGAAAAAGAGGGTTTTACAGAAGGAACATGGAATTTAATTTTTCGAGATTAGTGGAGAAAGCGAATTAATAGGGAAGTTATAAAGTAGGTAACAGTCAGGTTAGAAATACACAGAGAATTTTTTTTTGTTGTGAGGGAGAAAAGTTTTAGAAAAGAAAAGAAAAAAAGAGTTTAGATAAACATTTTTGTTGATTTGAACCAGGCAACAGGGAACATGGGTAATACAACATTAACAAACACTTAGATTTAATACAGGGGAAAAGATTGAGTGGGATGAGAATGAGATAATATTTTTAGTAATAGAAAGGATAAGAAATAGAGATAAGATAAAATAAAAATAAAAATAAAAAAAATATAAAATCCAATTTAAATCGTACAGCAGATAAGAGTGGGTAACATGTTGAAAAACTGGGTAATTACTAAACAGAAAAGATAATTCTCTTTTGAAACTAATGTAAATTTTAAAATAAATAAATAAATAAAATTTAGTGTAATTGACTATAGGGGACACGCCAGTTTAAAATCTAAAAGTGGGCCTGATCAACCGGCTTTTGGGTGCTTAAGCAGCGGACAGCCTAAGGATAATACAGTGAATTCTTTTACACAACACATAGCTTTACTACATCACAGTTAGCCAGTGACAAGAGGGACGAAAACAAGGGTAATCCAATAAATGGGGTGTGTCAAACACATAAAATTTTATGGCCACAGCAACACTCACAGAGGGAAAGGAAGAAAACACTTTCTTTTATTGCAGGGGGCTTTCACTTTTCGCTTGTCAAGAAAGGGTCAGTTTTGACGTACGGTCTCTTTCTTTCGTTGTGGGAGGTATATGGTTCCACAGTTCATGGGGATGGCCAGTCTGATAACTTGTAGGGATGTGGCAATCTTAACAAGTGCATCTTGCTTCGGGCAAGTTTGAGGGGTTGACCTTAGAGCAGGAATAAGAACCATCTTCTTATTCCTGCTCTAAGGGTGGGAACTTAGAGCATAAGTTCCCACCCCGGTTGTTGGTAAGATAGAGAAAGGAGAGACTTCTTTGTTTGTTTTTTTTCTTCCCGTGACGTACGCTTTTATTTTTTTTTTCTCGGGGGATTTCGAAACACTTTATCTGACCGGTGCAGGGGCGCAAATGAGAAACTTCAAAAGGTATACGCAGAATTGGGAGTTTTGAAAGGCAAATTTGGTAATAAGATATAGAAAATGAATAATTGATAATACATGGCATGGCAATTCGGAGGGAAGATTAAATTTTAAGAATAGAAATTTTTTACGTTTGGTTTGAATGAAAATAAAGATTAGGATGATTTTGTAGAGAATGTATATAGATATAAAAAAAGTATTTCGGGGATAGTTAAGGAAGTAAGCAATGTTTTTAATAAGGTTATGACGAGGTGTAAATAAATTTTTCATGATAGGAATTTTTGTAATCAGTTAATGGTAATGTAATTTTTTTTCTGAGAGAGAGAGATTTTTCAATTTTTGAGTGTCTGTATGTATGTTCTTTGGCCTGTGTGTAAACTTATCTCCAGCAGTACGTCTGGAAAGATACGGACAACGAGGAGCAGTGACATCTCTACAGCTGACTTACGAGAAGCGACACCCCATGCCAGATCCTGAGGGGCGATAGCAACTCACCGACGCAGTGGTGTGCCAGACACGACACACTTGATGTGCAGGACACCACACGATATTTCGGGACAGAGACATTGTAGTGACACATCTACAGCTGACTTATGAGAAGCGACACCCCATGCCAGATACTGGGGTGCGATTGCAACTCATCGGAGCAGTGGCGTGACAAGGTACTCCGAGCTCATCCAGTGACTTTAGGCCATACTTGGGACCTATTACGAAAGATAGTATGGTAAAGTGTAGTGAACCTCCATTCGTGTCACAACAACGTGTTTTTCCTGTTTGAGGAGTACAAACTTTGCTAACTACAGTGTGTACGTAAAGTTCAATGACATTTGCTCAGACTTTAAACGTGGGAACGTGATCTATGAACTTGCTAGAAAACATGAGCTGGAGTTTTGGTGTTAACAGAATGAACTGGGCACAATAAAACTTTTGGCGTTCAACAAAACATTTAGAAAAAAACTGTTACATGATTTTGCAATCTGTATTTCAGAAATTATTATTATTATTACTTTGGTTTTTTATTGTATGGCTAATATGTATTCTTTTTTGAAGTGGATGTTTCAATGGTATATGTTGTTTTTATAGTTACAGTTTTTCTTTTGATACAGTTGTTTTTTTTCCAAAAAAACAAAAAAGAAAACTTAGGAAAGGAGAGTGAATGTTACATAGTGTTTTACAAAAATATGTAACATTGCTAAAGAATGGAGAGGAAGGCGACCTGCAAAGGACGGTCCCTAGCCCTGTTACAAATTTGTATAGGGTCCCCCTCTGGCCACCTGCAAAGGAGGGGGTCAGTGGAGCTGCCTGGGTGGTCTTACACAAGAGGAAGACAGAACGGGGGGAAAGCGGTCGTTGGGGGTGCAATTAAGCCCAGAGGTTCGCACGGGAGCTGGGACTCCTGGCCACCTGCAAGCGATAATTCAGGGGCTAGTGGGCAAGCCCTGCTGTCATGGACTGGCCACTGAGAGTGGAAGCCAAGTGTCCACCAGTAATATTTAGGGGGCTTAAATCCTGTCAGCAAATAATATTTGAGAGGGAGGAGACTTCAAATTACAAGTTTTTGGAGAGAGTTTTTGTCAGAAAAAAGAAATCGAGAGTGCCTTTTGAAATTTTGTGGAGTGAGGTTGTTTTAATAGTTGACGGAGCAAAAGGATGCTCCTTCCGAACTCCAAGATGTCATCGCAGCCGAGCCCTTGCTGGACCCAGAGCCGAAGGTAGGCCTATTGGATTTCATGCATTTACTTAGATCTTGAATTTCTCCTCTCTCAATTATTGCTTCTTAAGGAAATTAATGTTTTCTTCGACACGTCAAAGATTTATGATGTATTTGGGATTTTTTTCAAATAGAATTAATTTTAAGAGGTTTTATGATGTTTTTGATACTTTGCTATGTCTTCGTACTTTAAGGGAGTAACTTTCAAGCTCATGTGTTTTGAGCAAAACTTCTTCATGTTTTTATTTTTAAATGTTAATTTTGTAAATAAACTTGTTTTTTTCTTATTCATAAAATCTAATCCGTGTCCTCATTCCAATCTTATTAATTACTTCTTAATTTTCAGTTTTAAACCACTTGCGATCTTACACGGCAATATCTTAATGTTCCTGGAACATTTTTAAGTATTTTAGCGTTCAAATCGAACGTGAGGTGATTTACCTCGCAACATTAATGGTGCCGTGACCAGGATTCGAACCTGGGTTATTGCGGGTTCGAACCTGGGTTATTTTCTGATTTTCTGTGAATTTTGTTAAGAAAAAAGCAAAAAAATCGAGATTTCGATTCATCTGTTGAAGGACTACTTCATTAAATCTTTGTAGAGTTTTTTTAATTCCATTTGTAGCCATAGTAAATAGTTACGCTTTAAATGCTGAAATCGTATACTGGCTATTTTTCGAATCAAACTATTTAAAATATTTTTATTAATTTTTATTAACTAAATTTTAGATTAGAATGCACTGCAAACTTTGAAAATGACGCAACATACAGTGATGGAAGATGGTTAATGCGGTATGTATAGCAATATTCCATGCTAGCAGAACTATAAAATGTGCTCAATTTTATGATTAAACTGACACGGTTTTTAATATTCACAATTATTTTTAAGTGTGTAGCAGGCGTCACGTTTAGTGAGACGCATTAAGTTGATGTGTGTAAATACACGCTGTTTACGTGCATGACGAATGTCAAACTTCCTTCAGATACTGACTATTACCATCATTATTTTCCGTAATAAATATAATACTGTCACAAATTATCCTGTAGAGTTGTGGGTGTGCGGTTAGGATACAAAAAAGAGTCCAACATTTCTGGATAACTAACAAGTTTATTTACAAGCACAGCGTAAACAGAAGCAATATATAGTAAAACAGCAATTAAATGCTTCACTCATTTCACAAAACAGATACTGCTCACGACACAATGACGTATCTCATTTCACAAAACAGTTGCTACTATTCTCAAAACACTGACGTATGTCACAGTTGAATGTAGCTCGTATCACATCAACTGCACTCCAACTGAGTGATGACGCCTCTTATAGACTTTCTACGGAAACTGCTAGAAATCTCTCATATCACGTAGAATATTCGTTATTTCGAGTTGTTTCTCGAACCTTCGAAATGTCGCAAAATGTCTGAAAATTGGCAATAAATCGCCAAATCTGGAAACCCGCTTCCAAACTTTTTACGGTAACCCTAGATTCACGTCATGGGCAAGGTTGCATGTACGGGTGTTTTCTCCATCTGGTTTTCAAAAGAGATTCCAAATGAGAGCATTTTTAAATACAAATTCTATCATTCTATTCTAATCATTTGCGAATTACGAAAAATTCTCTTTAATTCTAATATTTCACAAAATATTTCCAAATATAAAATTTCATAGCAGTGCGCGCATTTGTTCTCGAGTTATCGTGTCCTTAAACATTTCGCATCTTAAAGTTCGGATAGTTTTTATTCTAATCATTACGAGTTACAAAAAATTCAATCTAGTTTTATTTTTTCGCATAATGTAAGTATATACAAAATTTTCATAACGATACGCCGTTTGTTCTGGAGTTATCGCGTCCTGGGCTCATATATCAAGTTTTTCGAACAATTTATGTTCTAATTATGTGAGGTGTATAATTATAACATTAATTTTTCGAATTTTAAAATTTAACAATTTGTATTTTTGATCGGGTACTTAATTTTCGAAATGTAGTTGTTATAATTTCGATATTTTAATATTTAGGCTATAAAGATTATTGTTCGAATTATGCATCTCACTTTAGTTATCATAGACCCATATCATCTGTTGAAAATGAAATAAATAAAACTGAAACAGCAAGTAAACTTATTGAACTTTATAGGAGTTTCATTTTACAAGACTTGATTCACGCAAAACCATTTCAGCTCCATCAGACTGTACTCACTGCCGATTTTTTCCATAGACTTCTTCGTTTACCATCCAGACCGTTCGACCTACCCGAAGGTGTAAGGTATCTGTTTGGACGACCGGATAATGCCATCCAAGTTAGACCAGAACCCAGAGGATGCAGCATCCGCAAGCACAGTACCCTCCTTTCCTTACCACCAACCTCTCGGAAGGACTTACGGACCCACATATTTAACGTGCCTGTACTCATGTAAGACGGGAACCGAACTCGCGTCGTCTGAGTGCAATCCCCGCACGCTAATCACGAGGCTGTCCCACCCTCTCAATACACTTCGATTACATATTATTTAAACCATTGTGGCATTAAGTGGACATAAACAGCATGGAATATGAATGTCTGAAGTCCAGTGGTGCCTCTCACTCCAGATATCTTAATTAATTTTTTATAATTTTTCTCTTATGAGGGGTTTATTTAATGTCTTATCTTGATTTCCGCAGCATGATGCGAAGTATCTGCATCGTGAAAACTAATAGAACTTATTAGCATTTATGTTTCATTAGACTAAATAAGGCAATTAAACAAATTACAAGCGATTAGGAATCTTTTTGTGAATATTTCCTGATACTTCAATGTATAAATGCGTATCCCTTTGGTGCTGGTCCAAAATGTTTTCATCTTGTTCTATTTATGTAGTATGTCCAACAAGGGAAAAATGTCTATAACTTAAGTAAATACACGGGGATTTAAATAATTTCCAAGCTTTTTTTATTATTATTATTTATTGGAATTCTGCTTAATCTGGATTGTTTTTCTCAAAGTTAATCACATTTGGCCAGCAATGGGATTATGAAGATCTTGGCGTTGGTTTGGCTCTGCTATCAAAGCTCCCTGGCACATTCAGGGGACTCGCCCTTATCTACTAAATTGCGGAAACATTTTATTTGTTCAATATATTAACCTAAAGAAAAACTTTAATTTGTTTACCAATATAATTCAAGCAATTTTAACTTTTAAAAAATAGTTTGTTTTTTTGCAGTTTACTTTTTCTACAATGTGTTCCGCACCTGCAAAATGCTATGGAATGTCTTTTACCCCTATCACTTTCTCTTTCGAAGACCAGACAGAGAAAGCATCCTAACAGGTATCCTTTCCCATGACGTAAATCTAGGATTGCCACATGCCAAAGTTTCAAGAAGAATTGCCGGATTTGGCTATTTATCGCCAAATTGGCGACTTTTCAAAGATCTGAGAAACACCTTGAAATAACCAATATTCTATGAGATATGAGAGATTTCCAGAAGTTTCTATAGATAGTCTATAAAAGGGAGTCATCACTCAGTTGTAGAGTAGTTGACGTGATACGAGGTACATTGAACTATGATTTTTGTCAATGTTTCAAGAATAGTATTAGTTGTTTGGGGAAATTGATGGTACATTTAAGTACTGTTTTACTGTATATTGTTCCTGTTTACGCTGTGTTTGTGAATAAACGTGTTAGTTATCCAGAAATTTGGATTCATTCTTGTATCCTGGGTGCACACCTACGATTCCAGAGAATACGTCGTAACACATGGTTACAGGGAAGGACGTATTTAAAAAGAGTTGTAAATTGGAACCCGAGTTTTCTACGGATGTTTCAGGTACTCTAGAACACGAACTCACTATTTTAAACGGAACATTTTTGTATGTGTCTGTCTGTGTGGTTGTGTGTGTCTGTATGTATGCCTGTGTGTGTCTGTATGCTTTGTTAATATATGTACCTATATGTCACCGCTCTATCTCAATAGCTTTAATGAAATTTAAAAAAATGGTAGATAAGTCACTTATGAATTACCCTGATGCTGATTAAATTGCGGCAAGATTTGGAAAAATAAAACCTGCCCCTTTTAGCGAACTGGCCCGCAAAAATCGTCAAAATTTGAAATAAAAAACTAAATATGATTTTAAAACAAGCATTTAAACAATACATAGGAATATATTAAAGGCTTGGTTTTATTGGAAAGGCTGCCATTTTATGAGTAATTTTTAACGATGATATAAATAAAAAAATCTGATGTGGGCAACACATGACTTTCCTTATATAATGAAATGAATTTACTACTTTTAGAGTAAAATAAATAGGTTTTTCTTCTAGTAGATACTAATATCCTTTCCAAGATATTGAATTTTCGACAATGAGTCGTCATTTTCATTGATTTAGCGTCATTTTTATCTATTTGGCGAGATTTTCGTTAATTTGGCAACATTTCAAAAAGCTGCCAAGTTGGCGACATTCCGCCAATTTCGTCGCCAAAATCTCGCCAAGCGTTATGGACGAAGAAATAAGTTGTTCTTACAGCAGATAAATTGGCGTTCAAATGCAAAAGTATTACTCAAAGTATCTTTTTTCATGAATGGAACGAGCTAGATCCACGAGAATGATGTCACCCAATTTATCGCATGATGTTATATATGAAAAGTGAACATGTTTCTCAATAGGAAATATTTTTTTTTCTATTTTATATGACTTTTTGATAATTTTTTTGAAAAATGTGCAATATCTCGAGAACGGTTCATGTTAGCGTTCTAAAATTTATGTCAATCGTTTTCTAATAAAAAATTACATAAGAAATGTCTATTTGCGTAACTTTAATATTGGTTTTGATTTCTTGACGATTTTTTCAAAATTTCATTCGAAAATTTAGGGGGGTTCTGAACATTCGATTGCGTATAAAAACAATATGCTTCCAGTGTTTACAGATTGTGATTTTTGTACCAAATTTCGTTCGAATCGGTCCATTCGTTCGTCAGTTATCGTCTCCACAGGCCCACTGACACACACACACACACACACACACATACTTTCACACACAGAGACATCACTTCAAAAATGTTTGATTCGTGATCAGGGATGCTTGAAACGTGCTCTCCCGTCGAAAACTCGAATTTGAATTTTCGACCCCGTCACAATACTTTCCTTATACATTATGTATATAAGGAAAGTAATAAACTCTATTACTCTAAGAAGAACTGTTCTCGATATATCAAGGTTTTTCTTTTAAGATTTTGCCACGCCACCATCTTAAAATACGTGTAGTCGCAAAATGGAAACGAAAATGCAATCAAAATTGCAAATTTTGTGTCATTTCAAAATAAGTATCTGTGTTATTTTGTACAATGTAAGTTAATTTAATTCATTATAGAAGAAAAATAGAAAGTTTGAGTTTGAGTCTGTAAAAAAAGTCATTCGCTGCTCACATCAGAGTTTTTTTTCGTTCCTTGCCATATATAGCAGTGTATAAATAAGGACATAATAGAAAAAGGTTTATTGTCTGTGTGTGCGTGTGTGCGAGCGAGAGAAAGAGCGCTCAATAACTGTTTGACAAAATTTAGTGGGAAAGTAAATTTATAGGATACTCTCTGATGCTGATTCAATTTTGTTACAATTTGAAAAAACAAGCACAACCCACCATTTTTTGTTTTTCTGAAATGACCTGTAAAAATCATCAAAGTTTAAAATATCAGACTAAATGTGTTGAAATGTGTTAATTAAAAACTTGTTTTACACGTAGTTTTCAACGTCGAAAAGAATAAGATCAACCCCATCATTCTAGGAAACTGTAAATTCGGTGTGCTTAATATCCATATAATTTCGTGCAATTAAACTAACTCATTGTATTGGGAAAGACTGTGAGAATGAATTTGAATCGGTAGTGAAAGTCAAATGCTGCTCACATCAGATTACTCGTATCTTTAAATGGCACTCAAAAATCGAAAATATTTAAATGCAAGAATGAAATTTAAGAATTTAATTATATTAAGTGATTGTTTTATACGTGATTCTTTTTGACAAAACAACTAAAACTGTTCCCATTACGCTAGGATGAACAATTCTCAAGGATAGTTCAACTTTTTTTGTTTTTTTTAATTTAGTTATTGTCATTGCAAAATGCTATTGTCACGAGTAAAATGCTCCAAAGAGTTATTGTCATTGTAAAATGAGCCAAATCTCTAAATAAAATCCAAAAATTATGAAATTTCATATTCGATGAAAATTAATAATTGGATTCACTCGAATTGTTCAACCTTGAATATTTTTCTACGTATGTTACACTAATTTCTAAAAGATTTCGCATCCATTTTTACTTTCTATACAGTGCATGATAATGTATAGAAGAAGAATTGGAATAGGGTGTATAATTGGAACTCTTTCGATAGATTTACATGTTTTGGGGAACTCAAATAAAAAATATTTTTTTAGAGTGAAGTGTGTTTGTGTAATGTATATATCCCGTCTAGCACAAAAACTACTCTAGAAAATTTTACCAAATTTGGAAGGTACCCTTGAGAATTTACCCTTTAAGAAGGTACCCTTTTGGAAGGTACATTTGAGAATTACCCTTGAGCTGAGCACATTTTGGAACGATTTAAAAAAAAAAAGCCGACCTATTTGTCGAAGTAGCTTGTAGAAATCGTCAAAATCTTAAATAGAAAAATAATATGCTGAAATATATTAATAAAATAGCTGTTTTATAACACATTTTTTATGACAAAGTGAATTTAAGAGATACTTTAGTTTTTTTTTTTAAATTTTTGACGAACTAGCGACGTTTAAAATGCGCTGTCAACAAATGTAAAGTAAGTGTTTTACTTAAAATTGGATAAAATTTCAAATAAGTATCCATTTTAAGTGTTATTTTATTAACTTAAAATAATTTATCCCTGAATATAAAAAAAAAAGTTAATATGAGTGTAGACAGGAAAAACATGTGTGCCCACCCATCACATTTTTGGCACTTAATTTATACATTTAAACATATTTTGTCTTTTATTTCAGATTTTGTCGATATTTTCTAATCATTTGAAATAAAAGGCTGCAAATTGTACTAAACTTTATTCATCATCAGGATAAATTGTACGTGATTTAAGTATCAAATTTTACAAAATTGTATTGAATGTTTTTCGAGTTTAACTGGATACATGCATTGCACAGATAGACACACACACACAGACGTCAAGATGACAATAGTTTTTCGTGTTCTAGAGTACTTAAACGATACAGATACTGTTACCACTTATCCTCTGGAATCGTGGGTGTGCTTGCTTTCAGGATACAAATATGAGTCCAAATTTCTGGATAACTAACTTTATTTACAAGCACAGCGTAAACAGAAACAATATACTGTAAAACAACACTTAAATGCTTTACTAATTTCATAAAATAACTGATACTATTCTTAAAACATTGGCGAATGTCAAAATTCAATGTAGGTCGTATCTTGTTAATTACTCTCTGACTGAGCGATGACTCCTTTTTACAGGCTCTCCATAGAAACTTCTGGAAATCTCTCATATCACGTAGAATATTGGTTATTTCGGGGTATTTCTCAAAGCTTCGAAAAGGCACCAAATTAGCGATAAATCGCCAAATCTGGCAACCGTTTTTCGAACTTTGGCACGCGACAACCTTAGACTTGCGTCAAAGGAAAGGATACCTGTAGGGATGTTTTCTCCGTCTGGTTCTCAAAAGAAAAGACTCCAGTGAGGGAATATTACACGTTCGCAACGCTTATCAAAAACTCGGATTCACTTTTCCGATTCTATACTAATCCTTTCCTCCATGCATTTACCATGTATTTTGGGGAAAGTAAAATACATTGCCAAATAAAACTTTTATCAAATAATTTATTAAACTTGTTCGACTCGCTTCAATAAACCCGTCGAGTACTATATCCGACAGAGGACGGTGCCTGAGAAAAAGGAACATCCTGACACTCCACGTAATCGTAAAACAGTTTAACTCTGCTCGCCCGCTCCCCCTCGAGGAACATCTATCGTTGTAGACGTGGAATTTCCATGTTTCGAAGCGCATGTGGTGGAAAACTATTCTAAAGCACTTTTACTGAACTTGAATTTTCATTTTCCTAGTTTATAGACTTGGAAATCGAATTTGAAAGACTGAATTTGAATCGAAAACAAGGAATTCGGACGATGATACTGAAATATTCATGAGTTTTCTGAATAAAGAAACGGAACGTTTATGAAGTTTTCACTATGTGGAGGGCATAATTTTATCCTCGGAGCCGTATGCAGAGGCTGATACAGGTGTAGAATCACCAGGAGCTAAGTCGGATGTTCTTAACCATTTTAATTTCCCTGCAATACATGGTAATGTATAAGGAAAGTATTGGAATCAAGTCGAATTTTAGACGGATATACATGTTTTGGGGTCTATAGAACACGAAAAACCTATTCGTAGCGTGGCATCTGTGTTTGTGTGTCTGAGTGTCTGTCTGTGCAATGTATGTATCCAATCTAACTCAAAAACTAATAGACCAAATTTCATAAAATTTATAGGTAAGTCACTTGTGTGCAACCCTGGTGCTGATTAGATATTGGTACGATTCGGCATAAAATAATCAGCCGTTTTTGTGAAATGGTTCGCAAAAATCTCATGCATCTACTTTAGCTAAAATTCTAATTGACCAAATTTCACAATAAGACACTTAAAGTCACAATAAGTCAATTTGGTAGATAAGTCACTTCTAGAACCAGACCGTCCGACTTACCCGAGGGTGTAAACTAAAAGTATATGTTTGGATATCCAGGAAGTGGTACCCAATTTAGACCGGAACCCAATGCGGGAGGCATCGACCGTACTCTCCTTCCCCTACCACCAACCTCTCGGAAGGACTTACGGACCCACATGTTTAATGTAATGGTACTCTGCGTTGAACACTTCGACAGTTTGGGCAGAGGCGGGAATACTTGTGGGATACTCTAGTGCTGATATAAATTTTGGTACGATTCGGAGAAGAACCTGCGTTTTTTTTTTACGAAATGACCCGCCAAAATCTGAAATAAAAGATAAGTATACTCGAATGTATCCATTAACTGCTTGTTTAATGCGTAATTTTTGACGAGGAAAATAATGACCAACCTCATTACTCTAGGACAAACCATTCTCCAGATATTTTAGCTTTTTCGCATTTTTATTGCGCCGCCTTTGAAAAAATGTCCAGTCAACAAATAAAAACAAAAATTGAATTAAAATGCAAATTCAGTATTATTTTGTGCAATTAAACTCGATTTAATGAATTATTAAAGAAAAAACGAGAACGTGAATATGATTCTGCAGGGAAAGTCATGTACTACCCACATCAGATTTTTTTTTACTTTCCCTGCAATGCATGGTAATGTATAGAGAAAAGATTGGAATCATGCCGAACATTCGCAATTCGAATTTTTCAACAGATCTACATGTTTTAGGACCTCTAGAACACGAAAAAACTATTTTTAGCGTGAAGTCTCTCTCTCTCTGTGTGTGTGTGTGTGTCTGTGTCTCTGTGTGTGCAATGTACGTATCCACTCTAACTCAAAAAACTAATAGACCAGATTTCATAAAATTTGGTAGGTAAGTCACTTGTGCATGACCCTGGTGATGATTAGTTTTGGGTACGATTCGGGATAGAAGAACATGTCTTTTTTTTTCGAAATGGCCCGCCAAAATTATCTATATCTACTCTAGCTGAAAAACTAATAGACCGAATTTCACAAAATTTGTAAGATAAGTCACTTGTGGGTTACCCTGGTGCTGATTAGATTTTGGTATGATTCGGAAAAAAGAACCTGCTTTTTTTGAAAAATTGCTCGCAAAAATCGTTAAAATCTAAAATAAGAGACTACGTATGCTCAAATATATCAATTAAATGCGTAATTTATACGTAATTTTTGAAGATTAAAATAATAAGATCAACCCCATTACTCTAGGATCAGCTTTTCTCGAGATATTTTAGTTTTTTCGCCTTTTCGCTACACCACTTTTGAAAATAAGCCCAATTACCAAATGAGAACAAAATATGAATTAAAATTGCAAATTTAGTGTAATTTTAAATTATTATGGGTGCTATTTTGTGCAATTAAATTCAATGGAATGAATTATTGAAGAAATAAAGAGAACGGGAATGTGAGTGAGTCTGCAAGGAAAGTCAAGTGCTGTCCACATCAGATTTTTTTTTAATAGCAGCAAATATTTAATTATTTGTTCTTACTAATTTAGAATATTCTATGCATAAAATACTAAGGTTTATTTCTCATAGTTTTAGAATTATTTCGTTTTCATAGTTTTATTACTTTCCCTGCAATACATGGTAATGTATAGGGAAAGTATTGGAATCATGCCGAAAATCGCAACTCGAGTTTTCGACAGATCTACACATTGCGAGACCTCTAGGATACGAAAAAACGTGCATATTCAGTATAATTTAAAATAATTATGGCTGTTATTTTTTGCAATTAAACTCAATTTAATGAGTTATACGTAAAATTTCAGTAAACAGTTTTTGCATTGAAGTGGGTATGTACATTGTACATATACACCAACAGACACACACACAGATTGACAGCCATACACCCGCACACAGACGTCACTTTAAAAGTGGTATACCCGTGTTCTATAGAGCGTTCGAAACGTGTAACTTCGTCAAAAACTCGAGTTCGAATTTTCTACTCAATTCCAATACATTTCCTATACATTACCATGTATTATAAGAAAAATAAAATTGCTTAACATTAATCTGACAAATATTATTGAGTGAATAGTTTTTTCTTTCTGTGTAATTTTCTGAAGATTAAAATATCATCGACCCTTGTTAGATCAAATATTTAGCACATATTTGCAAAATATATCTATTTGCGAAACCCTAGTGCTTCGAATTTTTTAACGTCATGTGAGGACTTCAAATGATTTCTTGAGATGCACTAATTTTATACTTTATATTTTATTGAATGATCGCGCTTATATGCATTGATTATTCAAACTCCTATCATTTCAAATTGTTTTGGCTTGGTAATGATATGGAAAATACTTTCCCTTTCAATTTCAAAACGGTAAAATATTTTTTACTTTATAATATATCATTCATTGATAAACACATACACACTATATATATATATATATATATATAATAGAATTTATTTTAATTTTTTTATTTATTATGTATTACTATCTCTACTTTCTTCCAATGTTAATTGTAGTTTATTGTGGCTCATTCTCCTATTTTATTCTTTTCTTTTATTTGCATAGGTTACTTATTATATTTTTGCTTAAAGTATTATTAATTATTGTCTTCCTTTCTGTTTTATTATATGGTAAATATTTGTATTGCAATTATTCTTTAGCTATTAGTAATTTAATATTAGAAGTTTCTTATTCTAGTGCTGCCATCTATCGTTTTTAAATCTTACTGCAAATTTTCTTTGCTATTAGTAATTAAATATTAGAAGTATCTCATTCTAGTGCTGCCATCTTTCGTTATTATTTCTTACTAATTTATTGGTTTTGTGATTTTATGACTGGGTAACTGCCTTTGGGATTTTTGTATTGGTGTTATTGATACCTTTTATAAACTGTAGTTTTTAGTACAATCTTTTTATTACTTTTTTGGACAGGATTCTATGTGAATTCAAGATTTACACAGTATATATTTTATTATACCTTGTGTTTTAATTAATCTAGTTTAGAATTGATTATATTTATATTGTTAATCATTTCTTTATATCTTGTAATATCCTCCTTACTACTTTTTATTAGGTTTTACATGGACTTAGTCGCTTATATTTATATATAAGCAATTATTTTATTTTTATTTATATTATTTATATGTGTTAATGCCATACTCTTTATATTACTTAAACTATTATGAATTATACATCTTATTTGATTTAGTGACTAGCAAATATATTTATTCTTGTTATTATATAATTTGATAAATATTGCCCGGTATTTTCAATTTTGTTGGGAATTGTTTAGACCGTTATCAATTTACCAACAGTGTGCCATGGATTGTTTTGGATATAATATTTGCCCAGTTAAAAATTATAACTTCAATAAATGTAAGAATAAAAATTGTAAAACCTGCCCATTTGCTTCTAACTCACAAATTACTAATCTAAATAGTCATAAGACTTTCTGTAAAACTTTTAATTGCATCTACAAATTATCTTGTAATATTTGTAGTTTATCTTATATAGGACAGACCAGTAATCCTATTCATCTACGTATAAATGTACATAGAGATCATGTTAAAAAATATATCCATAATAATAATTTTCTTCCTACTTCTAATAAAATCGAATATAAACACTTTGCTCATCATGGTTTTGAAAATATAACTATACATATTTTGGACATTAAAACAAATACTGCTGATAGATTATTCTTTGAAAACTTCTATATTAAATCACAATGTACTCTGTTTCCATATGGATTAAATCAATTATATCTCAATGGTAATATTGTTAAGAATAATTTTGTAGATAATAAATATTCTATTTTTAATCACCTTTTTTTTAATCCTCTTTTACATAATAGTAAATTGGCTAAACTCAAAAGATTTAAACGCGGTAAAGGAAGCTCCTCCCAACATGATTTTAAAGCGGAAATTAAAAGTATGCATCAACAATTCAATAACACATTTCAATGGAAATTTATTAAACCATGGGTATTTGCAGTTAAGAAAAAACAATTAAACACAGTTTATGCTATTTTCTTAAAGTTAAATCTTACTAATGAACATTTTAATCATATTTTCTATGATTTGCTCATTACTGGATCAAAATATTTAAAAATAAAACTTAATCAATTTCATAATAATAACTGTACTAATTCTTATTGTGTAATATCATTTAAGCATCCTATTTATAATTCCATAAACTTTAAGAATTTATTTAATCATTCTCATCATTTATTGCCTGTAAAGGATTTGAATGTTACTAAAACTTTTAAATATAACAAGCCTATTGGAAGAACTATTTTTAATTGCAATGCAATTTCAAAATCTCTCTCAGTCGACATAGATTCCTCAACAAATGTAGATGGTGAATGTATTTGTAGTGTTGAAAATTATGCTGAATTTCTTAATCCACACTTGGGTCATATAGTTACTGGAGACTTAGCCATTGTAAAAGATAAATCTTTAAGAACTATAATGTCATTTGGCACTAAATTCAGGTTACCTTCATGTAATAATTCTAAACAAGTCTTAAAGTCAATCAATCTGGATCTTGATAAATTTATTTATGGATTAGCTTCTAAATATGCTCAGCCTTTAGAGGCATTTAATATGTGGAAATTTACTATTTTAAGATCTATTAAAAATGCCATTTGTAGTATTAATTTATCTAGATCTATATATAATATGGATAATATAAAGCACTCTGTTAAAGATTTACATAGATCTTTTGCTGTTACTTATGTTGATAAAGCCTCTAATAATTATGCTATTATTTGTAAAAAATGCTATATTCAATATCTGCTAGATTATTTAAAAAATAATAGTCTATTTAAAATTGATTCACACTCTCTTAATAGTATCAAATTGAAAATTATCAATATGTATAGTGATTTAGATATTAATAATAAATTTTGGACATTTCCATATATTGTGCTTATACCTAAATTTCATAAAAATCCTATTAAATTTAGAACTGTAACTAGTGGTCATAATTCATACTCTACTACTGCTAGTAAATTATTACTAAATTATTTAAATGTACTAAATAGTAATTTACGAGATTCTAGTGATAACTACATTATTCTAAATAACAGTAAAGAATTAAAAAATAAATTAAAAACACTTGGTAAAATAATAGGATTTCAAACTTTTGATTTTAAAGATCTATTTAATAATATTAAGATCACTGATCTATATGATGTCATTTTAGCTTTATATAATGCTTATATTACTAATCATTCTCATCTTACTAAATTTACCAATTTTCCTAAGCTTCTTCATTTTGTTCTTTTCAATAATTATATCTTTGAAGGTAATAAATTATACCTACAAGTCTCAGGTGTTCCACAAGGTGGCTGTAGTAGCAGTATGTTAGCTAATTTATACCTATATCAATATGAAAAATTCTTTACTTCAACAGATTATAAAATTTACAGATATGTAGATGATCTGATTTGTCTTGTATTTACTGATAACTATGTCATAGATATAGATTTCTATCCGGATAATTTGGAATTAATACCTAATGAAACTTCTATTAGTAATAATATTTATTATTTGGATTTAAATCTAATTATAGAACCTGTTCATGGGATAGTTACTAATTTATATGATAAAAAAGATTTTTTTAAATTTAATATTAATAAATTATTACCTTTTAATTCCTGCAAC
This sequence comes from Amaurobius ferox, assembly GCA_951213105.1. NCBI lineage: Eukaryota > Metazoa > Arthropoda > Arachnida > Araneae > Amaurobiidae > Amaurobius > Amaurobius ferox. The sequence goes on along the minus strand of OX578140.1, from coordinate 44,355,149 downwards.
TCGATTCAATTGTTTAGAAATATTATACTTAATCAACTTTTTAGAATTTATAGATTATCAGATAAAAAATTTCATGCTTTGCACATTAATAACCTCAAAATTACCAGTAAATTGTATAAATATCCTGCATATTTAGTAAATGGTATAGTTAATAAGTTTCGATTAGCCTAAAATTCTCATATTCTCCCCTTATTATCTTATTTTAGCCGTACTTCTTCATTCTCTTGAAATTTTATTTTCATCTTTTTATCTTGAACCGTTAACTGTTGAATATCTCTTTTTATTGCTTTTACGCAGTACAGTTTTTATTACTCTCTTTGGCAACAGCTAATCACATCTTTTCATTTCTGCATATGGCAACATTGGTCTAGCCATATTTTGCTTGTCATGGTTGCACGAATGAAGTGTATTTTAAGGTATTTTTGTTTCCTTTATTGTTCAAATCTATATGCTTGTCGTCCATATAACACAAGTTTATAGATAAAATCTATTTTGTGTTTCAGAAACAAGCATTTTTGTGTTCATTTCGAAGGGATATATGGACCCGAAGAGAATTTTTTCGAAATGAACTTATCGTAAGCCTAAAGCTCTTCCATGTGCAAGCTTTTTTGCTTGATTTTTTTGTTTTCTTATTTTCATTCCTCATTTTTGAAATTTGTTGATTGTCTTTGTCTTTATGACCTGCATTACGCTTTATTATTTCCTATTTATGTCTTAATTTCTTTTATTTCTTTGTATTTTGTAGAAAATTTTGGAATAGTGTATTATGAGTTACTACATACATTCTAACATTGGATTTACTAATTTATATTTATATATATATATATTACTAATTTATATTTATATATATATATATATATATATATATATATTGTATTGGATTGAATTGTGGCGATGTATTGTTTACATCGGGTGGTGGTTGGGACCACAATGAAAAAACTTAAACACTGAAGAAATAAAAAAATAAATAAAAAGAAAGTTATGGAGATTGTCGCGGTGCATTTATGCATCGGGTGGTGGTGGGGACAATCTTTAAAAAAACTTTTAAAACCGAATTAGTGTTTACTTTTTATAAGGTTTCTGGCTCATTATGATAGATTGAATTGTGGCGATGTATTGTTTACATCGGGTGGTGGTTGGGACCACAATGAAAAAATTTAATTTTCGCGATGTGTTGTTGTGGCGTACTCTATTGTTGTATTGTAAAAACTTAATTGTGGCGATGTATTATTTACATCGGGTGGTGGTTGGGACTACAATGAAAAAACTTAATCATTGATTGCTTTTTATACGGTTTTTGGCCTAAGAACAATTAAAAACCGAATAAGTGTTTGCTTTTTACATGGTTTTTGGCCTAGGCACAATTAAAAACCGAATTACTGTTTGCTTTTTATAAGGTTTCTGCCTCATTATGCTGGATTGAATTGTGGCGATGTATTGTTTACATCGGGTGGTGGTTGGGACCACAATGAAAAACTTACACTGAAGAAATAAAAAATAAATAAAAAGAAAGTTATGGAGATTGTCGTGGTGCATTTATGCATCGGGTGGTTGTGGGGACAATCTTAAAAGAAAAACTTTTTAGCTGAGCAGCATCGTTAAAAAGCGAGCTTGCCACTGTCAGAATTTTCAAGGGTAGCGAACAGGCTGGTCGCCAAAGGCGGCTAGTATATAATAAAAAATCTGATGTGGGCAACACATGACTTTCCTTATATAATGCAATGAATTTACTACTTTTACAGTTAAAAAAATATTATTCTTATAGTAGATACTTATATTCTTTCCAAGATATTGAATTTTCGCCATCATTGATTCGTGATCAGAAATGCTTGAAACGTGCTTTCTCGTCGAAAACTCGAATTCGAATTTTCGACCCCGTCACAATACTTTCCTTATACATTATGTATATAAAGAAAATAATTACAAAGTTGCATAAAAAAAGGTACAAAATTTTATGAAATGGATTAAAATTTTCAGGGGAGAAAAATTTGAAGAAATACAAAATTTAAATTTTTATAAGGTTCCCGTACGAAAACATTAAAACATTTCCAATAAGTAAAATGTGCCCCATACACTAATAAGGTGATGTACAAAATTTCAGCATTTTATCATAAAAAGTCCCAGAGATATGTTTAAACAAAGTTGGTGAGCAATTAATCACAAATTAAAATGTACATGTTTACAGCAAGAGTGCAAATGACACAATGCAGAAATGCACCACAGGCAAATAATATCTGCTTCTTATCTTTAATGGATCTTTGGCATGGATGGAAAATATTTTGAACAAGCTTTGTAATCTTTGTGTAAAGTTATTATTTCTACACAGTGTAGATACTTTATACCAATAAATAGCAAAATTATTATTTATTTATGTAATCATATGTAATCATTGTTTTCTTTCGTAATTTGTGTATGACCCCTGAAACGCGATCTGCTGACATGATTTTTCCTCTCTGAGGACCCGTGTCGATGCGTCGAAAAGTGGTTTAAGTCAGCATTTTTGTCTTTTCATATCTCTGGAACTTTTTATGATAAAATGCTAAAATTTTGTACATCACCCGATTAGTGTATGCGGCACATTTTACTCGTTGGAAATGTTTTTGTACGGGGGCCGTACAAAAATTTAAATTTTGTATTTCTTAAAATTTAATTTCCTTGAAAATTTTAATCGATTTCATAAAATTCTGTACCTTTTTTTACGCAACTTTGTAATTTATCATATATGTCTAAGATCAATATTTAAGAAATAAAAGCCTAGGCCAATGTTTTGGGGACACCCTGTAGTATATGCGTTTTGAATTTTTTTTCCCATAACACATTGAGATTATATAGGTAAAATTTCCTGACACCCCTTTCCCATCTTTAATAGTACTATCCATGTCAGAAAGCAACATGTAATTTAGCGATTATTATTACGGTGAGGATCGGATCGCACGAATCTAGTGAAAAATGCCGCTAAATTGACGACCTGTGGCGAATTTGAAATTGTTCGAAATTCTATTCACCAAGAACTAGGCTAACAGCTAGGCTGTTCTGGATCTTTTCTAAAGGCATATGAAAATCTAATGTAAAAAATATGTATATAAAAATCATCCGAATCGTACTAAAATCTAATTAGCACCATTGTACCTTGCAAGTGATTTATCTATCAAATTTTGTGCAATAATTTTAATAATTTTGTAGCTACAGTGAATAAATATATTACACACACACGCGAGCGCTTCACGCTATAAATGACAGATTCAGGTTTTAGAACATCCTGATCTTTATAACAATATCTACATTCAATTAAAACAAAACAAATTTCTACCCATTTCTTATTAAAAGTTTCGAGAATGAAGTACTTACTTATTAGACCAACCGAGCCTATTTTAAGCTCCAATAAAGCCGACTCCGTAACATTACAGCATCCGATGGATCTGCAACCTTGAAGGAATGAAGCATCTTATGATACTCCGCATAATCATAAAATGCTTTACTCCCCCCCCCCCCCCCTCTACTCTCTCGAGGAGCATCATTACGGAATAATGTGTCCTATCTTCGGGCTCGGTTGCAAGTTTTGCACTAAAGCTCTTTTCCTGCCCTTGAATTTTTATTTTCTGGCTTTATAGACGTAGAAATCGAATTTAAAAGATTGTAAAATAAGGATTCGATTAAAGGTAGTGAAATAGTTGGAAGCTCACTCCGATTAGAGGGTGAATGAATTTGGATGATCTGACACTTTGCATGGCTAGACATTTTTTGGAAAGTTTTATGCAGTTGCTGGGAATCTTTCGAGCTCTTGATGTATCACTCCACTAATCTGTGTTTTACATGACTGCAAATCTTATAATCAAAGACTAATAAATGAAAATCATATGTTCCACTTAGAAGGTTATAGGCGGTAAATTCAATTTCTCGCCGATATGAATATTTTTATAATGGTTCTCGGGCAGTTTAACTCTAAATGTAGTAGATGACAGCGATATAAATAATATTTTAAAATGCACGTGTTTTGAGAAATATTGCTATCAGATTTAAGCTAATTTTAATCTACATATATAAAAATGAAAATCCGTTGGGGAATTCTGAAGTTTATCTGGGTAAATTTCTCATACCATGAACCAGACTCTACAAGATGGCAGGGCAGGACGGGCCAAATAGTGATTTGAACTCAAGACCGTCGGCAATGTGGGATCTTGACTTGGAGGGTGTTTTTCTGACCCTACCGTGTGAATAATTCCGAATAATATTGATTGAGTGAATAATTCCGAAAAATATCAATTCGATACTTTTAGTAAACCTTGTAAGCTGTCGAAGTATTTATTTTTGTAAAACAATTTCAATATTCTTGGGTGATTTAATGCGGAGAACTAAAAACTGAAATTAATGTCAGTGCCACACAATTATATTTCACATTAACTGTGCATGCACAATGAAGTGAATTTTAATTCAATGTACGGTATACTATAGTTGTATCTGGTAGTGAGCTTGAAAAGAATAATTTTTTACCAAACTTATTTCGATCAAGAATAGTAAAGTTAAGAAAGCCCACATTTCCGCTTGCATGAGTTATTAAAATTGTTATACCATTTTGAACACTTTGAAAAGGTGAAATTCAAGTTGAACGCAAAAACCATTAAACCTGAAATAGTTATGCATACATTACGGATAGGCAATATATAAAAAAAAAAATCTAAGGCTGCTAAAAGGAGAAAGTCAAAAATAGTTTTAAAAATTTTATTTTGCATGAAATTAGACTAAATACTGATTTTAATAATTATCTAGTGTAACCGAATATTTTATTGGCAAATTGAGATTTTAAAAGTATTATTCTTTCCTCTTATACTTTTCTTGATTTGTTATTTAATTCTCCATATACGTTTATAATAAAAAAAAAGTCAGCTGGTTGAAAACTATAAAATATATTTTGAAAATAAAATTTTTTTTAACAGAAGCTTATTGTAAAGTGTCACTAACCTTCTTCTTTTCAGGATCTTCCACTTGTTTTAATGAAAAAGATTTTTTTCGATACAGCTGCCATTGTTCTTAAATTATTATTTTATATTCTTTCTCATCAGCATATACTCAATAACATCTATAATGACTGTGTTTATAGAAAATAATTTAAGTATTTTACTACAGTTGCTTATTATTACCATTCATATGAAAGGTTCCATCATGCCTGGATAATTCAGCACTTCTGTGCTTTTCGATTTTTTACAGGTACTACAGCCGCAAAATGTAATATAATTATCTTTATGAACGAGATTTCCATATCTGAAAGTATCATTTAAAATTATAAACACCTTTTTTTTTGCTTGAAATAAAAATAAATTTAAGAAAGAAAAATATAGTTTTATAAATGGCAATTTTTCTAATCCTAGTTTTCTCATTCTAACCAGTTTTAACAACTTCGCACACTTATTCTTTATCTAATCCAATTTAAACATTTTAAAACCCAATTAATTATTTGTAAATATCTTGTGGCTAAATAAATTATGGAAATATTGAGTTTTAATAAGCAGACGATTTTTTAAAACTAATTTAAAATAGCATGTGTCTCTATCGATCAATGCAAAGCAAATTTAAACTAAAACTATTTAAAATAATTTACGCTAATTCTTATTTTTATTATTATAATCATAAATTAAAATATTATGAGAAATATTTTAAGTTAAACTGTTTTAGTAAAATGCATTAAAATATAAGAAATAATTTTTGACTACCACAGTGTTCTAAATAAAATTCTCCATTTGTCTTCCAGATTATGGAGGATCGCAATAAAAAGAAATATGAAACAGTAAGTCTTAATTCATTCCATTCCAATAGAAGTAGCAACTGTTCAACTAATCTTTCTCACTGAAGTTGTTATGACATTTTCTCTTAGAGTAGTGAGTAGCATTCATGGAAAGTTCTATTCATATTTTGTTTCCACATTTCTTTCTTTAGCATTTGATATGTGACAGCCTGTACATAAGAGTAAATGCAAAGATGTTTTGATCATTTCATGATAAAATTTTATAAAATTTAACCGTTTTTATCAGTTTCTACAGCATTGGTGATATATTTAGAACTTATTTAGCCTCACATTGACAAAAATATCGTCAAAATTGCAAAAATGATGCCAGGTTAATGAAAATGACGCCTAATTGATGAATTTTATTATTTAAATATTTAAATATATGTACTATATTGCTTATTGAGGATGCTATCAATACTGATAATTGTTAATTTAGAGTTGCGTAAAATATAAGTTAATTGGATACGAAACAGTTTTAGATGTTGTCAAGCGGAAAAGCGCCAAATGTACAATTTAACGTTACAAACACTGCGTGCGGATCTTTTCATCACTTTTTCACCCTTACAGAAGTAAATTCATTGCATTATATAAGGAAAGTCATGTGTTGCCCACATCAGATTTTTTTACAAATAAACCTTTCGTGACGTAAAAAGGCATGTCGAGAAAAAATCATCGTTGTTTGATCAAAAACATAATATCAATAGGGCATTTGGCGTATGGGGCTCTAACAGCGCATTCTCATAGAGATTCTTACAGCGCATTTTCATGGAGATTCTTACAGCGCATTTTCATGGAGATTCTTACAGCTCATTCTCATGAAGATTCTTACAGCGCAAACACATGGTGGTTTCTACAGCGCACGAGCGCTGCAGTTCTAACAGGGCATGCGCCTGGAGTGCTATTACAGCACATGCATGTAAATAAATTTTAGAGTGCATGCATGCGTTTAGCGGTTCTTATAACGCCGCAGGTAGACGTAGAAAGTTCTTGCAGAGAATGCGCTTTGAATATGTATTGAAAAGAATGTGGGCGTTCTTACAGCGCATGCGCAGTGAGGATTGAACACTGAATGCATGTTATAGCTCAAAGCATACGTATAAACGGCTTTTACAACGCATGAGCGTGGAGGCTTTTATAATGCAAAAGCATTAAAGATTGAACTGTGAATGTGCGTGGAGTGTCTTTCAGCGCATGCGCGCGATATTTCTGACAGAGCATGCGTGTGAAAGTTCTTATAACGGATACGAGTTAAGTGTAGTACAACTTATGTGTGCGCTGTGAGTCTAGCAGCGCATGCGCATTAAACTTCTAACAGAGCATGCGAGCGGTAGTTAGTTCAAATAGCTAATGCGCGAGGAGGTTCTTATTGTGCAAACGCGTATTAAAGAGCAGTGAATGCGAATGGAGGACATTTACACCGCATGCGCGAATAGTTCTTATAAATTATGTATGAAAATCCTTACAGCAGATACGCGATAAGGGTAATAAATCATCGCCTGATTGTTGTGGATTGATCAGTGCATACGCATAATTATTCTGGCAGCACATGCGCTTGAAAATTTTAACAGGGCATGTGTTGGGTTGCTTTAGTATTTAGGTAATTTGGAGATTTGAAAATTTACTTTTATTTCTTTTTCCCTGGCTCAATATTCTTAATTTGGTAATATTTAAATAATATTTATTGGCTTTTCATTTATTCTTTAATTAGAATATTTTTAATCATCTAAATTAATTTTCTTTATAATATTCTTAGTTAAAAATGTTCCATTCCTTAAATTAATATTACTTTTGATTTGCAAATTTTAGAAATTATTTATTTATTTGATTCCCCTTAAAATTCCCTTTAATTTGACGTCCCATTTTCCCATTTTGGTTAGAAATTCCGTTTGTTCTACAGTTTCAAGTTATTTCCATGTCTCACTGTAATTCAAAAATTTCAGTTGCGGCCATTTTCGGAATTTTGTTTCGCGGGCCCTTTACTGCGATTAAGCCGCCACCTAAGCGTTTTTCGCGCCTCTTTAGAATTCGGGATTTTTTTTAATTGGTTCGCGTTTTTACGGATCGTCTGCTCTCGGAATTATGAGTATTATTTTGGCAATTCTAATTTCGGTAAGCGAATTTTAATTGCTGCCGTTTATCTAAACTCGCCCTTTTGCCGCAAGTATAAATACGCGCGTAGAACTTTTCAGTTTGAGTTTTTTGTTGAAATCCTTCGTTGTGCGTTAGCGGGAGAAGCGCGTTGTTTTTTTTTCGAATGGAACTTATGTTCCACGCGAGTTTTTTTAATGGAACGTTAAGTTCCTCGCGTTATTCTTTTTTTTTTCATTAGTTGTTTTAATTTAAATTATGCATTTTTCAAGCTTTTTCGCGTAATTCGCGACGTAACTCTCCAGAAAAGTGTATGGTGAAATTCCTTTTGCGAGTTATGTGAATGAAGCGTCTGACGATGACGTCCGAGTTTTGAGAAAATCCTAGCGTTCCAGATGTGGTTGTTAGGCCTCTGCTGATGTTTTTCAAAAGTGCTGAATCCTTTCCTGACTAAAGTTTGTTGAGATCCTGATCCCAAGAAAACCAGTTTTTTCCAAAATCTGTGCTGCTCCAATGATTGGAACTTTCCCCCTTGTCTGGCGGCCCATCCGGGTGAATACTGATGTTTTATTTAAACCCTTAATTTCTTTAATTCTGAATATGATTTCTCAATATTTTTGAAATGCATTTAACTAAAATTTATTCTGTAAAATTAAAATTCTAAACTTCATTCTGAGAGCAAATTTCTAAACCTTCATAATTTTTAAGAGCCTGGGTTAAATTCTAAAATTCTTTAAATTTAATATTTTGTTAATGATTTTTGATGAAATTTAAATAGATTGTTTTGAGTAAAGTTTTCATGTTAATTCCTTAATTTTAACTAAGTTGATAAAATTCTAAAATTCTAATGTTAATTCTTTCTGAGTTGCCTGCCTGTGAGCAGTGTTTTTGTATTTGTTAATTTGAAGTACAATTTAATAAACTAATTTTCTTAAAACTAAATATTATGTCTTCATTTATCTATCTGTTAAACACAACAGTAGTTTTGGTGCCGTGTACCAGTCTAGAAATTGCTCTCATGTTTTATAATATTTATTAGTAGTATTAAACTTTCAATTGTATTGCAATTATGGATGATATTAGAGAAAGTAACTGTATGTATGTTTCTGTATTTGGGTCAGATGAAACTGGAGATGGCTCTAAAGATAAGCCTTTTGAAACTTTATTATATGCTATGTTCTTTGTTGGTAAAGAGCCATTTCCTTCATTTCTTACAAATTCAAATGATGGTAAAGATTGGGATTTAATTCCCAGAAGTCAGGTTGCTAGTACCAAGAAAACTTGGTTATCCTTATTGGAAAGAAATTTACCTTTTAAAATAAACATTGAGGCAACCTCTGATAATGTAAATTCTGTTGGTAACAAAAATATTGATTCAAATGTTAATAGTAAACTATATGACTCAAATGAACAGGGATTAAAAATAGATTCTTCTAAATGTAATGTAATGAGTAATTTTAAAACAGTCTCTTCAATAGGAGACTTTTTAGATTCAATCCCAGTATTTTCAGGAGAGGAATCTGGCCTCCCATTGGAGGATTACATAGATAGAATTAAAATGTTAGCTGACCATGCAAATTGGTCAGAGTCAGACAAGGTCTTAGTTTTAAAGTTAAAACTGTCAGGCATAGCTGCAAGATTTATTAGAGATAATCCTAAGTTAAAAGAAGAGAAATCTTTCTCTCAAATTCTTAAAGCTTTACGCGACAGATTTTCCTCAATAGAATGTTTACACAGTAACTTGAGAGCATTTCTGCAGAGTTATCAGAGACCAAATGAATCTGTGCGTCAGTTTGCTGCTAGAGTTGAGGCTTCCTCATACAAAACTGTTTCACCGGGCTTACTAAATGACAGAGTGGCAAACCAGCAAAGACTTGATGTCTTGTGCTCGGTTTTCATTGAAGGCTTGAAGCCTCATTTCAAACGGCTAATCCTACCTCAAAACCACAAGAGTTTTGACTCTGCAAAAAGGCATGCTGTGGCGGAGGAAGAGGTGTGGAGCAAGCAACATGGGGATGATCCCCAATATGTTATGAGTCTTGGAGAGTCTGAAAATAAGCAGCTCCATGATGAGCTTAAGAGAAATAAAATGGAGGTAGAGAACCTCACTAAAAGGCTTGCTGAGTTGCAAACTCAGATTAACACCAAACCACAGCTGCCTCAAACTAGAGTGACAAAGGATAGCCGAAGGTGTTTTTCATGTGGTCTATTAGGTCACATAAGTGTGGATTGTAGGAAATTTCCTCAATCACACAGGTTCAACAGAAATTCTGGGTCTCTGCCTACTCGAATGTATCAACAACCTTTTTCTTTTCCACAACCTACACAAAACTATCCATATGGTTTTCCACAACAAATGCAAGGATTTCAACAACCTACTCAATTTTTTTACCATCAGCCAAATCAAAACTTTCAGCCTGACATTAATGAAACTAAACCTAAAATGAGTTACAACACTTTTTATACACCTAGGAGTGATAAAAATGACAGTGAAAAACAGAATTTAAACTAAGTAAGGGTGAAGGGAGTTTTCACTCCAACTTACCTTCTGAAGCCCTTGGGGTGTTACCTCTGGTGCAAAATTCAAATTTGATTTCATTACAGAATTTGTCTCTGCCAGTGATTTCTGGTATGATAAATAATGTTGATATTCCTATACTTATTGATTCTGGTGCTTCTATTAATGTGTTGTTTACAAATGTATTATCTCATTTAAATATACCTGACAGTCAATTAACAAAGTGTAATATAAATTTAAAGGGCATCTCTAGTGATATTATAAAAGTTTCCAGGAAATTAAATATTAATTTACATTTAAATAACAAAATATTTAATGTTGATTTTTATATTATGGACTGTGATTCTTGTAATTATTCAGCAATACTTGGTGTGAAATTTTTAAAGGGTTATAAGATGTCAATAGATTTTAGTAATAATGTTTTATACAATAATATTGTAACTGTGCCTTTTGCAATTAAGGATGAATCTGTACCATTTTTATTATCTGATACAACTCAATTCTTTAATAATTATGAAATTAACAGAGAAAATACTTTGAATTCTGAAAAATATAGGGATAATTTGTGCTATGCACTTAGGAAATACACAATTCCTCCTCTATCGGAGGCTTTCATACAAGTAAAATTAAAAGAGATTGTTAAATTTAATTCACCTACTGTGATGATTGAGCCTTTAAACAACAGTAAAATTCTGGTCGCTAGATCAGTAAATAATGTATCTAGATCTAATATATATAATGTAAAAGTATTGAATTTGTCAACTGATGAGTTGCACATAAATAAGCATTCAAATTTAGCAAAAATTGCTCCTATCACAGTAGTATCTTCTTTTTCAGTTAACAATATTACTGAGTCAAGTGCAGAGAGTGGTGATAATTTTGATGTTTGGGGAGGAAATTTTGATCTTTCACATTTAGACTATAATGAAAAAAGACAAATAGAGAGTTTAATTAATGATTATAAACATATTTTTGCTAATTCTATTCCAGATTTAAAGGGGTGTGATACAGTTTTTCATAACATTAACTTAAAAGATGATATTCCTGTTAAACAAAAACCTTATAGAGTTCCTTATCATGTAAGAGATGAATTAGATAGACAAATTAATGAGCTTCTTGAAAATGACATTATACAAGAAAGTGATTCACCATTCTCCGCACCTGTACTGTTTGTTAAAAAGGCAGATGGAACATTAAGATTAGTAACAGATTTTAGAAAATTAAATGATAAAACTATTGATGATATTTTTCCACTGCCAAATATCACTGAATTGATTGATAGTTTAAATGGTGCGAAATATTTTTCTACATTAGACTTAACATCAGGATTTTATCAAATGAAATTGCACCCAGACGACACACACAAATGTGGCTTTTCTACACCTTTTGGCCACTATGAATGGAAAAGAGTCCCTTTTGGTTTGAAAAATGCCCCCAGCTCCTTTCAACGACTTATGTCCATCGTCCTAGCTAAGCTTTCCCCTTTACAAATTTCTATTTACATAGATGATATTGTTATTGCATCTAGAACCTTTGAGGAACACTTAATGAAATTAAAGGTAGTATTTGATAGATTATCTCAACATAAATTATGTTTAAAGCCAAGTAAATGCAATTTTTTTAAATCTTCAATAAATTATTTAGGTTTTCAGGTTTCTGAAGGTATTGTCCAGCCTGACCCCTCAAATTTAAAAACTGTTAAAAATTTTCAAAAACCCACCTCTAAAAAACAAATTCGCCAATTTTTAGGATTAACTGGCTTCTACAGAAAATTTATTGAAAATTACTCCTTAAAAGCTCTTCCCTTAACTAATTTAACTAAACAAAATATTAAATTCTCTTGGACCCCTGAAGCAGAAAATTCTTATCAAACCTTAAAATCCGAATTACTTAAAGAACCCATTTTACATCTCCCTGATTTTTCAAAACCATTTTCGGTATGTACCGATGCATCAAATCTTGCTCTTGGAGCAGTTCTCTGTCAAGAAGGAGAGGATGGATTTTTGCACCCTATTGCTTATGCTAGTAAAAAACTAAAAGATGCAGAAATAAACTATAGCACAGTCGAGAAAGAGACTTTAGGAGTTGTCTGGGCAACATCCTATTTTAAGCAATACCTTTTGGGAAAACATTTTACAGTTTATTGTGATCAGGCCTCCCTTTCAAATGTTTTGAAATTAAAAGACCCCACTTCTAGGATAGCACGATGGATAATGTCCATGACCCAGTTTAATTACAAAATTATTCATAAACCTGGTCGCCTAAATTTAACAGCTGATTATCTATCTAGATGTGTAAATAATGTAAACGTAAACACTATAGACTTGGATGTTGATACAAACCTTCTTTTAAGAGTACGTAATTCTCAAAATTCTGACCCTAATTGTATAAGAATTGGCTCATGCTTAGATAAAAATATTGACCCATTCCCTAAAAATTTAATGTTTTTCTTAAAAGATGATGTATTATATTGTACTAATAGGAAACCTAAATTAAAATATCAAAGAAAAGAGCGTATTGTTGTTCCACAAAATTTGATCTCTGATATTCTAAATTATTGTCATGATTCGATCACTGCAGGACATGGTGGTTTTAGAAGGACTTTGAGGAAAATTCAGCAACACTTTTATTGGCCTAGGATGTATGTTCAAATTTTAAATTATGTTAAGAGTTGTCCTGATTGTTTACAGAAAAGAGGATTTAAACAAAAACAAAAAGCTCCTTTACAGAGGTTTCCAAATTCTACTTACCCTATGGAAAGAATAGCTATGGATTGTATTGGCCCCATGCCTCTAACTTACTCTGGCAATAAGTACATACTGGTAATTACAGACTATTTTACTCGTTGGCCAGAAGCTTATGCTATCCCCAATATTAAATCTGAAACTATTTTAAATTGTTTAGAAAACTTCTTTTCTCTTCATGGTGTGCCAAAACACATTATCACTGACAAAGGATCTAATTTCATTTCGAATGCTGCCATGAAGTTGTATGAAAAATTAGGTATTGAAAAACATACCACTACTAGCTATCACCCACAATCGGATGGAGTCTGCGAGCGTTTAAACAGTAAAATAATTAACACACTTAGTCATTTAGTGTCTGAAACACAAGAGGATTGGGATCGACATTTATCTTTTGCCTTGCTGGCCCACCGAACTTCAATCCATTCCTCGACTGGTGAGTCTCCAGCTAATCTTCTCTATGGTAGAGAATTAATTTTGCCACATCATCTTCTTTTTAATTTAAATGAACAAAATTTTACCACTGTTAGTGATTATAGTCAGGATTTGGCAATTCGTATGAAAAAATCTTTTGAAATAGTAAAGAAGAACTTACTTAAAGCAGCTAAAACACAAGAGACATACAGAAATAAGTCTGCTGTTATAAAAGATATAAAAGTTGGAGATTTAGTATATTTATACATTCCTGTTTTTCCAAGGGGACATTGTAAGAAACTCTCCAAACTTAATAAAGGTCCTTTTAAAGTTATACAAAAAACATCTAATGTAAACTTTAAAATTCAACATGTAAATGACACACGAAATATTCAGTTGGTGCACATTGACAGATTAACAAAAATTCCAGAAAGAGATTCTGTGTTCTTTTCTTGTGCACAATCTGATAATTCAGCAAGTAATACATCTCATGAGAATGATATAATTCCAACACAAAGATATAATTTACGACAAAGGAAAAACTAGAATGACATTTTTTTTTTATTTTATTGTTGCGCAACATAATTTTTTTTAAGTGTATAATTTTTATATGTGTGTATTTGTTATTGATACATTGCAGAATGCTGCAAACTGGATTTAATTGATGTTGATTTAAGATAAAATTTGTTGCTATTGATATTGCAGATTACTGCAGGATTTAGAGAATGATTGAGAAAAGATTAATTTGGATTATATGAATTGATTATATTTATATTGATAGAGATATATAGTTACTTATTTATTGTTATTGAGAGTGCAGATTTATGCAAATATTTGATTAGGTGGTCCATGACGTAAGTTCTGATCACATATGTTGATATTTTTTGCTATATATTTGTTGTCGTTAAAAGTATTAGAGTTCTGCAAAGATAAAAGTGGCAGTGTATATTAGATAACTGCAGATGCAGATGATGTTATGTGTAGTTCTGAATGGACATGAATAGATACTTGTGTCTTTGAAATTTTAGTATATTATTGTTACTTATTGATAATAATTGTTATTGTGTCAATTGTCATTTGACACTTCTATTGAAATTTTATTTATTTTATACAACTTATGTACATTGTTTTATTTTTTTAGATCACTCTATTTACACATTTTTTTTTCTCTTTCCAGCTGGCATTTATATTTTGTAGTGGAAGTGAGAGTTGTTTCTCATTGGTTATTCAAGGTACCTTTTCAAAATTCAATGTTTCGATTCTTTGAAAACTATTTGGCTGGTCCAATGTTTTCTTAAAAATTTATTTTTATTTATAGCTAATGAGAATCAATGTCAAATCCTCTACCTTTACTTTTGTCTACACAAATTTAGTGATCTGATGTACAAAAATTTATTCACTGTTATATAATTATTGTTTTAGTTTATAGTTTGTTAACAAATTGCTTATTCCGAAATAGAGGTTGAATTCGGATAAAAATTGCTATACTTAAATTGGTAACTTCTGATAGATATTTTATTTTATTATCAAAAATTTTTCATTTTTCAAATGAAAAATTTTTGGGGGATAGGTGGAAGGAATGTGTTGGGTTGCTTTAGTATTTAGGTAATTTGGAGATTTGAAAATTTACTTTTATTTCTTTTTCCCTGGCTCAATATTCTTAATTTGGTAATATTTAAATAATATTTATTGGCTTTTCATTTATTCTTTAATTAGAATATTTTTAATCATCTAAATTAATTTTCTTTATAATATTCTTAGTTAAAAATGTTCCATTCCTTAAATTAATATTACTTTTGATTTGCAAATTTTAGAAATTATTTATTTATTTGATTCCCCTTAAAATTCCCTTTAATTTGACGTCCCATTTTCCCATTTTGGTTAGAAATTCCGTTTGTTCTACAGTTTCAAGTTATTTCCATGTCTCACTGTAATTCAAAAATTTCAGTTGCGGCCATTTTCGGAATTTTGTTTCGCGGGCCCTTTACTGCGATTAAGCCGCCACCTAAGCGTTTTTCGCGCCTCTTTAGAATTCGGGATTTTTTTTAATTGGTTCGCGTTTTTACGGATCGTCTGCTCTCGGAATTATGAGTATTATTTTGGCAATTCTAATTTCGGTAAGCGAATTTTAATTGCTGCCGTTTATCTAAACTCGCCCTTTTGCCGCAAGTATAAATACGCGCGTAGAACTTTTCAGTTTGAGTTTTTTGTTGAAATCCTTCGTTGTGCGTTAGCGGGAGAAGCGCGTTGTTTTTTTTTCGAATGGAACTTATGTTCCACGCGAGTTTTTTTAATGGAACGTTAAGTTCCTCGCGTTATTCTTTTTTTTTCATTAGTTGTTTTAATTTAAATTATGCATTTTTCAAGCTTTTTCGCGTAATTCGCGACGTAACTCTCCAGAAAAGTGTATGGTGAAATTCCTTTTGCGAGTTATGTGAATGAAGCGTCTGACGATGACGTCCGAGTTTTGAGAAAATCCTAGCGTTCCAGATGTGGTTGTTAGGCCTCTGCTGATGTTTTTCAAAAGTGCTGAATCCTTTCCTGACTAAAGTTTGTTGAGATCCTGATCCCAAGAAAACCAGTTTTTTCCAAAATCTGTGCTGCTCCAATGATTGGAACTTTCCCCCTTGTCTGGCGGCCCATCCGGGTGAATACTGATGTTTTATTTAAACCCTTAATTTCTTTAATTCTGAATATGATTTCTCAATATTTTTGAAATGCATTTAACTAAAATTTATTCTGTAAAATTAAAATTCTAAACTTCATTCTGAGAGCAAATTTCTAAACCTTCATAATTTTTAAGAGCCTGGGTTAAATTCTAAAATTCTTTAAATTTAATATTTTGTTAATGATTTTTGATGAAATTTAAATAGATTGTTTTGAGTAAAGTTTTCATGTTAATTCCTTAATTTTAACTAAGTTGATAAAATTCTAAAATTCTAATGTTAATTCTTTCTGAGTTGCCTGCCTGTGAGCAGTGTTTTTGTATTTGTTAATTTGAAGTACAATTTAATAAACTAATTTTCTTAAAACTAAATATTATGTCTTCATTTATCTATCTGTTAAACACAACAGTAGTTTTAATTACGCTTGAAAATTTTAACAGGGCATGCACGTAGTAGTTCGAACAGCATATCAGGGTGGAGGCTCTTACAGCGCATGAGTGTAGAGTCTGTTAGAGCTCATGCCCATAGATGTTCTTACAGCGCATGCGCGTTAAGTTACTTTGCTAAACAAGTTAAAGAAAGATCAAGGGAGTAGGCTAATAACGATTTAAAACTATCGGCATAATTTGACAGTTGTTTTTCTGAACTTGCACAATATGAAAAAGCTTTTGAAATATTTTGTTCTTCATTCCATGTTGACGTTTTACTTGTAACATATACATGACGCAGGAAAAGTAGCTTATATTGAGGTTATTTGCACAAAAATTGCTATTGCTTTCGGATCCGCCTAAGGTTTTGAAGATTTCTTTTCAACCTTTAATAAAAGTAAATACCGAGCTTCAATAATAGATGAAATTTGGAAAATCAATTAAGCAACAATCGAAATCTATATAGACCGTAATAGAAAATTGGTTATCACATCTCACTGGTGCATTTATACTTGTATAATAAAATGAGTAAATAACACACATTTTTATATAATTTTATTTATTTTTATTTTTAAACACTATTTATTACTTTCCTTATATACATAGTATAATGTATAAAGAAAGTATTATGACGGGGTCGAAAATTCAAATTCAATTTTTCGACGGGAGAGCACTCTCAAGCATCCCTGATCATAAATCAAACGTTTTTGAGGTGATCTCTCTCTCTCTATCTCAGTATGTGTGAGTGCGTGCATGTGAGCCTGTGGAGACGTTATCTCACGAACGAATAGAGCGATTTGACCGAAATTTGGTACAAAAATTATAATCCGTGAATACTGGAAGCCTATTGTTTTTAAACAAAATCGAATGCTTAGAACATCCCTAAATTTTCGAGTGAAATATTGAAATAATCATCAAAAAATCAAAACCTTTAATAAAGTTACGCAAATAATCATTTATGTAATTTTTTCTTAGAAAACGATTGACATAAACTTTAGAACGCTAGTATGAACCGTTCTTGAGATATTGCACATTTTTCAAATAAATGTATTAAAAAATCACATAAAATTAAAAAATATTAACTATTGGGAAATATGTTCTCTTTTTATATGTAATATCATGCGATAAATTTGACATCATTTTAGTGGATCTAGCTCCTTCCATTCATAAGAAAAGATACTTTGGGTAATACTTTTGTAATTGAACGCCAATAGCCATTTATATGCTATAAGAATAACTTATTTCTCCGTCCATAACGCTTGGCGACGAATTTGGCGGAATGTCGCCAACTTGGCAACCTTTTTAAATGTTGCCAAATTAACGAAAATGTTGCCAAATTGATAAAAATGATGCTAAATCAATGAAAATGGCGGCAAATTGACGAAAATTCAATATCTTGGAAAGAATATAAGTATCTACTATAAGTATAACCTATTTTTTCGTCCGTAACGTTTGGCAAAATTTTGGTGACGAATTTATCGGAATATCTCGGAATATCGGAATAAATTTGCTGACTTTTTAAATGTTGCCAAATTGATGAAATCGATGCTAAATCAATGAAATGACGACTAATTGAGCTCAATATCTTGAAAATAACATAAGAATAGATTATAAGAATAACCCATTTCTCCGTCCGTAACGCTTGACGAGAAATTCAGTGGGAATTCTCTTTGGCGACTATTTTAAACGCTGCCAAAGTGACAAAAATGCCGCGAAATTGATAAAAAGGTCACCAAATAGGAAGTAATGTTTCAGAAGTTCTGATTCCCGTCATATGACGGGCATATCTTCTAAAATCACGCCTAATTGATGAATTAATTATTATAATATTTTAATATATGAACTATGTCGCTTATTGAGGATGCTATTAATATTGATAATTGTATTTAGAGTTGCGCGAAATATAAGTTAATTGGATGCCTTGAAATAGTTTTACACGTTGTTATCCTGAAAATCGCCAAATGTACAATTCAACGTTAAAGACACGGAACCGTGGATCTCATACATTATTTTTTGACTGTAAGAGCAGTAAATTCATTGCATTATATATATGGAAAGTCATGTGCTGCCCACATCAGATTTTTTACCTTCCTATACTATTGAATAAAGTATTGTTTTTAGGAAGGTTTTAAAATCCGAAATTTTGATGGATAGATACGTTTCAAGATCTCCAGAACCCATTTCGAGCAGTTTGGGAAAAAATGTATCTGAAAATGTCATAGAAAGGGGGGGGGGGGGTGACTCAAGAACGAAAGCGCTTACAGCTATAAAATTTTATATGTAGATACTTAATATGAAAAACCAGAATGAGATAGAGTTTTTGGAAATTCTCATTATTAGAACATGAATTATACGAATTTTAAACTCTTCGTAGCACTATTTACTGTGGAAAACAATTATAAATTCCGAAACATTGATGGTAGTATACAGTATATGAGGGATTGATAATTTGGACTTTCTACGGATGTTAATGATATCAAAATAATTTATATTAACACATATAGGCCTAATGCGTCTAATTTATCAGGGTTGCTGTTGCTAACTTTAAAGAAATTTGAAGAATTTTTGGAAATATTTTAAAGAATAACTTGTATGCGAAATTTAAAACCTTTTCTCAAATTTTTGATAATAAGTGTGATACAAGTGGAATTTCATGGAATATTAGTGTATGAAAAAGTCGAGTGGAGAGTTAAACTCCAAATTATAACTATCTTCTTTTTCTGTCTTTTAAATACTATAATGCCTGTAAAATAGAAGCTTTCATTTCATATAATTTTGCAGAAAATTGAAAGGCTTCTTAAATTTACTAATTTAAAAAAAAAAAAATTATACCATTTTTTTTTTTTTTTTTTTTTTTTTGCTGAATGTTTAATTCTTTCAAGAGAGATCATGCTTATGGACTCACAAAATATTCGAAATAGGGTTCATAGATGTTCAAAACGTGTAAATCCATGAAAACTCAATAGTTTAATGTTTGGCCTGCACTAAAAAAATTAACTGGAGTGCAACTCAACTCGACCTTCTCATACCAGATTCCATTTTCAGTGTAGCTTGGGATTTTTTTATTTTTATTTTTTTGTTGCAGATTTTGCAAGAAAAATTTGAAAAATCTGCTTCGTTGGTCCAATAGCATGTTACCCTTCATTCTGAAGGAATTGAAATTTTTTTTCAATTGATACCAAGTTTGACAATGTACCCCCTCGGGAGGGGGGGGGGGGAAGATAACTTGCACCCTGAGGGGGCCTAAAGATGTCATGAATACAAAAATTATATCGCGACTATTTATCACAACAATTGATTGTAACTATTAAATCTCGTAAACATTGAGTCATATATAAACATTTTATGCATGATTATGTAAAATTTTGTCCTATGCTGCTATGTTAAAAAAACAAAATTTCGAAGTTTTCGCTCCAATTTAAAAAGAATTCTATATAGTTCTATATTTTTTATAACAAAACCATATATAAAGTTTTGTGAAAATCCATTAATAATCGTGTCCGCTATCGTGTATACAAAAAATCATCGACCACAGACGCTTTCACAAAAGTTTCGAAAGTTCAACAACATTTTTTTTTGTACATTTTGTAAGAAAATAATAATAAAATAACAAGAAAGATCAATAATGCATAAAGCATTGATTATGTGAAACACATTCCAACTTCAATTTCATTTAAACATTTCTAAAATGCGATACATTCCTCGGTAATATTTTAAAAATTATCACTATACTACATTAGTTTATTATATTTGAAAACTTAAAACTTCATCGAAAAAAAAAACGAACTTCATTCAAATGACGTCAATTAAATATAAATCGCCTGGCTCCTCTGTAATATTTTTAACATTATCATAATACTACAATAATTTATTATATTTGAAAACTTTATCAAAAACAACTGAAATTTATTCAAATGACGCCATCGAAATATAACACGTCCGGCTCTCTCTATAAAAGCAGCATTTCATTCATAAACATTTTCCCATTCATTTCATTCATCACAATGCTATAATAATTCATTTTATTTAAAAACCTCAGACCATGGAGAAACAAGTAATTAAACTCTATGCTTGAAACTTCATCGAAAAAAATCGTCCTTCTCTCTGTAAAGTCAATGAATATTTCATTCATATCAGCTATGCAGACACCATGAGCTAAATAATTTTGCGTTAAAGAAATGCAGCAATTCTTATACAACTCATTCTACATATTTTGCTGTTTACATTTTACATAAGTGAAAAATAGACTTCGTTGTAGAAATAATCAAATTTGGATGATCATTTAAACTCAAATATATTGTAATTGCGTTGTTTCAGTATGTAGATGCACAGAATTTAAGCAAAAATAAAGCGGTTTTAGGACAGATACAACACTCAATATGAATTAAAAAGAACTTTAAAAATCACGATTTTGGAGCAAGATGGATGCCATATTTCATTTTGAAGTGGGTCACGTGATCTCTTCATATAATGGTCACATGATCGCTTCATATAAGAGGTGTAATTATTATTTTAATTTTTATTTAAAAAACTACTGAATATATTTTGCTGAAATTTTTTATATATTTTATACGATAATTTGAATATTACCTAAAATTTTCGAAGCAATTGGTGAATTTCAAATCCGCTTAAAAAATGTTTGAAAAATTAGGTCCCATAAGGTTCAATGTATTTCATTTTTTCAACCCGAGTTCAATCCAAAACTAATTGGGTGATATTATTCATTTATATTCCCATAGGTCCCACAGACCGTCTGAACAACATACTAAAATTTCATTTTGATTAAGTCATTTTTACGGCAATTATCGTGCTAACGGATAGACAGACAGAATGAAGGAAGTCATAAACACTTTTCAACTTTGTTGTAAAGTGTTAGAAACTGTACCTTTTGGTTCAAATGATTACAATTACAACATGTTACCCTTCATTTTAAAGGGATGGAAAAGTCTTTCGAATCATACTAAGTTTAGCAATATACTCTCTTGAGGGAGGGGGGGGGGTGTAACTTGCACCACGAGAATGTTAATTGAAATAAATAAATGAAAAAAAAATACATTCATTGCAAAGTCAGGTTCTGCCCACATCATATTTTTTTATAATTGAGTAAAAATCATATTAAAGTTTTAATGTGAAAATTTTATTAACATTAAATCATCCCAAAATATGGTCACAGTGTTCGTTTGTAACTATTAAGACAGATGCAAAGTAAAAATGTTTATCGTTTTTATTAACAGCAATTAATAAATAGAAATAGACAAGAAATATTCTTGTAATACTTTGTTCAAATGTATAGCTTAATTTATATTTATTTACCCTACTGATTTACATTCCTATTTTGCACTTTGCTCCTGTAGAACCAGTGGTTTCTTCGAAATTTTGCGAAATAAGTTCCTTCAAACAGATAAGGTTGTGAATCACTGCTCTCTATATATTCGACAAGTGCCCAAAAAAGCATGACAGACGTACACTTGGGAATTTATATATATAGATATTTTACTAACATCAATTTTGAGAGAAATATAGGATTTTTATGAAAAATTACTTAATTTCATTAGCAAGAATATATCTTATATTATTATTTTTTAACTATATTAAATTAATTTTTATTATATGAAAGAATTATAACATATAGCAAAAATATATATTATAATATTTTTTGTTTCATTAGGAGAAATCTTCCTTAAAATTCTGTTTTTATTAGATTTAAATAAGATCTCACTGTTTCATCGAATGAAATTACATGGAGTAATTCGGCCCAGAGGGTTTCATTATGGAATATAGAAAACCTACAGAGTATTAATTACACTTAGAGGAGAGATACTTCTTATTCCTGCTCTAAGGTATTACAGCTCAATGCCTGTGACTGACTGCCTTTAAAACCAGTTTTACCGTAATGACACACTTTCGAGCAGAAAAACAACTTATGGCAAGTGCACCAAGCGTATTACGGATGCATCATGCACACTGGGGTTCATGTGTAAAGCAACATTTATTTTACGTACATATTTGAAAGAATATTTAAAAGTTTCAATCTCAACTACATTTGGGATCATGTTGAAGTTTTTATTTATTTATCCTCATGCATACTAACAAAATTAATACATCCTATAGATGAATTCTCTAAAAATCGAAGGTTCCGAAAACGTTTAAGCGCAACTTATAGGGACACAGTACCCTATAAACATGGTCAAAATGTCAATTTTCTGTTTTATTGGCTCAAATTACAATTGTAACATTTCTAAACATGCAGGTGAATTTTTTTTTTTTAATGGCCAGGCACTTGTCTTTCGTCATTCGTCTTTCGTTAGCGTTCGTGAACCATTTAGCCGTCCTAAGACGTTGCCCCAGGTGCACCAGAGGGGAGGGGGGCGGAACACACTACGCCTACAACACAAACATCCATGGCTTACGTGGGACTCGAACCCACAACACGGCGGTCGAGCGATTGCTGTGGAAACGCTCGCCTTGACCACTCGACCACTGCGTCGGCTGCAGGTGAAATTTCAAACCAAGCCAAGACGATTCATTTCGGGGCGCCTGTGCTAAAAGCACTTATCCCCACATCGGATATTTAGTAAATGTCCAATTTTGTAAGTTCCAATATTTGACGATTCATTTGGGCACTGGCTGCTGGATATGAAATTTCAAAACTGTATCTTAATGTAAGAAATTATTGTTTTTCTGCACGATGATAGAATAGAAACAACACAAATAAAAACTTTAAATTTGTTTTTCTTCACATTCATTTTTAGCCGACATTCATGTTTTTAAAATGCTAAGGCTTTTTTTCCCCTATAATTAAGATAAAGGTTTTAAATTTTTTGTGCCTTTTTTAATTTTGCATTTGATAAAACAGTGCTTGGAATTAACATTAGGATTTGTAGTTTATTTTTTAAAAATGTCAAACTAAGAACTGTTTAAATTTCCCCTTTTTTTCCACTATATATGACAGTAAAAAAAAATTAAATCTAATATCAGTAACTTTTAAAAATCCATGCACAATCTTGTGTAGTATATTCAAGGGATGTAAAAGAAAGATTTGGAGCAAAAATATTTGCATTTAAAAAAGTAGAAGGAATTAAAGAAAAATTAAACTTTTCAAAGAAATTTAAATTTGTTCAATTTGTTTTTTTATATTTTAATTACTATTTTGTGAAAAATATATTTTGAAAATCTTATGAGAATTACATGCTGATTCTTTATTTTAAACTTTTAAAATATTGTGGATTCTCGGAGTTTTTTTCAAGCAAAACCTTTGATTTTTATTAACACTTTACAACATAGTTGAAAAGTGTTTATGACTTTGTTCACTTTGATTGTCTGTTTGTCTGTCTGTACGTTCGCACGATAACTGCCGCAAAAATGATTTTATCAAAATGAAATTCTAGTACGTTGTTAAGGTGGTCTGTGGGACATATGGGAATGTAAATGAATAATATCACTCAATTAGTGTTGCATTGAACCCGGGTTGAAAAAATAAAATACATTGAACCCTATGGGACCTAATTTTTCAAACATATTTTAAGCGAATTTAAAATGTACAAATTGCTTCGAAAGTTTTAAGAAATATTCAAATTATCCCATAAAATATATATAAAAAATATTCAACAAAATATGTTCGGTAGGTTTTTAAATAAAATTTAAATAATAATTGCACCCATATTATATGAAGAGATCACGTGATTCACTTCAAAATAAAGTATGACATCCATCTTGCATCAAAATCGTGATTTTTAAAGTTCTTCTTAATTTATATTTAGTGTTGCATCCGTCCTAAAACCTCTTTATTTATTTTTTTTTCTGTGCATCTATATACTGCGCCAACGCAATTATAGTATTTTGGCATTTAAATAATAATCAAACTTTGATTATTTCCACAACAAAGCCTAATTTTCACAGATGGAGAATGTGAACACATCAACTGTAAAATGAGTTGTTAAGAATTGCCGAATTTCTTTAACGTAAAATTATTTAGTTCTGGAGTCTGCAATATAGCTGATATGAATGAAACATTCATTGATTTTACATAGAGGCGCAAACGGTAATATGGTATTGCATTTCTCGATGAAGTTTTAAGCATGGAGTTAGAAAATACTTTTACATCCATGGTATTAAGTTTTTAAGTAAAATAAATTATTGTAGTATTGTGACAATTTCGAAAATATCGTCACTGAATGAAAGAATGGAAAAAAGTTTATGAATGAAATATTCACTGCTTTTATATAGAGAGCCAGGCGATTTATATTACGATGACGTTATTTGAATAAAGTTCATTTGTTTTAGATGAAGTTTTCAAATATAATAAATTATTGTAGTATTGTGATAATTTTAAACATATCACCGTTGAATGTATCGCATTTTAGAGATATTTAAATTAAATTGCATTGCAGTTGGAAAGGGTTTCATAATCAATGCTTTATGCATGATTGATCTTTCTTCTTAATGTATAAAACTGGATTTCATATTTGAGGAAAGGGGTAATTTATTGAAGCACAAAGAAATTATTTATTTGAAACAGCCATCTAAAAATGTTCTATATTATCAATGTTTTGTTTGTTCCACTTCTGAAAATATATTTGCCAAGTTTCAATTCCATTTATGCAAGTTTTTATTCAAATAAAATGTATATTTCTCATACTACTGGTATTATTTCGTGACAATCTTAAAATAAAAATTTTTCGAGAAAGCACTATTTTCCCCATACAATAATATGAAAAACTAAAAATTATATTACTTTTCCTAACGAACATTGCATATCTGTAACTATTGGTACATAAAAAAAAATAAATAAATAAAATAATTCCCTGCAAATAATTTTTAAAAACACTCTACTGACCAACGTCTATGAAACGTTTAAGTGCCAGTATATAATTGAAATATTTGAAAGTATTTTATTTTACAATTTCACTACACTATTTAAAGAAATAATTTGAACGGAATTTTACACATAGGTGTACCCTTAAATTTTTGGTTAGGTGTGTGTGTGTGTTTGTGTACGGGGGAATATATTCATAGTATATTTACTTCACTTACAATGCATAGTATATGTATGAGAAATGTATGATGAATAAAAAAGAAGATGCAAGATGGATACAAGAAACATTGTTATTGAATTTTTATAGATAAATGTGCCTTGATCATTCTTGAATTTAAAAAAACCTTTTTTTTAACACTTTACAACATAGTTGAAAAGTGTTTATGTCTTTGTTCATTCTGTCTGTCTGTCTGTCCGTTAGCACGATAACTGCCATAAAAATGACTTTATCAAAATGAAATTTTAGTATGTTTTTTCAGACGGTCTGTGGGACCTATGGGAATATAAATGAATAACATCACCCAATTAGTTTTGGATTGAACCCGGGTTGAAAAAATGAAATACATTGAACCCTATGGGACCTAATTTTTCAAACAATTTTTAAGCGAATTTAAAATTCGCAAATTGCTTCGAAAATTTTAAGGAATATTCAAATTATCCCATAAAATATATAAAAAAAAATTCAGTAAAATATGTTAAGTAATCTTTTAAATAAAAATTATTTAATATAGGGAGAAAAACAAATTCAATTAAATTCTGACTCTTACTATATCCTCCAGAAAGAAAAAAAGAGATATATTATATAATAAATATCTTTCCAAGAGTTGTATTATTCATATGTAAGAGAGATTTCACATTTTAAAATAAATATGGTAGATAACAATTTTTCAAAATTTTAAATAAAATAAATTATTATAGTATTGTGATGAATGAAACGATTGGAAAAATGTTTATGAATGAAATGCTGCTTTTATAGAGAGGCGATTTATATTTCGATAGCGTCATTTGAATAAAGTTCATTTGTTTTCGATGAAGTTTTCAAATATAATAAATTATTGTAGTATTATGATAATTTTAAAAATATTACCGAGGAATGTATCGCATTTTAGAGATGTTTAAACCAGGTAATTTATATTTCAATGCCGTCATTTGAATGAAGTTCATTTTCTTCGATGAAGTTTTCAAATATAATAAATTAATGTAGTATTGTGATAATTTTAAAAATATTACCGAGGAATGTATCACATTTCAGAGATGTTTATATAAAATTGCATTGAAGTTGGAAAGTGTTTCATAATCAATGCTTTATGCATGATTGGTCTTTCTTGTTTAATTTTATGTGATTTTGTTTGGATACATTTATTTAAAAAATGTGCTATATATATGTTTTTTAATAATCTATCTGAGAGAGAGTTCCTCTTTCTCTTTGCTTGTGACTATACAAGATATCTATCGAACGAAATGAGCCATTTAAGTTAAATTTGGTACTGTGATTTAATAGGGTAAATACACACCAAAAAATCTTTAAATTTTAATGTGATCAAATAAGTGGGTTGGCAATTTTTTAAACATTTTGCAAATTAAATAAAACCATAAAAAATATTATGCAAATAAATATTTATTTTATAGTCTTATATTACTTACATTTTATGAAGAAGTAAATGATGCCATTTATAAATCGCTAATATGCACCCCCTTTTTTATTGAGATATTGCACTTTATCTTAGTTAAAATACCATAACTCATAAAAGTTAAGTGTTCAAATGAGCAAACGTTTTATACGTATTTTAATTGCAAACTGGCTAACATATTTTACGAGTCGTTTTCGAAATATTGCAAATTTTGTCTTCTATACAGTAAGCATGGCATATCTTCGAAGAAATGGGTGATTGAAAAGAAATATTTTGAGATTATTTTATTTGGATTGAAAGAACTTTATTAATTTAAAGTGGAATTTAATCATGAGTCCAACTTCTGTTTTCTTTCTCACAAATTCAAAATTTAATTTAAAAGGAAAGTCAAGTGTTGAATATATATATATATATATATATATATATATATATATATATATATATATATAATGAATAAAAATTGAAATTTTTAATCGAAAACTATGCATAAACTACGTTATTTATATTTATATATATTTATTAGAAAGAAGTAATAAAAATAATTAATTCAAGTAATCGTGAAATATTAACATCACCATAGAAGCAAAACCACAGCCATAATGCCGATAATAGAAAAGATCAGCACCGGCCCAAATTCGAAGATTAAAAAGAATTAAATTCATATATATATATATATATATATGTAGGCATACATAAAGAATTGTATTTTACTTGTATTATAAATACAAATTATATATATATATATATATATATATATATATATATATATATAAGAAATACTTTTTAGAAAAATGATGATTTTACCAAATAATAAATTTTGATTTCAATTGTGGGAAAAATTGAAGTAATCAACAATTCCAATCAGTATGGGTATTATTTATTTATTTTTTAAGCACTACTATAATTTTTATTTATCGCACTAGAAACTGAAAATGTAAAAATCATGTTCACGACTTTATTTTCCTAAAACTTCTAGACTCTTATGAGAGGTCCGTTTCAGAAATTGTAGGGTCCAATACTCCGATTTAGAATTTTTTAAATATGAAAATTTTTGAGGAGCTGAAAACTATTCAGAATTTTTCTTCAACAGATGCTTGTTTAAACTAAAAATACTCGAATACAAATTTAAATATATCACTATTTAAAGTATCATATATGCAATTTTGTATAATGTAAAATACATTTAAACATTTGAATAAAATTAATTTAAAGATAGGCCAATTGCACTACACCATTTATGAAGGAATCGAATGATTCCTAATATTTAAATTCCTAATGATCATCTTGATGGGGATTTTAAGGCAAAATGTATTTAAAACTTTACATACTTTTCCTATCATTTGCATTTAATGTAAAATCGAAGTTTGATTGTAATGGATAAAACAAGCTGTCAAAATGAAATTGACATTTTCATTTCCTTTTCAAAATGAAATGAAAGTATAATAAATAAATGTAAAACGGTTGAAAATATAATCTAAAACATAAATTGTTAAAATTATAACTTTCTGATAAGCATAGGATTTTCATCAATAACAAAATAAAACCGAATTTAAGAAATATACGTTTCAAAAATTAAATTTTATAATATTGCATTTTAAAATATCCATTCTTTATTTTCCTTATACTTTCGCTGAAATTCAATTGATTAAACAACACTTGTTAAAATTGGATGTAACAATTCATACTTTAAATTTTATTTTAAGGCTTTTTTTTTTAATTCATTATTAATTTTAAAGTTCGATACGTGTGAATGGTAAAACTTAATATACATAAACATTATGTAGAGAGAATACTATATTTCTTTCATGATTATAAATTTAATAATTTCTTGTTTACTAGCATGAATTTATGATTTTTTTTAATTGATACATTTTATGTATTTAAAGACTCATGTATATGCATGCACATCTACGCATTTGAAACACAAAATTTAGGATAACACAGCGAATTATCTATTGGATACTTTAGGGATTTAGTTTTTATTAAAAGTACTTATTTAAAAAAAATAATATGTATTGAAATTTATTTACTCAATTCTTCAAATTTAATTTATTTTTTACCCAATAATTCGTTATCACAAGCCATTTGAAATATTTAAATCAAGAAAGATCAATCATGCTTAAAGCATTGATTATGAAACACTTTCCAACTTCAATGCAATTTTATTTAAACAAGTTTAAAATGCAATACATTCCTCGGTAATATTTTAAAACCTATCACAATACTACATTGATTTATTATATTTGAAAACTTAAACCTTCATCGAAAAAAATGAACTTTATTCAAATGACGGCATTGAAATATAAATTGCTTGGTTTAAACATCTCTAAAATGCGATACATTCCTCGGTAAAATTTTTAAAACTATCATAATTCTACGATAATTTATTATATTTGAAAACTTCATTGAAAACAACTGAAATTCATTCAAATGACGTCATAGAAAAAATAACACGCCTGGATCTCTCTATAAAAACAGCATTTCATTCATAACATTTTCCCATTCATTTCACTCATCACAGTACTAAAATAATTTATTTTATTTAAAAATTAAGACCATGGAGCTACAAGTAATTGAACTCTATGCTTGAAACTTCATCGAAAAAAATCGTCCTTCTCTCTGTAAAGTCAATGAGTATTTCATTCATATCAGCTATGCAGACACCATGAGCTAAATAATTTTGCGTTAAAGAAATGCAGCAATTCTTATACAACTCATTCTACATATTTTGCTGTTTACATTTTACATAAGTGAAAAATAGGCTTCGTTGTAGAAATAATCAAATTTGGATGATCATTTAAACTCAAATATATTGTAATTGCGTTGTTTCAGTATGTAGATGCACAGAATTTATGCAAATATAAAGTGGTTTGAGGACGGATACAATACTCAATATCACGATATTATTCAATACACGATTTATTACTCAATATCACGATTTATTACACAATATCACGATTTATTACTCAATATCACGATTTATTACTCAATATCACGATATCTTGTCTCAAAATCACGATTTTCAGACAAGATGGATGAAATATATCATTTTGAAGTGGGTCATGTGATCTTTTCATATCATGGTCACGTGATCGCTTCATATAAGAGGTGTAATTATTATTTTAATTTTTATTTAAAAAACTACTGAATATATTTCGCTAAATTTTTTTTATATATTTTATGGAACAATTTGAACATTACCTAAACGTTTCGAAGCAATTTGTGAATTTTAAATCCGCTTAAAAAATGTTTGAAAAATTAGGTCCCATAGGGCACAATGTATTTCATTTTTTCAACCCGGGTTCAATCCAAAACTAATTGGGTGATATTATTCATTTATATTCCCATAGGTCCTACAGACCGTCTGAACAACATACTAAAATTTCATTTTGATTAAGTCATTTTTACGGCAGTTATCGTGCTAACGGACAGACAGACAGACATACAGAATGAACAAAGTCATAAACACTTTTCAACTTTGTTGTAAAGTGTTAATAATTAAATCAGATTCATTATTTCCAAACATATATGGTGCCACCTAGCAAATCAGTGAAAAGAAAAAAATATATATAAACAAAACAAGAAGATCAATCATGCATAAAGCATTGATTATGAAACACTTTCCAACTTCAATGTAATTTTACCTAAACATCTCTAAAATGTGCTACCTTCCTCGGTAATATTTTAAAACTTATCACAATACTACATTAATTTATTATATTTGAAAACTTAAACCTTCTTCGAAAAAAATGAACTTCATTCAAATGACGGCATTGAAATATAAATTGCCTGGTTTAAACATCTCTAAAATGCGATACATTCCTCGGTAATATTTTTAAAATTATAATACTACAGTAATTTATTATATTTGAAAACGTCATCGAAAACAAATGAATTTTATTCGAATGACGTTATCGAAATATAAATCGGCTGGCTCTCTCTATAAAAGCAGCATTTCATTCATAAACATTTTTCTATTCCATTCATTTATCACAATACTATAATAATTTATTTTATTTGAAAACTTAAAACCATGGAAGTACAAGTAATGTAACTCTATGCTTAAAACTTCATCGAAAAAATCGTCTTCTTTGCGTAAAATCAATGAATGTTTCATTCATATCAGTTATATTGCAGACTTCATGAGCTAAATAATTTTACGTTAAAGAAATGCAGCATTTCTTATACAACTCATTCTACATATTGTGATGTGTACATTTTCCATAAGTGAAAATTAGGCTTCGTTGTAGAAATAATCAAAGTTTGATGATCATTTAAACTCAAATATATTGTAATTGCGTTGTTTCAGTATGTAGATACACAGAATTTAAGCAAAAATAAAGCGATTTTAGGACGGATACAACACTAAATACGAATTAAAAAGAACTTTAAAAATCGCGATTTTGACACCAGATGGATGCCATATTTTATTTTGAAGTGGGTCACGTGTTCTCTTCATATAATGGTCACGTCATCTCTTCATACAAAGGGTGTAATTATTATTTTAATTTTCATTTTAAAAACTACTGAATATATTTTGTTGAAATTTTTTATGTATTTTACGGAATAATTTGAATATTTCCTAAAACTTTCAAAGCAATTTGTTAATTTTAAATTCGTTTAAAATGTGCTTGAAAAATTAGGTCCCATAGGGTTCAATGTATTTCCTTTTTTCAACCCGGGTTCAATCCAATAATAATTGGGTGATATTATTCATTTATATTCCCATAGATCCCACAAACCGTCTGAACAACATACTAAAATTTTATTTTGATAGTCATTTTTACGTCAGTTATCATGCTAACGGACAGACAGACAAAATCATAAACACTTTTCAACTATGTTGTGAGGTGTTAAAAAAATAATGTAAAGTCCAGTAAAAGGCCAACAAAATAATATATATATACCGTATTTTTTATGTTTAACAAATCTATTTATTTGAAAGTCTTTAAGGGATGTTGTCACATTGTGTAATTTCAAAACATTAAAGAAAACTTTGTTTTGTCATTATGTTTAAATTTTAATTATTGTCTGCTATGTACTAGTCCAATATTGTAATTATCCAAATTACATTTTAAATATTTCAAAATTATTTGCTGTAGAAAATTTTAATTAAAATTTTATTTAAAGAAAAGAAAAAAAACTTTCCTTTTTAAATCTGCTAAAACTTTAAAAAGGAAAGTTAAGAATTTATAAAGTTTAAATGTAAACAAACTGATCTTTCCCGTCTTGAAATTCTGTGCAGTTTTTATATTCCTTTATTATGCTGCCAGATTATATTCCTTTATTATGTTTAGTATTCTACTTTTAAAATTCTAAGAAAGGGATTCGAAAGAAAACCCAAATTCTTTCACAAACTCTAATAGCAAATTGCATAAAGTTGAAATTTAAAATCGCAAAAATTTGAAAATATTGATTACTCCATTCGAAAACTTTCAAAGTCGGAAATGTGCGCGAATCGACTTAAATTCGATTAGATCATTTTTATCAAGAGGATTTGAAATTAACTGTCGAATTTTGTTTGGTAGGGATTGCCTCAGTAGTTTTTAAAAATAAATATTAAATAAAAACGAAACCAAAAGTGGAGTCAGCAGAAATGTTCGTTTGGGAATAGTACAATTTTTCTGATAGCCATCGGCGAATAAAATTGATTACTGTCAAGGAGGAATACTTTTTATTGTTATTATTATTACTTAAGAAAGAGTTTAAAAATATTTTATATTTTGGCACATTTGAGATACAAAAAAATAACGTTTTTCCACAAACACGAACAACACTCCTGTTTATTGGTTACACTGCGTGCTCGAGATTTAATCTCTTCGGCCTTCGCTAATATTTTATGTATGCTTTATTTATAGAGTAATTCGAAACTAGAGAGCAATTTATGTAAAAGACGTAATACGGCCATAAAGCGATGCTGTAAATTGGGCCTCCCACGGCGCTGCAGCTTTTCCAAGAAAGAAACCACAACAAAACAATATACCCACGTCGAATAGCAGTGACCGGCGAGACTGCGCGAGAACACCAGCAGACATCATCTTCCCTATCCAGTCTGAAATCAATATGGCTATTCCAGTACCCTGTACGCGTTTCAGTGATAACTACGAATTAAAAGACGAACTCGGAAAGTAAGTGCTTTTTTTATTTTAAAAGTTTCCTGGATACGAAAATCCTTTTAACAATCATATCTCTCTCTACATCCTATTCCCGCATATTCAGTGCATGTTAGGGCAAAACTGCCGAGTTCATCTGCACATGATAGCTATTTAGGCTTATCGCGAATGTAAATTTAAAGGGAATCGGATTAGAATAATAGTTTATTTATAGGGAGTTAGTGTACCATAATGGATTCTAAGTTGAATGTAATGACTTTACTTATAAACCAAGAATCTAGAAACGGTGATAACCTGATCATGATGAGAAAACATGCTGTTCGTGTCAAAGTAAAATTATGCCTGTGTTTTAATTTTTTGCAATGTTTAGATCTTATTTTTCCTCTTAAAGAGTGTCAAAAACTTTGCAAACACATATTTTTCGCATTAAATTTTTTTTTTAAATAACAGGTCTTTATAATTTTATTCTCGTCAAACATATCTCGTTATTGCTAACCAAATACTGAAAATCGCTTACGGATTGTTTTTGACATTTTCAATGTTTTTACAGTTAAAACATATGTTGACACAATACAGAAATAACACTTATTTCATGATTTGGTTACAGAAATATTAATAGTTAAAATATTGTGCTTAAAATTTAAAAAAAAAAAAATGTACAGAAATATACCTAATAGTTAAGTTTTTCTTATAAAATAATTTATGGATTTTGTATGGTTGAAAAATACATTTTTCACTTTATATTGCTATCTGCTGTTTTTTACATTTTTCTTGATATTGTTAGTTTTTGGAATAATATAAACACTATTCAGCCATTGCTTTTAAAGTTAGCCGTTTAATTTAGTTTTTTTTTTAATCTTATTTACTATTTGTGTTACAATTTTATTTAAAAACTACTGTAAACTATATTTCAGGGGTGCTTTCTCAATAGTCAGAAAATGTGTTCAGAAACATACTGGGTTAGAATTTGCTGCAAAAATAATCAATACAAAGAAACTATCTGCAAGAGGTAATATATTTTTTATTTTATAAATTTAATGTCATTTTGTGAAAGTATAATATATGTTTTGTTAAGGATTTGTCATATATCAACTGATCTTTATTTATCCATTTCTCAAATCAATTTGTTTCTTCTAAAATGATTTAATGATCACAGCAGGGAGATGCATAATTACTCTTAAATATTGATTTATTTCATTAATAATAAATATTTTAAGCAATGTTGATTTTTTTTAATTAAGAGCAATCTTACAGGGACAAATCTACTATTTACAGGAACACCAAAGCAGTAATCTTTATGCAAATTCATGGTAATAAAAAAAATGATATAATTTAAGGAAAATTGTAAGTTTTTGTGTTACTAAATAATTGAGTGTGCAAGAAAATGTTGTTATAAAGAAAGAAAATTGTTGATATAATTCAACTTTATTTTTAATGTTTAAAAATTAAAATCCATTATGTAAATTAGAATTACCCAATTTTAAAAATGTGCAAACGTCGAGGAATGCTTATTTTCTTCATGCTTTGGATCAGTGGCATGTGCAGTTTTTTCTACAAGACAGTGGTAAAACTAGCTAATTTAGATTTGTGTATAAATCTCTAGGTAAACTGTGATTCTCCCTGTATTCTCACTGTGTTCAATTCCTTGATGTGCACTGTATGTGTAAACATAGCCAAAATGATGACCAAATGGGATGGAGAGGGTACAATGGTGGACTTAGTTTTCCATAGACTCTGTGGAGAACTGCTGGTGAATATGTCCATCTAAAAAAAAAAAAGTTTGAGTTAAAAATAACAAATTAGCTCTGTTAAAAATAAAATTTAATTTGAAAGTATAAAATGATGCATTACACTCTAAAATATTAAGATCTCTAAATAACAATGTCATAAGCGGGGATAAAAAATAAAACTTCATATTTGCAGTTATACAATCAAACCCATTTGTTATAACCTTGAGTAAGAAAATTTGGTTTTTAATTTAAAAACATTGATTTTTAATGTAGAAGAATGTGATTTTTTTTATGTGAATAACATCTATGCTTGGGGTTTCTGTGGCAGAAAACGAAGAGTTATGAAAAATGTAAACACTTTGGATGCTTATGCCTCCAAACCTAATAGATAAGAATGCAAATAATGTATTTTGCTTTATTGGAAATAGGGTCCAGATTATGAATATATATATATAAATAATTTTAATATTTTGAACTTTTTTCTTTCAAAACACTTTAAAAAGTAGCTTTGAGAGAGTGTTTTTCATTTTCCTTACTTCTCAAAATATCTCCGAAACTATAAAAGATAAATATAAATAGTAAGTGACAGAAATATGTACTCATAAATTTAATATGAAATTGAGTAATTGGCTTGTAGTTTTAGTTTAATCGTCTTGTCTAGTTGAAGAAGATTGAAAAATTTCCATTTTTCAAGTTTATAATGCTTGTATTTTAAAACTAAAGTTATAAGATAAATTGAAGACAACTTATTAATTTAGACATTTATTAACATATAAAGGTGACATTCAAGTATAAAGTGTATATATTTAAGGAAACCACATATCGGAATATACAAGCTAACAAGACAAAAAAAAAAAAAAAAAAAAAAAAAAAAAATCTGATATTAATGTTTGTTTATTCTTGTTTTCAAGCTTTGTGAATTTCCTGATAAGGTTCAAGTAGGTTTCCTAACCCTCTGTTAAATTTTAATCCTCTTTCTATAAAAACGACTAAATATAAAAAAACTTCATTGGTTAGCTGGACCAACCAATGAAAATATTTCATTCAATGTTTTCAGACAGAAAATTGGGTTTAACAATTACTTCTGTTTCATCTTCTAATTCACGTACCTGTGTATCGGTAATCAATTCTTCCATCTCTTCTGACAATAATTCTTCACTATCGTTTTCCATTATAATTTTTTTTATGTTTATCGTATTAATAAAATATAAGCCTTTGTATTTTACATTTACTGTGATAGCAACAATTTGATGTACTATCACATTCATATCTGGAGTTTAGCAATCTGAAACTTCTGCCTATAATTTCTATTAACATGCTATAATTGTGAATGGTTGATTGTCTGTATTATTCAATAAACCTTTGTTCTTCTGTCATAGGATGCCCAGGAAAAGCAATCGCACTTTGATCTAACGGATGTAAGATAGATGTAGTGTTTGAGGGCTATATCACACCTACATTTGGATGATCAAATATGTGTGTTTGGAGATGGCCAGAGCATTGTCTGTTATGAGAAAAACTTTAAATCATAGTAATTTAGATCTTATATAGTGCGCTATCACAGGAACAAAATAGTTTTTGAACCAGTCAGTGAAAAGTGCTGCAATTACTTAGGCTTTCTTATTTGCTCCCCAAAGACTGACATATGATTCTTATTTTTCACTTTTAATACTCGCACATTCAAAGATTTGTGCACAACCACAGTTTTAATTATAGAACCACGTGTATTAGCACAAAATAATAGACACTTTTTCTTTCGTAGCATTAAATTTTGGTGCAGTTTTCTTTTTAGCAGATTTAGCTAAAATACAGATTTCAAACAGTTCCCACAGTTATCTCACAAAACATGTATAACCAAAATTACAGATAAATAATTCATTAGTAACGAGGAATTATTGTATAGCCTTTTATGCAACTTCTTTACTTATAACTTTATATAACAAAGTTGATTATGAAGTTAAAAATCTTCATTAAAATGTAGCATATAACAAAATAAGGGTATCCACCAGTGTCAGCGACGGAAAAAGAGACAGTGTCTCCTTCAAGACAGAAAGAGAGAGCAACCATATCAGTTTGCTTGGTCTGCTTGTTTTATTATTGCTTGTGTGGTTGCTTTGTTTATATGTTGTGAACAAAAAGGCTATTTTTTACTGTTGACACTAGTTGACATCCATATTTTGTTTTATGCTATATTTTAAAAGATTTTAAACATAATTTTTTTGAAGCATTTAGAGGTAATTTTTAATGAATAATTGATTATATTGTTGTGTTTCAATAGTCTCATATTCTTATATTTTGGAATATATGCATATATGTTCCAGTGTGTAATCCTAACTTGAGGAACACCCCCTACAGATGGGTTTTGTGACTATATACATTTTATGCTGTTAATGATTATTCTGTTGTCGTACAATTTGAAGAAATCCATCGTCAGCATATTACTTGATATATTGCTTTGTATGTTCTAAATTAGCTTCTGCAAGCAATTTTTCTTTTTAAATAGCAGTTTTCAAATGTGGCAGAAATTGAAGGCAGAAGTTTCAGGGTGTTGCAGTAAATAGTACTTATATTTCCATTTCACAGGCTGGATAAAATTTTCCCAGCTACTTCTATTTTATCATTTTGTCAAGGGATTGTATATATTTTTCTTCTAATTCTAAAAGTGTTTAGATGTTTTAATTGCTATTTTTTATTTTAATGCGATTTGATACTTAAACTGAAATAGAAAACAGCATTTGTCTGGAATAAATATTTGTACAGCCTAATTTCAATTATAGGTAAAAATTGATTTGTGCAACTTTTTTAACCTGTGAGATGAAAGGTTAAGTTGCAGATAGCTAATCAAAATTGCTGCGGCTAATACGTTTACATGTAAATTTTCAAAAGTTTTGTGCTATGTTCTTTGTCATGTTCTGAGTTTTGCTCATTTCATAGATAGGTTTTTAAAAGTAAGCAAAGTTCGTTAATAGGATGAATCCATATCTGTAAATTTTGTAAAAATAAGTTAGATTTCTGTATCAGTCAGTAGTGCTTCTGTATAATAAGTATTTCAATTATAAAAAATGTTTTAGTATAGTAAGATGAATGTAACAGATTTCTCAAACACTGAGACAAGTAAACCTTTATTGATTTTAAATAAACTATATGACTTAGAATTCTACTACTTCATTAAAATTTATAAAATATTTTGAAACTTAATAGAAGAGATAATCAAACATACACATTTAAAGAGGCTGTAAGGTAATAAATATTAAATTTAAACAAAACTTGGTAGATATTACATTGTATAGCTTATTATTAAAGCATTCATAGCTTATTATTAAGTTTACACTCCCATTGCAGCACTCATGGATCGGTTTCACAATTTTTATGCACTGTTCAGCATGGAATAGACAATACCTGTAATGGTAGCAAGAAAACTTACGACATGCTACAATTTTGTGAGCTTCAGTGGAGACTGACAAATTCAGTCCTACCATTTAGCTGGTAACAAGCATTAATAAAGATTGATCCCAGACTGCAATGTCCAAGTTCATACTCGCAGAACCCACCTAAAGGAGAACATTCTCAAATAATATCCCTACCTAAAGAGGGCAATTTTGAGAATGCTTCCTGTAATTAAGTTTCATAACTATAATAGTTTAATAATCTAACTAAATTATATGTTTTTGCTGATAAATAATATTTAGAGTTAAAATAATATAAACCTTATTGAATAATTATTTTATTTAATGAATTGGATTTAACTATCGTACATTAGTATTATTTCACTGGTAAGTAATTGTTTATCTAACTTTTGTATTAATTAATATTGTATTAAAATATTTTCTTTTCAGAAAAACTAATTTGACTGTCTAACCAATAGAAATGTCTTATTCTTTATGTATTTAGATTTTTTTTTTTTTAATTGTAGCATTTTCCAAATTGCTGTTTGTATGTACCCAGATGCATTTGGATGCTAGGGTCTCTAATTTTCAAAAGGTGACAATTCTACTGGCTAATGGACCATAAAAACTTCTAATTTTTGCTAACCAATGCGAAATAACTTCTCTGTTCATAGTTACAAGGTTATTTATTGAAAGGAACATTTGGTCCAAATCTGAATACTTCTGAAGATGTACATTTTTGGCTTTCTATCTGTTATTTTTAATTTTTGGATCACTTTTTAATATTATGTGGTTTTACTTGTTATGGTTCATTGGAGGCAATCTCATGAATATTTTGTATTTTAATGCCTTACTTTTTCCATTGCTTACTCATATCAAAAATCTAAAAGTGTTTTATAATATCTCCTGGTTCATTAGTTGTTCTTTAAGTTTTGTTAGCACAATAGTGGTTGCCAGTTTAATAATAATTATTAAAGTAATTATGGTTGCAAGTTTTAATATTATCAATGTTTATATGACTCATAGGTTTAGCTGCGGATTAGAACTCTCCAGTTGGCAAGTAACTTTTAAAAAATGTCTTGTAAGAAAATAAGCAATACTTAACAAAACTGGCGAATAAATATTTTCGTACCTGACAAATTTTGATGCTAAGCAAACCAAATAAGTCACTTTCTTAAATTGTATTATTCACCAGTTGCCATTTTTTTTAAATATGTGTACAGCGCTGTACCGATAAAATTTGTTTCCTGCAGATGCGTATCCCTCTCATTGTGCTGATGTATACGGTGCTGCGTGGTAAATCCCACACGTCCGGTCAGAATGCTATAAATACTTATTATGTTCATGAAACATAAAGTTAAAGGCTGGTGTGATCGTATAGACTTAATCTGGAAATTAAGAAGTAATTAAAAGGTTTGGAAATTAGGACACTGATCTGATTTACAATAACAAGTTTATTTCCAAAATTTAACATTAAAATATGAAAAGATTTGACCTTAAATGTTGCTCTCTTAAAATATTAACGCATCGTAAATCATTAATACATCGTAAATCATTAACCACTAATTCTACCATATTCTTACTCACAATTCTCAGGTATTAAAAATAGTCACACATTTCAAAAGGTTATCTTTTCTTTGAATTACAGAGTATTATTTAGCACCAAAATACATATTTCGAGAGTCTGACTTGTGGCTTTTAAAACAACGTATTTGGCTTGTGGCCACAATGCAAGATCATTAATCCCTTCAGGTAGCGATAATTAAAAGAGAGGAGAGAGAGAAAATCAACTTAGAGTAATGCATGGATCCAAAGGCCTACCTTCTGTTCTGAGTCCAGCAAGGGCTCGAGTGCGATGACATGACGAAGACCGGTGAAACATCATCTCACTCCGGCAACGATTATACAACCTCACTCTATCAGCTCGAAAAAGGCACTCTCCACTTTCTAACTGAAAATTTGTCTCTCTCGAAAAATCTTCTAAGTCGATTTCTCCTCCCTCTTAAATTTTCATTCGCTTCAAGGATTAAACCCCTTTAATATCATTGGAAGGTGTAATGTTACTGTTTTACCAGTGGCTAGACCATGAAAGGGGGCTTGGTCAGAAGCCCCTGAATTACCGGTGCAGCTGGTCAAGATCCCATGCTCCGGCGTGACATCTGGGTTCGGTTGCGCCCCTTACCACCCGTGGAGCGTTCCTTCATCTTGGATGCGCCTCCCGCTGGCAAGCCGTCCGAATCCACTGACCGTTTCCTTTGCAGGTGGCCAGAGGGGAACCTTATACATATTTGTAACAGGGCTAGGGACCGTCCTTTGCAGGTCGCCTTCCTCTCCAATATTTCGCAATGTTACATATTTTTGGAAAACACTATGTGACATACGGATTGCATGCAATTTTCACTGTTATATAAAATAACAATATAAATAAATTTTGAATAAATAACTACCCAGTTGTAACTCCTGAGCAATGCCAGATACATTTTCTAACATCCACCAACTGTATTAATTGTGTCTTAGCTTTTGTTAAGCACACAGTTTCCAACCAATTGCAGCTATTACCTACCTATAGAGACTCTGCGAGTATGAATTTCATCCTTCAAGCTTCGTGAAGGCTATTTGATGAAATTTCAAGCAGATTGTAAAGTAGGACTAAATTTGTCTGTCTACATAGAGGTTCACATATAACAGATTTTCTTATTGGCATTGCAGGTATTGGTTATTTTGTGCTGTCAAATGCATAAGAAATGTTAAACCAGTCCATGGATATTGTTATTTGCACTTTAAGCACAATATTCACCTTGAATACTTTTAATTGAATATCTCTTAAAAAATAGTAAATATTTTGAATAATATACTGAGTTTTATTAAAATTCAGTATAAAATACAGTTTGATTAAGATTGACAAAGTTGATTATTTTCCTGTTATAGTAATTTTAAAGCATTTTCAGAGGCACATAACTCAGAATTTGTTGCAAATTACAAACAAACAATGCAGATGTGGATTTATCAATAGGCAAAGTATGCAGTTGCCTTTGAGTGACTGCTATGCTTAGCATGGTTGAAAAATTTCAAAATTTCATTCTGCAGCTTCTTGAAATTTCTTTGGTTTTCTAATATATTGCATATCTGTGAGTAAAATAATGCATACAGGGTTGAAAGATAACATGACACAGAGGCACACATATATATTTAGTATCTATCTGTACAGTGCTTATTCTTCCAACTACACTACTCGCCAATTGAGCCAGTTCTTATACCAATGGATTAGCAATAATAATAAGTGTGCAATAAAAAAAAATGTTTATAATCACGCATGAATGGTGTAGGGTAGTTACTTTCTTTTTATCTGTTTAAAACATCCACAAAATTTGCCGAGTCCCGAGTTATAACATTTTTAACTTATGTGTAAATCTGACCGTGCCAAGTTTATAGTTATGGAACCTGCTGTTATTGACCATTCCTAAAGTTTGAAACCATGCTTCTAGTGCAGCCACAAATATTGGTGAAATGCTATTGCTCATTTTAGTGTTTAACTCTTAGTTTTGCTGCTAGTGCAGCTATCAGCTATTATGTGCTGCAATTTTTCAATCTTCGGTAATGATCGACGAAATTAATCATACTATGCAGACAGCTTTAAACTTGTTCATTGCAGCCTTGTGTAGTCTGAGCTCAATCTTTGAAATCGGCTACATGCAGATAATAAGTTTATTTTGCAGCTGTTGACTATTTCAAGTACTACGAAATTCAAAACTGATTCACCAATACTGGTTGTGGGATTCCAAGCTTTGGGTATGCCCATTACAGCAGATTCTGTTCCTGATTGTTGTATAATCTCAGTAAGTGTAGCACTTGTCTGGAGATCAGAGGTTATAGGTTTGGTCATTGTCTGGATTGACTTTGTATTAGCGGAAAATCTAAGCTTCATGCAGAGGTGCTTCAAAGTGTGGGGCAATAGGAAATTTTTTACAAATTCAAATTAGTTTTTAGCATGATTTTGAGCAATATTCACACAAACCAGCTTCTTAACAATAAAAAAATATTATCACAGAATTTCCATCTTAACATTATCAAAAAGATCTAAGAACATTTTTTCTAAGGATTTTTGAACCAAATTCAAAGTACAATTCTTTCAGATTTATGCATTTGATTTTAACATGTTTTCTGCTAAAGCTGATATTGTGCATACGTTCATACGCACCAAGATTGTATCTGTATTTTTATGCTTTTAAATTATTTTCTGTTGTTTTATTTTTTAAATATATAGATATATCAGATTACTTTTAGCAATAAATAAATTCATAACATAATATAATAAAAATATCTTTATTTGTTGTGTTTTTCAAAATATATCGTGAATAGATATGTTTTTGTGTTCTGAACATTTAGTTATTGTATCTAAGTTTTAAGAAATAAATGATCCATTTCAGTATGCCAAGAGTATTATTTAGACCCTTCCTGTACACAACACCTAAACATTGCATACATTTGCTATGACAATACTTGTACTCGGTGATTTAGGTAAGGCGATCAATAACAAGTTATCTCGTAGCTGGCAAGTAAACTCAGTTTGCCAATTAAGAGTATTCTCGTAGTTGGCAGCGAACTTGTTAAATGCATCGAAATATGCATTTCTAAGTCATCTAATTCCTATTTTATCATGTCCGAAAATAGAAGATTAGCACAATTCTATATTTTTGCAAAAATATGGGCTTATATCTTTGTATTCTAACAAGGAAATATGCTTAATTACTATATTATTTGATTTTCTGTGAATTTTCAAGTAAATGTATAAAAATTGAAATTTTAGATTTCACTAATGAAGCATGTTTCATTTTTCTCTAATTAATAGTTGCTATGCAATGGATTAAGCATTGCTAAGGGGAAAAATAGTTGTACGCATGTGTCGTACGATTGTAGTAGTACGATTAGTAGTATATTGTAGTTGTACAATTGTATTATGTTAATTTTTTTTGGAATTATACTATTTCCGAGTGTTTTTTTTTTTATTAAAATTTTTATTGATAATGTTTATTTTATACTGTTTATATTGAACATTTAAACTTTCATTGTAAATGCAATGTTTTAAAAGCTTATGAAATTCAATAATATCAATCTGTTCCCAGATTTCCAGAAACTTGAACGTGAAGCAAGGATCTGTCGAAAACTGAATCACCAAAATATAGGTAGGATATTTTGTGAAAAATATCTTTTACAAGAATAAGGTGGCTTCAGATCTGGTACTGGAACCAAATAACTTTTTGTCTTAAGACATATAATTATACAATCACCAGAATTATGATGCAACTTTGTATTTAAATAGTATTAGTTTTACTAAAATTCAAAAAATATTTTATGGAATATATTTAAAGAATATGGAATGCCAACTATATTTTGAAAATATTTAGCAACTGTATACAAACAGCAAAAGTGTTGTGTTGCTGTAAATGATGAACAGAAAAAATTATTTCAAATTAACAGTTGTGTTTATTAGGTATGCAAGAATTCTGGCCTTTAATTTATTAGTTTAACGGATTGATTGGATTATATAAACAATACTATCCTGGTGAAATGCTAAGTGCAACAAAAATTTTGTAATAATAAAAATAACATAGGTTGTGGAAAACGTGGAGATGCTGATATTTTTAGTTATAAGACTTAGCAATTAATACTGCACAGTTAAAAATTAAGAATCACAGAAGCATTTAATTTTTTCAGGTCTGAATAAAAATTTGGGAGCCTTGTAATCAAATGGTCAAAACTGAGCTAATATTTTTTTTTTTGACAGAGCTACTTTAGTATATGGTACTGAAACATGAAAAGCTTCTATATGTACAACCGACTGAATAAGTTCATAAACACAAAACCTGCGTATAAAAAGCTATTCCCAAAATTCAAAGACACTAAATTGTAAATAAATGAAGCTAAATTGTAAATGAATTTTATGCTGGCCATGTGGAAGGACTGACATTGTCAGTTCCCATGGAAGTGCACAAAAATTATGGCTTATAGCAAGTTTCTTGCTGCCATTGCAGATATCGGTTATTCCATTCTGACAAGTGCATAATAAGCACAAAACTTGTACATGGTTGCTGGTATTTGCAATGGGAGTGTGTGTCTTCATACTTAGTTTTTCAGAATTTTTTGTATCTACTTATATCAAACTATAATATTTTGATTAAAAAAAACTTAGTTCAATACCATCGAATAAGAAATTATGTGGTCATTTTTCAAAATTTGGTGCCTGAATGTCTTTTTTAATCAGGTATATGAATGACTTTATCTTGTT
This sequence comes from Amaurobius ferox, assembly GCA_951213105.1. NCBI lineage: Eukaryota > Metazoa > Arthropoda > Arachnida > Araneae > Amaurobiidae > Amaurobius > Amaurobius ferox. The sequence continues at coordinate 44,310,548 of OX578140.1, read as the reverse complement.
TAAAATAATATCTTTATGCCTTTAGTGCATGCGTAGATTGATCACATGGGTGGATTATTCTTAGAGGATCATGTAAGCCCAAAGGTCTGGCTTGTTCGTTTGGCTGCTTTTAATCGCATTAAAAAATACCTGAACATCAAAATATCCTTAATCCAGTCCTGGCTAGATGGAGTTATTAGGATCCACAAATACTCACTCCATCATATTTTTTATTCTAATGGTCATCTTGATGGTTGTTAGATGAACATTATTCAGATGTTCATCCCATGGTGCTGCTATTTGGAATTTTTTTTATGGAGACAAGATTGATGTGATGCAGATGATAGTATTGGTTGCAAAATAATGCACATATTGAAGCAAACTGCCGATGCCAAAAACATTCATGTATAATAGTTGTGGATTCTTTAGAAATGCAAATAAATCATTTGCTAAATAAACAAATTTCCACCAAGGAGTCTCACTTAAGTATATAACAATTATAGTAAATTCCTTTTCAACTAAAGTGAATTTAAAAGACTGTTCTTTTGATAATTTTGAGGTAAGTTTGTAGGTCTTTATTTACAGTTAATCTAAGAATACTTTAAAAACCTTTTCACAAGCAAACAGGCATCCTCGGACTCTTATATGTTTTTCTATATGCGAATAATTCTAAGAAAATGGTGGTATTTACATAGACAACTTGCAGCTTTTAATAGTAAATATGCTAATAAATAGAGTAATATCGATATTATTTTTTAAGTAAGGTTCATCAAATTTCCAATTCTCATGGTTAATCACAATACGGTTCACCAAATGCTCGGATAGCCCTAATTGTGAGTCATCCTGCAGAAATCCCTTTACCATTATTACGAGTAGTTCCAATAATTCAAACTTGCAATATTAACTTCCTAGAATAATCAGTAACTCTACTTTAATAGACAAATAAAAAATACCCACAGCAGTCTTTAATTGCTTTTAGCATATTTGCTTGCATTGAACCAGCCAAATAAAAATCTCAAATGGAATGAAAAATGAAATAATCTCAATCAGAATAGGGAATATGAATGAAATCAGCATCATAACACTTATCTACAGAAACTACATTTATCCCCCAAATAATAATAAACAAATCTGTTTCATCAGCAAATAAAAGAAAACCCTAGAGTCTTAAATCATGTGTTCATTAAACACTCACCAATGAAAATATCACTATCTCTTTCCCCTCCTTATCAATTAATTTCTGATGAAAATAATATAACCTATGATTTCTATTAAGCTCTCTGCCAATATCACACAGAGCAGCCTTCACAGTGAGCAAATTGGTTTGAATGAAGTATAACCAAATATTACATTGTTTTGATAAAAAAGTTCTGTGCATTTTTAGCTTTAAGGTACATGTTTTTTTTATAAATTTAATCTGTTTTGAGGGATTTACTTGTATATGATATAAAATAAACTTATAAAATCATTCAGTAGGCTGGAATTTTGCTATCGTTGTAATAATCAGAAAGCTAGTGAAGAAATTTCACTAATTTAAAGGTTATTGTGTATACATATAGAGGGCACTTTATATCTCTGAAAATTTTTCTTTCTCTTCATATTTACTTTTCAAATAATCTAAAAACAATCTCACTATGTTGAATTTCCAGCCGTCCAAACAGTTACCTTACACCTTTCTGGTAGGTTGGACGGTCTGGGTCTCAACTATGTTGAATTTGTTCCATTTTTTGTTTCTGCCTCCACTATATAAAAATTTCAGCTTTTGTACCATGATGTAATACAAAGTTTTAAAGGAAGTATAGACATCAAATTGTAAGAAAACACCTTGCTGAAAATAAAAGCAAAATCTGCTTACCACTTACAGTATCTCTCTTCTAAAGAATCACAATCTTCAATGAACATTGTACCAACATTTATTAAATCCAGACCAAATATGACTTTTGAAATTTTTCAAGTAATTGTGTACCTGAAAACAGTTATTGAGCACGCGATGTTCAGAACAGGAAACAAACTGGCTTTGAAAATTTTTTTAAACATTGAATTTTGTTCAAATTCATATGGTTTTCTACATGAAATCCATTTAAAATGTATGCATGTATAGCATGTACATATAAGTACTGTACTACATATACATAAAAATTTTATCTGCTGGTGTCAATAAAAAAAATTATAATTATCATGATTTTAATTTCCCTGCAATACATGGTAATGTATAGGGAAAATTTTGCAATCATGCCGAAAATCGCTACTCGAGTTTTCGACAGACATCACGCTAAAAACGTGTTTTAGTGTTCGTGTGTGTGTGTGTGCAATAAATGTATCCACAATGAATGTATCCAATATAATGTATAGGGACATGGTAATGTATAGGGAAAATATTGGAATCATGGCAAAAATCGCAACTCGTGTTTTCGACGGATCTACACATTTTAGGACCTCTAGAACACGAAAACACCATTTTTAGCATGACATCTATGTGTGTGTGTGTGTGTGTGTGTGTGTGTGTCTGTCTGTCTGTTTGTCTGTCTGTCTGACTGTGCAATGAATGTATCCACTCTAGCTTAAAAACTAATGGACCGAATTTCATAAAATTTGGTAGATAAGTCACTTGTGTGTGACCCTGGTGCTGATTAGTTTTTGGTACAATTCAGGAAAAATCAGCCTGCCTTTTTTTTGTGAAATGATCTGCAAAAATTGCCTGTATCCACTCTAGCTGAAAAACTAATAGATCAAATTTCACAAAATTTGGTAGATAAGTCACTTGTGGGTTACCCTGGTGCTGAGTAGATTTTGGTATGATTCGGAAAAGAGTAATCTGCCTTTTTTTGTAAAATAGCCTGCAAAAATCATCAAAATCTAAAATAAAATACTACGTATGCTCAAATATATCAATTAAATGCTTGTTTTATGCATAACTTTTAACAATGAAAAGAATAAGACCAACCCCATTACACTAGGGCTAACCATTCTCGAGATATTTTAGTTTTTTCGCATTTACTCTATGCCACCATTGAAAAAACGTCCAGTTACTAACTGAGAATGAAAATTGAATTAAAAGTGCCAATTCAGCGTCATTTTAAATAATTGTAGGTTGTTATTTTGGGCAATTAAACTGTTGTGTAAGCCGTTTTCGAGATATTTTAGTTTTTTCACATCTTTGCTATGCCAATTTTGAGTCCATTATTTATGCGTGCTATTTAGTGCAATTAAACTAAATTTAAAGAATTATTAATGAAATAAAGGGACAATGAATTTGAGTCTGCAGGGAAAGTCATATGCTGCTCACATCAGATTTTTTATCAGTAGTATAAGTCAATTATACTTAAATACTATGTACATACTATGTGTATTCTTATAATTAGAAGCACTGGTTTAGTTTTAATTTTTTTTTAAGTCTGCAAAAATAAAAATTTTGGTATCTCAAATTTTTTAAAATGTTCCTTTCAAAATTGAGATATTGAGTGCCGATGTAAAAACTAAAATCCAAGTTTAGTTTAAGCAGAATTTTTTTTTTTTTTTTTTTTTTTTTTGTATTTTGCATTTTAAAGCCGGAAAAATTAATATTATCAGGTAAGAGCAATAGCTCAAAGGATTAAAAAGGTTTTATTTTATCAAGCTGCCATGCTAGGCCCTGACTTTAATAAAATACTACTTATTTGTTAAAAAATGTTTTGCATTTTTTTGTGCTTTATACAGTCTCTTTGGTGAAAAAATTGAAAAGATAGTTTTGCGAGTTTGTTTTAAATCCCACCCCCACCCACCCCCACCCCTCGAGTCTAGCAACTAAGACAAATCATGGAAAGCTCACTTAGTTATGATGCTATACTCAGTTTTCTTTTTTCTTTTTCTTTACCCTCCCTCTTATAAATGGAATTACAATCAAATAGTGATTATTCTTGCTAATGTAGTGCACATTTTCCTTTAAAATTATAGCATTTTCATTGCTCTTTTTTGTGATACAACGGGAAAACTCAGGTTGTTTCAGATTTTTGGTTTATCTATCAGCTGTGATACAGAATTTTTCATTGCTTGAAAGTCATTTGAAAGTTTTATTATATTTTAGCCAAAATTAGAAAGTTGTATTGATTTAAAATTCATTTTATAGAAAAACCACATTTTATCTGTCAGCATGATAATCACTATATCAAGTTGTGGTCCATATGACAGATTTACATTTTTAACAGCACAACTTCTGAGCATAGCTCATACCTTACAGAAATTTAGTTTCGAAAATCTCAATATTTCCCTGATACGGCACTTGTACTCCTGTAGACTAAAATTTGCCATAATATTTTTTTATAGAACTTATTTTTAAATTTATTCTATCCTTAGATTTGTCGCAACAAAATTTAACTATATTTAGATTTAGCATTTTGAAAGTAACAACTGCTCCCAACTGTCTTGGCCCAAATCCACTGCCTATTGATTATAAGTTCAAGATTAAATTATTTGATCAAAATATATTTTTAGGTCCAACTTCTTCTCAGTTTGAGATTTTCTCCTGCGAAAATTAAACTGTTCGATCACTGGCTATAATAATGTGAAAGCCTTTATTACCAGTAGTGTCACCAGAAAAAAATTCTGTGAGAGGGAGTGGGAGGGATAGTAGCATTATATCATGTTTTCCATTTCTCCAAATATCATTTTTACGAACTTCAATGGGTTCTGGGGGTAGGGGGTTGTACTTCCTAAATATCCCCTTGGCAACACCACTGATTACTACAGTACTCCCTCTCACCCTCTCCTAACTATAGTCTGTTTCCTTAGAATTGGTGGGTTCAAGGTCATGGAAATTTATTCTCCCCCTTCCACTGCTTTCCAAAATTGGGAGGCAGACTCCTTTTTCCACATCAGTTTAAGACAACTGCTTGAGGTGCACTTTCTTAAGGAAGACTTTCTTCTTTAGTCTCAACAGGAGCGGAGAAAAAAACCACACATGCTCGTTTGAGGCTAATGCTGCTATGGTTATGGGGCAGGTTAGGAAGGGCAAAGGCATGACTTTGAACTGCCAGTATTAAAGAAAGAAACTATAATGGAAACGCATGACTCTAATCAACCCATGATATTGTTAGCTTTTAGCTCTCATTAATCATTTGAATTGGAAAGTCAAGGGGTTATTGTGCGATAGTGATACCAGATAGGTGTCGGCAAATTGATTAATTGCTATGGCACAAAAGTTGTTGGATGGTTGTGTGACGAAAGCCCAGACCGTCCGGCTCATCCGTGGACATAGAGCAGTAATGTGGGCGACCGGGGAAAGGAAGGTTTTGTGTGTCATTCATCCAGTTCAGCACTCCATAAGAGCTGCTCTCTGTAGTGAGGCTTAAACCTACCACTGTGATTGCAACCCTGAAACTAAACTGTTAGATTGAAAGGCATATTTGGCTCTGATACTTTAGTTTGAGATTTCTTTCTTGGAAAAATTAAACTGTTTGATCATTGGGCATGATAACATGCTGCTTCTTGAGTGCTGTATTGAGTAATTACTACATTGGGGATATGTAAGCTATAGCAGTTTTTCTTTTTATTAACACTTTCCAACATACACTACGTGACAGTGAAATGAAACATCAAGAAGGAGTGAGTAGACAAATATGCAAATTGCAGGGTAGACGCAGCTCACAGAGTTATGCAAATGATGCTAAATGCGCAGCTACCCTACGCATGTTGAGTGAGATATAAGGGAAGGAACCTGTAGAATCGGCAATAGTCTCATCGCTCTGTCTGCCAGGGAAATTTATTTTGCAATTTTTTGTTTGTCTCGGAGGAAACATGTAGTAGCAGAGAATGTCAGGCCACTGCCAACCGAAGCAGTGCCAGCAGACAGACGATGTCACGTTGGGTATGGTGATCAGACTCAGAAGGACAGGTTGGTCCATACGTCAAATCTCAGCGGACAGCCGCCTATAGGCATGTATGGTGCACCGGCTGTGGTGAAGATGGTTGGAACAAGGGAATGTGGCATGTTTGAGGGGTGCCGGTATGGCCAGAGCGATGTCAGCACATGTGGACCGATGCATCCGCCGGCAAGCATTGGCAACCCCGCAGGCCACTTCCGCCATCCTTTTGCAGCATGTGCGGGACACCATTGATGCTCTCATATCGACCAGGACCATTATCCACTGATTGGTCGCCGGCGACCTGTACTCATGGTGTCCTTTAAGAAGACTGCCATTGGCCCAACAGTACAGATGCCTCCTTTTGCAATGGTGTCATGATAGAGCCACATGGATAGCGAAATGGCACAGGGTTGTGTTCTCAGATGAGTCACGCTTCTGCTTTAGCAATAACAGTCACCGTGTATGAGTCTGGCAAAGTGATGACAGGTCCAATCCAGCCGCATCTGTGGAACGCCACACCGTGTGACAATGTGGTATCATGGTTTGGGGTGCCATCGCCTACGATAGCATGTCACCTCTGGTCCTTATTGTGGATACTATGATGGCCCAATGATGCGTGGATGACATGCTGCGACTGGTGACACTACCCTTCCTTCAAGGGGTGCCCAACGCCATTTACCAGCAGGATAACTCCCGACCACACATAGCATGTATCAGCCAACATGCCCTGCAATGTAGGTACCCAGGTGATTCCCTGGCCACCAGTCTCCCTTGATCTCTCACCAATCGCACGTCTGGGACGTGATTGGACTTCGCTTGCAGGCTCTGCCACTGCCGTGTTTAGAAGACGAACTCTGGCAAATCGTTGACAGAGAATGGGCAGCCATCTGTCAGGACACCATCCGCATGCTCATTGACTCTGCACCTAGATGTGTTGCTGCCTGTATCACCACCCGCGGTGGTCCTATAACCTATTGATCAGATGGTGCTTTTCTCAGTCTATAGGTGTATCATGTTGCAATAAACATCAATTATTGTTCGTTGCTGTCTCTGTCTGTTTGCCGATTTTCATTACTTTCTGCCCACTCCTTGGTGTCTCATTTTCACTGTCACATAGTGTAGTTAAAAAGTGTTTATGACTTTGGTCATTCTGTCTGCCTGTCCGTCCATTCGCATGATAACTGCTGTAAAAATGACTTTACCAAAATGAAATTTTAGTATGTTGTTGATATGGTCTGTGAGACATACAGGAATAAAAATGAATAACATCACTCATTTAGTTTCAGATTAAATCTGGGTTGAAAAAATGAAATACATTGAACCCTATGAGACCTAATTTTTCAAACATTTTTTAAGCAAAAATAAAATTCACAAATTACTTCGAAAATATTAAGAAGTACTCAAATTATATCACACAAAATGTAGAAAAAAAATTTCAGCAAAATATGTTGGGTAGTTTTTAAAATAAAAATTGTTTAATATAGAGAGAAAAACAAATTCAATTAAATTCTGACTCTTGCTATATTCTCCAGAAAGAAAACAGGGGTATATTTTATAATAAATATCTTTCCAAGAGTTTAATTATTTTTTATCATGTCCATGAGTAAATTACACTATTCAACAGTGAAAATTTTACAGAGGTGAAAATATCTACCCTTTATAGATTTCGGATCGCTGACTACGAAAATTATGCTTAAAATTGCCTCCTGGCTCAGATTTCTGATTAATTTCACTGTTTACATTTAAGGCTATGGTAATACAATAGTACGGATAACAGTTAACAACCTATCCTTTTTATACACACCATCTTTTTGCCTGTCGCATGTGTCGAACGACAGTGCCTATTTCATTTCTTTTCCCTTATTTTTTTTTATTTCACGTATTGTAATTATAACGTCCCATAGTGTTATGTGTAAAATGTAAACTGTGCAATTACTCAAAACTCTGAGCCAGGAGAGAATTTTAAAGGTGATTTTCATGTTCAGCGACCCAAAATTTATAAAAGGTGGTTACTTTCATTTTGGTAAAAAACAAAAACTGAAAAATTGTTGAACAGTGTTATTTTAAAAAATTATGAACAAGTAGGTCATATAGTATGAAAGATAGAATCGGTACCATTATAAGTAGAGATGGGCGAGTAACACTTTTCTCGAATTCAAGGATTCTAATCAGGCTGTGTAGGGTTAGTTGTTTAAAGAGTTGTTTGTCGCCAATGTTAATTTGGTGCAGATGAGCACTATTATGTAAAAATGTTAAAATATAACATAAAATGGTTCTGCACTTCTGCTGGACTGTCAAGTTGTGGGCTGCAGTCAGAAATAATTTTGTCATCCGCAAACCCAGCAAGCTTTTAATATAACGAGAAATTTATATATTTTAATTTTCTACAATTTCTGCTTGAAATTCTAGCACAAATTAAAAATGTTTAAGTATGATTTTTAATAATGAGAGACGTGTTCGCATGCATTTAATTGGTATTCCTATTTTTCAAATGTTTGTAAAATTTATTTGAATTTTAAATGTTATTAAATTTCTTTTCTAATCTACAATTAAAACATGTTATAATATTTATTATCTGCACAGGCTCTTTTTTAGCAACTACAGCAAATGATGTAGTTCGGTGAGACGGTACTTTAAATCCTTGTATGATAAATGTTCAACTAATAAAGGAACTGTAGATCATATTTTCAATAGGACAGTTTTTTACCATTAGCAATAGAGGCAAGTGCCGGACACCCTCAATTATTAAGAAGCCTATTTTACTTACCATTTCAATTTATTTTTAAAATAGCTTTTATTCTTTTAAATTGGTACTTTTGGACCTGAGAAATCGTTCCATGTTCATCTGTGCAAAAAATATAAAGAATGCTGAATGAGTTTTGAATAATTTTCGAATCCCATAAAACAAACATCTTTAAGTTCGGGCCTTAAATACCCAGATATAAACTAGCCAATAATTGTATTAATGATATGCATGCATTCCCGCATAGCTTAAACTAGTGATGTTGACAGAGAGGAGAGTGTTGGGAATCATTCACTCCATTTGGTAAACATTTATATTGGATCTCTAATATGGTTCATATTGGAAAGTGAAAACTGACACTGTAGACAATCCAAATTGACCATAAGATAGTAGCCGACCTGTTACGGTTATCAGCACTCCCCTCCTTCCAGAATATGGGGTATGCCTATAGCTATGAGAGATAGAACGAATTACCACTAGAATTTAGTTGAATTGCCACTAGATATTACCATTAGAAGGAGAATTAAAAAATTGAGCCTATTAGGTTCTGTCCAGAGATCAATACTATAAGTGTACAAAGATTCAGTCTTCTAGGTCACCGGGATGCTTTTGTAGGGCCTGGAAAGACAAATACAAGTTTGACAATTATTATATAGATTCTCCGCACCTGGTGGGGGAAGTCGATTATTCGACCCCATTAGTTCTGTCCTATGGTTGATAATATAAGTGTGCAAAGATTTAGTCAATCATTGCAAAATGAATATGGTATCCATTTTTTTTTTCACTTAGTGAAATTCTGGATTTTTAAGAAACTCTTAAATTTAGCATTGCATCCTTCCTAAAACTGCTTTATTGTTGCATATTATTTGTATATCTAAATTCTCTGCCTATGCAATTACAATATTTTGGATGTTAAATGATTACTAAACTGAATATTACTGCAACGAAGCCTACTTTTTATAGCATACAGAATGTAATAAACATATCAATCAATTGTAAGATGAGTTGTATAAGAATTCCTGAATTTTTTAACTTAAAAATTATTTAGCTCTGGAGTAAGAAATATAAGTGATATGAATGAAATATTCATTGATTTTACATAGAAAAGCAGACAATTTTATAGCATTACCTTTTTAATGAAGTTTTAAGTTTCCAAGTAAAATAAATTATTGTATATATAGTACTATGATAATTTACAAAATATCACTGCTGAATGTATCGCATTTTAGTATCCTATCGTATTAGTTTAAATAAAATTGCATTTCAGTTGGAAAGTGTTTCATAATCAATGCTTTATGCATGATTAATCTTTCTCATTTTTTTTCTCTTCTGGATCGAAATATTTCCTTGAAACATTTATTTCTAAGGTTAAAATGTGAAAAAAAAATTCTTCAAAATATGTTGGGTAGTTTTTTAAATAAAAATTGAAATAATAATTACACTCATGATATATGAAGAGATCACGTGACTCATTGCAAAATAAAATATGGCTTCGATTTTTCCCACTGCATAAAGAACGTTTAAATTTATATTTAGTGTCGCATCTGTCATAAAACCACTTTAATTTTACGTATTATCTGTGTATCTAAATTCTGTGCCAACGCAATTACAATATTTTTTATTTTAAATGATGAAGCATTCATTGATTTTACATAGAAAGGCAGATGATTTATATTTCAATGACTAGCTAGTGTAACTAGCTAGTCATCGATGACTTCTAGTGTAACTAGTCTAGATGACTTTGAGTGTAACTAGCATGGAGTTAGAAAGAAGGAGATTGAACATTTATGAAAGAAATTATTAAAAACGCCATAATGCTTTGAGAATTATATCTAGGGATCGCTAGTGTTAGTAAAGTAGCTGCTTTTGCTAATTGACACAACAGAAAGGCGTAGTATTTAGTATATGTATTTTTGATTATTTTTAAATTAAGGGTTCCCTAATTATGAGTATAATTAACCAGTATTTTTTCATAGTTGTAGGATAGAGTATAGAATCTATGGAGATAAAAATAAATTGAAAAGTAAAATAATTTTGAATGCGTAGGAATATTCAACTTTATTGTTTCAGTTCTAACTTGCATTGCACTAATTATTTAGTTTTACAAAATTGACAGTTTAAAAAATATTTTAGGCCTTTTGCCATAGAAATTCATACAATTGAGGACTAATTATCTTATCCCAGCGCCACCTGAATTATTGTTTCACATGATATTGGTATTTTCTTAATGTGAAATTTTAACTCCTTTTACTTCCATGGTTACTAGCATTGTCTTTTTCGATGAAGTATTAAGTTTTCAAATATAATAAATTACTGTAGTACTGTGAAAATTTAAAAAATATCAGCGCTGAATGTATCACAATTTAGAGATGCTTAAATAAAATTACATTTCAGTTGGAGAGTGTTTTATAATCAATGCTTTATGCATGATTGATCTTTCTTGTTTTCCAATACAGCTAATTCATTGCTAATGAACTCTACCACAAGTAAGTGAAGCTGGTTGACTGATCTTTTAGCATAATTCGAAGTTTTGGAATTCATCTATTTGAGTTTTGTCGCTTTATACCAATATATCTACAGAGATAATTTTGATATATTTGCAATATTTGAAAAGAAATGCTGCAAAAATCTGAAATTTTATCAAAGCTCAGTTAAATATATTTTCTAAAATTTGCATATAGAAATCAATTGGGATTTAAATTGGAAAATAACAGATGCTACAAACTGTAAACCTATATTAATGCTAGTAATAAATTTGAAAATAGTTCTTTTTATATTTTAGAAAATGGCTGTTACTGAAATGTATTACATTTTCATTAAATTCTATTATAACGTTGATCACAGAGTTTTACTTATTCAGAATCAATAGATAAGAATTTATATTCTTTTCTAAGAGTTTGGAATTATTTTTTGTTGTTTGCAAATACTGACTGTGACAGAAAATGAAAACACAAACTCTAACCTGCAGAACAAAAGAAAAAAATAATCTAAACCTATTAAGAGTGAAGGCCACTGTTTAAGAAGCCATACATGGTGTTGTGAAAAGTGATTTATATGAGGTTTGCTTGTCTTTTACTTATTGGCTGAACATTGTTCATAATAAAAAAATATTATGTAACCAGCACAGGACTATTGCTACATATTAGTGACATTATTTTATTATTTATTCATTGAAATTAGCTGCATTCATTTTACCATACATATTTGTTATAATGGAATGAATAGATATTTAAAATTAATGTCAAAAGGATTTTTCATTTGCAGTTAATATTGTTTTTAATGATCTCTTGTTAAAAATGCAATAAGTCAACAATATCTTGATTTATCTATTATCGTAAAATGTTTTCATTTAATTTCTTATGTAAATTCCATAATTAAATGGCAGTTTTTAAGAAATAATCGATTAAAAGAATATTTAATTAAAAATGCCCAGTATATTCTGTTCTTAGTATTCGCCTATTATGTGGGTAGATCATAGTTAGTAGTAGACACAAAACTAAACTAGTGCAAATTGGACTAATAAAACTGAAATTAAAGAAATATAGACCATTTGCAGCCTTCAGAAAAATGAATGACATGTGCTCTTCTTCATTTGAGCTATGTTTGGACATTCACTATTCTCATTATATGTACCATTTCTATCCCAATTGCTTTCCTAAAGACTGAACAAATACTCAATAATATAAGTTATCATTGATTTCTAACATAGCTGTGGGAATAAAATCTTTCTAACTAGTGACTATTCATAATTTTAGCCTCAATAAAATTATTGATTGATTTTAAGCAGAAAGTCCTGATTTGCAAATGTATAACAAAAGTAGAAAAAATTTGAAAAATCCATAATACAGTTTTAATTTTTTTTATATATTATTGCTTTAATAAAGCTGAGTTACAGCTGAAACTCATGAGTATATTTGGTCCATGTTTCATTTACATAAAAACACAGAGTAAAATGTATTTTTAGCCACACAGTTTTAGCTGGAGATAAAATTGCAATTTACTCCAGTACTGTTCATTTTCCATATTGTAAGTAAACATCTTGTTTTGAAATTTTTATTTATTTTTAATTTGATATCATTTATGCGTGTTGTAAAAGACAACATTTTTTTTTTGTTTGGATTTATGATAAATTTCCTTTAGATGCTAAAAATCCCTTCCTTTTGATTCTAAAAATCCTTTTGATTCTCAACCTTAAACATTTAACATTTGGTTTTATTTCCTGGAATGATCAATAAAAAAATTATTAAGTACTGTATTTCATTTCAAAGAGTAATATCTATGGAACTTTTCAAACAATTTGCAATTGAAATATAAATTCATTTGTAACATTTGTTTGTATCTGAAAAAATATGCAAAACATCTTTGAAATTCTTAAATTATTTATAAACAGATTTTTTTTTTCTATATCAACATGTTCGAAATAAGGTTTTGCTTTTTTTTTTGTAACAGTTGTTCAATAACCATTCTGCTAGTTAAGCTAAAATTTTAGCAATATAAAAGCATTTTAGCATTATTTTTCATGTATATATTTTTAAATATATGCCACATTTTTGTAATTTTTTTCTTTACATTTTCTGAATGGTAACTTGTTTTTATGAATTGCCAAATGAAGAAAAAAAACTTTATTTTTTCAAAATATAAAATAGTTTTGGTCAAAATGAGCATTGTGCAATTTTAAATAAATTATCGAAATCAATTTTTTAAGCCCCAATCATACTTAATAATTAAAAGCAAGTAAAAGCAAAAAACACGTTTTTTTGCATTTACCCCCTTTTATTATTTGTATGTAGCTTAAATGGAATGCATGAAAAACGAGAAAAGAGGGACAAAAATATCTCTAGTATTTTCCCACTTTATTAGAAGCTTAAAAAAAATTTGACATACAAACTCATATTCATTCATTTTTCTTATTTCTAAATATATTGAGTTTTATCACACAAAACACCATATTAAAATGATCGAATTTGCAGGTTTAACATAATTTCCTTTCATTTGACAATTTAATGCATTTTAAAATGGTGAGGAATTGTCAAAATTCCAACAAGCTTAATTAATTTTTTTTTTTTTTTTTTTTTTTTTGCTTTGCCCTAAATTATGAAAAAAGTATTTAACTTATACTTTTACTTCAGTTTTTGTAAATTTTTGCAGGCAATTTGAAAAAGACCTAGATCATTTTTCCAAATTGTATCAAAATTTAATTCACATCAGGGTATTGTACGAGTGACTAATTACCAAATTTCATGAAATCTGATTGGATATATTTTGAACTAGAGTAGATACATACATTGCACTGACAAACAAATATCCTAAAATTAGTTGATTTATGTTTTAGAATGCCCAAACATAAAATTATTGGGAACTTGAATTGCAATTTTCAATCTCATTTTGTACTTACTTTACCAACTGTTCATAATAATGAAAAAAGTAAAAACTGATGTAGGCAGTACATGAATTTCTCTAATAACTCAAATATTTTTTTTCCCATTATTTGAATTCATTAAAATGAGTTTTATTTTACAAAATGGGAAAAATTAAATATTTTTAATTGCATCACCGACTGTGATGAATTAAGATTTAGCCATATAAGTCTGTTAACAGTATAAGAAAGTCGAATAAATTGAATATACTTAATTCTAAATGTACTATTTCTTTGTAATTCAAATATGCATGAGTTGTCGTTTATTATTATTATTTTTTTTACTTTCTTTATATACATGTATTGTATAAGGAAAGTATTGTGACGGAGTTGATAATTCGAATTTAAGTTTTCGACGGGAGAGCATGTTTCAAGCATCCCTGATTACGAATCGGACGTTTTTGAGGCGATGTGTGTGTGTGTCAGTGAGTCTGTGGAGACGATAACTCACGAACGAATGGAATGAAATTTGGTACAAAAATCACAATCCATGAATACTGGAAGCCTATTGTTTTTGAACCGCAATGGAATGTCAGAAACCCCCTAAATTTTCGAGTGAAGTTTTGAAAAAATCATCAAAAAATCAAACCTTTAAAAAAAGTTACGTAAATAGACATTTCTTATGTAATTTTTCCTTAGAAAACGATTGACATAAACTTTAGAACTCTGGCACGAACAGTTTTCGAGATATTGCACATTTTTCAAATAAATTTATAAAAAAGTCCCATAAATTAAAAAAAAATTATTAACTGTTGAGAAACATGTTCACTTTTCATATGTAATATCATGTGATAAATTTAGTGACATCATTCTTGTTTATCTAGCTCGTTTCATTCATGAGAAAATATACTTTGAATAATACTTTTGTATTTGAACGGCAATAGTCGTTTATCTGTTATAAGAATAACTTATTTCTCCGTCCATAACGCTCGGCGATATTTTGGCGACGAAATTGGCGGAATGTCGCCAACTTGGCGACTTTTTAAATGTTGCCAAATGGATAAAAATGGCGCTAAATCAATGAAAATGACGAAAATTCAATATCTTGGAAAGAATATAAGTATCTACTATAAGAATAACCTATTTTTTTTTCTGTAAAAGTAGTAAATCTATTGCATTATATAAGGAAAGTCATGTGTTGCCCACATCAGATTTTTTAAAATTAAAAATGCATCAAACCATCCCAATGCATGTATCAAGTTTCCCTTCTACTGGGGTGGTTTGATATGAATGCTGTGGTCATTGTAACCATTATAGCTTGAAAACTAAGAATTTTAATTAATTGCAAACAATTATTTTAGGAAAATGAAAATACATTAGATGATGAATATTATTAAAATACACTACATTAAAAGAAGAAAACAAATGTTTAAATGAAAACTAAGAACTTTAATTAATTGCTAACATTTATTTTAGGAAAATGAAAATACATTAGATGATGAATATTATTAAAATACACTACATTAAAAAAAGAAAACAAATGTTTAAATGAAACCTCTTCTACTTTTGCATGAAAATATCTGGAAACTATGGGTATCCGAGATCCCTGTTTGACTGGGGGCCCAAAGCTTAAGCTTCCTAAACTTTATTGTAAATCTGCCACTGGGAACTCTGCATTGAAATCGAAAAAAAAAAAAAAAAAAGAAATAAATAAAGCAAATGTTTATTTCTGTACATTTGGATTGCAAAGCAAATGTCATTATTCTAGAATAAAGCTTTTTTTTAAATATTTTTTTTTTTTTTTTTTTTTTTTAATTTTGGCGACTTGGCATCATTTTAAATTTTCAGATGGGAAAGGAAATTATATTCAACTGCAAATTTGATGGAGTTTCAAATAAGTATTCATTTCAGTTTACTTTTTGCAATAACATTAATTAATATACATAGTAGATAAAAAAATAAATAGAATCTAGAAAAAGATTATGAGCTGCTACATCAGAATTTTATTTTTATAACGCTTCGTGTAGTTTTTAGCTATTACCGCCATGATTCAGAATTGCGAACGAATAAATTTGCAATTGCTATACAGAAGGTCGTTTGCATTTCATGGAAACGATTTTGATAATTAATTTTTATGCATACAGGGCGTATTTTTTGCGGCGATTTGCTTTTATCTGATGCCATGATTCTTGACTATAGCTCTAGCTCGAATTTTGCATGAAAGTAAACTTTTTCTTAGCACCTTCATGTCAATTTTATCCCACTCCACTTGGGTCGTATTCCAAAGTCCGTTCAGTGTTCTTGGATGCCGTTTTGCTAAGGCTCGTTTTAACAAACTGAAAGCGTCAAAGTCCATAGGAGAAGCGTCAGATGATTGTACAGGTATTTCATTAAATGGGGTACATTTTATTCCTGTTTCTGATTCTTTCTTTGCTAAATATGCGGCTGTTAACTTAGACGTGTGACTAGAGGCTTTGTCCATATGAAGCTCAACTTTATTGATGTTCTTTCCATATAAGGCTGGAATTTCTTCTTCAAAAATTGGTTCTAAAATATTCTGCTGATACTAGAGTGAATTAATATTAGCTTTACTTGAGACTTTTTTGAGTTTTAATTTACCGTTGTAACAAAATCCTGCAACTATCATGAATCCCTTTGGGAACTTTTCTGTACATTGACGAAGCCATTTCGTACGGTAATTTTCGTCAGTTGAGCAATAGAAAATTGCTCTTTTTTATTACAGTCACTTAAATACATCCATGCCTCATCGAGTGTTACCACAAATTTTCATTTATCAGCAGCTAGGTGTTTTTCATATAATTTTCTACAATTTGTTTTTCTTTACGCAATATGCTTTGGTAAAAACAGATGAACTAGATTTAAACATCTTTAACTTCAAATCTTTATGAATGATTTTACTTACAGTGCCAGAACACATTCCCAGTGACTATGCAATGGATCTTTGAGTCGATGGATTTTCTTTTAGGATTAGAGACTTCACTTTCTTGATATTCACCTTCGTTCGAACAGTCTTAGGATGCGATTTTGGGATCATTTTTTCCATTTTTACTTTCAGCTAGACGCTTTTTCCCTTCCAAATTTAATATATTAAAAATACCTTTCTTTGAAATGCAATAACCTCGATTTTTACACCGGTCGCCCATTTTTGCTGATCTATGTCTTCGGATGAGTCGGACGGCCTGGGTTTTCGACCCCTTTACAATTTGCTGATACGAATATTTTTCCTATGAAAGCGCATTTACGTAACCTTCGAGCCATCTATCAATTTCTGGAGCCATTTTCAAAATAAATCTTTTATTCTACATTCCAATCAAAATAAAACAGTAGCAGACGATTATGTTGAAAATGGCAAATTTTTACCTCAAAATGCTAACGAGAAACATAAATAGAAAATCGTTTCCATAAAGTGCGAACGACCTTCTGTATTCTGTATTTTAATTGCACTGTATGAATAGTAAATTGAGCGAAGTTTATTGACCCTGGCTGATTAGTTCTTTTTGCACAGTCAGTTTGCTTGTAATCATTTAGTCAACGATTCTGCAAGTAGATGCTGGTTATAATTTGAGCCGTGATTAAGTTCACGATGCTGGTTTGTCTGTTTGCCATAATTTATAATTTGGAGAAACAACAAAAAAAAAAATCAAATGTGGGTAGCATTTGACTGGGGGGAGTCGTATATTTTATTACGTTTGAAATTAATAGGATTCCCGTATTTTCCTTTTCTAATAATCTTACCAAATTTAGTTCGAAACTCTCCATTCGTTCGTAATATATCATTCACACACACATACATACATGAATACGTACACACTAATATACATGCATACACGCACAATAACATGTTTGCACACCTACTAACATGTATACATGCATGTATATACTAACATACATGCACACACTAATATGCATGCATGCACACACACTAACATACACACAAAAATGCATGCATATACACACTAACATGCATGCATACACTAACATACACACATGCATGCATCCCTTACACACTTTTCTGGTAGGTCGGACGGTCTGGGTCTCAAGAACAACATGCATGCATCCGGCCACACATTTAGCTACCATTAGCCCTCCTTCAACACATGCATGCACACACTAACATGCATACATGTATGCACACACTAGCATGCATACACACACTCATTAACATAGACACCGCCTCGGACACGTTCGATGTGAGTTCAGGGATGCTTAAGACGGTGCTCTTCCGTCTAAAACTCGAATTCGACCCTGTGATCATACATTATTGCTATGTTATGTAGGGAAAGCGAAAAAAAAAAACATTTGCGTGTTCACTGAAGAACTAGAATTTGTCGAATGTTGCAATTTTCTATCCTTTCTATTGTAATTTACTGCCAAAACATTCTATATAAAAGGTTTAGTTACTATTGTTAGTTTCTTTTCTTCTCTTTTTATCAGCAGGTGTTTTTGATGTTAAGAACTTCTTTTTGTATAAGTTTAGGGAAATCTTGTACGTTTAGGTTCTTTCAGAATAAATAAATGTATAAAAAAAAAAAAAAAAAAACCCTTATTTTGTTGAGTTCTTTGTTTTCTTACCCTTTATTTTTTGATTCCATAGTGTAATTCAGTTCGATATCGTCTGCCGGCATTCCTCTTGCATGTAGTTTTCTTTCAGTAATGATTCAAAAGTACTTAACTAACTGTTTTTTATTTGTTAATATATTATGGTAGTTCTTGGGGAGGGGGCTTTTTCCGCTTAATCTCGTCCTCTCTCTGAAGTTTTTAAATCTTTCTTAATTGTTAGAATTGTGCGTGTAGCTCTGATCGTTGCCATCGAGAGAGTTAACGGTCCGATGCGGTCTAATGAAGTTCAAGTCATGTTATGTTTGGGATTTTTAGGCGTTCTTTTGGGGATACATGTTTTTTGTTGCAACTTTTTGTTTCCAAATTTCGGAGGTTCTAATTGTTTATTTCAGTGCTTGAAGCTTCAATAGATTAAAATTATTCCTTTTTACTTTACTTTCCTTACCTTACATAGTACGAGCAATGGGAAAGCTTTATGATAAGGCCCAAAATACTAGTCACGTATTTTGGTGAATTTGTACTTTCTGAGCATCTCTGAATACGAGTCAACCATTTTTCAATCATGTCTGTATGTGACATTGGCGAAAGTTTGTAAAAGTTAGGTTTTATTTAGTATAGTCGAATTTCAAATTACGTGGCGAGGCATAGTCGGGTTGTAAACCCAATGGGTCATCCCTTCGCTCACGGTGATTGATTGATTGATTGATTGATGTGACATTGGCGAAGCTATGCGGGGTTGGCAGCTCACTTTACAAGCCAATTTTTGAATTTCTGTCTGACTCTGACATCTCTACTGGACTTGATAAACTTGAACACATTGTGTTATTCAAATGAAATTGCAATCCGTAAACCTAAGAAACATAATCAACCGTATGCCGCCCCCCCCCCCCATAAACATTTATCACGATCTTTCATCTATATTTGATTTCCCCCTTCAATTTATAAAATTTTTATGCCTTCTCATCCATAAAAAAAATGTCCGGCTTCTGGGGCCCTCACCACTGGAGTGGTACATGTCCAGGCAGCTCTGTAAAAACCCTATTGATTTTCAGAACGTATGTACAGGAGAAAGCCTTCCATTTTCCAAAAATTGTACAAAACATAATCTGTTACATGTTTGACGGCGCCGTTTTCGTGAGAATGCACATTTTTGATCTGAAAAGAAATATAAAAAATCTGATGTGGGCAGCACATGACTTTCCCTGCAGACTTAAATTCATATTTTCTTTATTTCTTTAATAATTCATTAGATTGAGTTTAATTGCACTAAATAACACCAAATTTGCATTTTTAATTCAATTTTTGTTTTTATTTGGTAATTGGACATTTTTCCGATAGCGGCGTAACAAAAATGCAAGAAATCTCAAATATCTTGAGAACGGTTAGTCCTAAAGTATAATGGAGTGTGTTATATTCTTTTCCTCGTTAAAAATTATGTATAAAACAAGAATTGAACTGATACATTTCAGCATACGTAGTCTTTTTTTTTTTTTTAGATTTTGGCAATTTTTGCGGGCCATTTTGTACAAAAAGGCTGATTGTTCTTTTCCGAATTGTACCAAAATCTAATCAGCACCAGAGTGCCCCACAAGTAACTTATCTACGAAATATTGTGAAATTTGGTCAATTAGTATTTTAGCTAGGGTGGATACATGAAATTTTTGCAGGCCATTTCGTAAAAAAAGGCGGATTCTTCTTTTCCGAATCGTACCAAATTCTAATCAGCACCAGAGTATCCAACAAGTAACTTATCTACCAAATTTTGTGAAATTTAGTAAATTAATATTTTAGCTAGAGCGGATAAATGGAATTTTTACGGGCCATTTCGCAAAAAAAAGGCGGGTTCTGTTTTTACGAATCGTACCAAAAACTAATCAGCACAAGGGTCACATCCAAGTGACTTACCTACCAAATTTTGTGAAATTCGGTCCATTAGTTTTTGAGTTAGAGTGGATACATACATTACACAGACAGACAGACACACACGTCACGCTAAAAATAGTTTTTTCGTATTCTAGAGGTCTCGAAACGTGTAGATCCGTCGAAAACTCGAGTTGTGATTTTCGACATGATTCCAATACTTTCCCTATATACTACCATGTATTGCAAGGAAAGTAAAAATCGGATGTGGGCAGCACATGACTTTCCCTGCAGACTCAAATTCATATTTTCTTTATTTCTTTAATAATTCATTAGATTGAGTTTAATTGAACCAAATAACACTAAATTTGCATTTTTAATTTCATTTTTGTTTTCATTTGGTAATTTAACGTTTTTCCGAAATCGGCGTAACAAAAATGCAAGAAATCTCAAATATCTTGAGAACGGTTAGTCCTAAAGTATAATGGAGTGTGTTATATTATTTTCCTTTTCAAAAATTGCGTATAAAACAAGAATTTAATTGATACATTTGAGCTACATATACTACTTTGTTTTTTTAGATTTTGGCGGGCCATTTCGCAAAAAAAAGGCATGTTGTTCTTTTCCGAATCGTACCAAAATCTAATCAGCACCAGAGTATCACACAAGTAATTTATGTACCAAATTTTGTGAAATTTGGTCAATTAGTATTATAGCTAGAGTGGATACATGAAACTTTTGTGGGCCATTTCGTAAAAAAAGGTGGGTTCTTCTTTTCCGAATCGTACCAAATTTCAATCAGCACCAGAGTATCCAATAAGTAACTTATCTACCAGATTTTGTGAAATTTGGTCAATTAGTATTTTAGCTAGAGTGGATAAATGAAATTTTGGCGGGCCATTTCGCAAAAAAAGGCGAGTTTTGTTTTTACGAATCGTACCAAAAACTAATCAGCACCAGAGTCACATCCAAGTGATTTACCTACCAAATTTTATGAAATTCGGTCCATTAGTTTTTTAGTTAGACTGGATACATACATTGCACAGACACACACACAGACGTCACGCTAAAAATAGTTTTTTCGTATTCTAGAGGTCGTAGATTCGTCGAAAAGTGGAGTTGCGATTTTCGACATGATTCCAATACTTTCCCTATACATTAGCATGTATTGCAGGGAAAGTAAAAATGAAAGGGGGATTGGTTGATTGTTTTTTACTGATTACCGCAGAATCACGTCGATCCGCCCTCCACTACCACCAACTTTTTGTCTCAATTTAAAATTTTGAAAATTTCCGAGAGCACCCCCTCTTCCCCTTCAAATATCGGGGAAAAAAATTTGTCGCGAATAAAACACATTTATTGAAAAAAGAAATATCGTTTGCTTCTTTTCGCAGAAAACTCTCAGTAAGTCCCCCCCCCCTCCCTCAATGGTATAATCAATGTCATTGCAGATAACAGCATCCACGAATCGGTTTCGATCCTATCTCTGGGGACGCCCCCTATATTCGTATTGTGTGAATATAAACTTGACCGTTTCAGTCTTAAGAAATTTGAAATAGTTGGACTGAATTTGTCGGTCTTCAAAAAAGTTGCCATGGATATATTGTCTAATCCTGTGTTTTTTAAAGTGTGTTCCGCGAAACCCCAAAAGTCTCCGCGACGTGATAGTTTGGTGTAAATTTTCTAAAAATTTGTAAAATTGGATGTATGATTTTGGATCACATTGGACTTTTCTCATTTTGGGGTTTCACTATCAAATGTAATTTCAAAAAGGGTTTCGCGACTAAAAAAGTTTGGAAAACTCTGGTCTATGCAAGCTGATTAGTTCATAATAAGCTCTAGTCAGTCAATACTATCGGCAATGAGGGTTCTTTAAAGGCCAAGTTTATGCTTTTAGTATAACATTCCTGTCGGTCATTTGACTTGCATGTATAATATACTCTCAAGTGCCAAAAGTCATGGGATGGATATCTCTCTAATAGCGTGTTGGGCCTCCGTTTGCTTGGCGAAGTGCAGCAACTTGACGTGGCGTGAACTCAACTAGTCGGCGGAAGTCTCCATGAGAAATGTTCAGCTATGCTGTCTCGATAGCAGCCCATAATTGCGTGGTTGTGGTAGGTGCTGGTATTTGGGCACGAATGGCTCTTTCGATCATATCCCAAATATGCTCCAAGGGGTTCATATCTGGTGATCTAGGTGGCCAAATCATGGGCTGGAATTGTCCAGAATGCCCCTTAAACCCAAGGTCCGTAGAATATCTTATATATAAGGTTGTCTCGTTCGGGGAAAAACTTGTCCCGGGAAGGAAAGACGAGTGACGTCACTGCTAGACCTAGAGCTCCTCTACTACAGGATGACTTATCAAGCATATTGAAGCCCATAGGGTTCCATTCTACAGTTACAAAAATTATACAATAAGTGTTTAAAATAAATAATTTATATAAAAAAATAAGTTTCAATTAGAATATTGTAGAACTTAGCTCGCACAAGCATGCCCCAGTACCGGGATGCAATTATTTATTAGACATTGTTTTCTTCTTTTTTCACTTCTAGGAAAGCGAAATAGCCTAAAACACTTTTTAAAATGATTAGAGCAGTTCAGTGCAGAACAACCATCCATAATTATTTCAATTTTACTTCCTAAAATGAAAATACGAATAGAGCTAATGCTAATAGATTGCGCTTCCAGCAACGGGGGCTTCAATATGCTTGATGAGTTAGCTCGTATATAGAGGAGCCTTAGCTAGACCTAAGGCTCCTCTATATACGAGCTGACTCATCAAGCATATTGAAGCCCACCCTAGTTGAAAGCGCAACCCATTAGCATTAGCTCTATTCGTATTTTCACTTTAAGAAGTATTATTGAAATAATTATGGGTGGTTGTTCTGCACCGAACTGCTGTAATCATTCTAGAAAGGGTTTTAGGCTATTTCGTTTTTCTAGAAATGAAGAAAGAAGAAAACAATGGCTAATAAATAGGCGGCGCGATAATTGGATATCCGGTACTGGAGTTTACTTATGCGAGGTAAGTTCTACAATATTCTAATTGAAACGTCCTTTCCATATAAATTATTTATTTTAAACACTTATCTCAGTACACTTGGTTTGTAATCTAAACATTACCTTGAATGCATTATACTCTCTTCCAAACCTACAAGAAAATAGCTACAAATTATATATATAATTTGAAGCTATATGTATATATATATTAAATATTTATTGCTGTTCCACTTTGTTGTATTACTTTCCTTATATACATAATGTATAAGGAAAGTATTGTGACGGGGTCGAAAATTCGAATTCGAGTTTCCGACGGGAGAGCACGTTTCAAGCACCCCTGATCACGAATCAAACATTTTTGAAGTGATGTGTGTGTGTGTGTGTGAAAGTATGTGTGTGTGTGTGTGTG
Source organism: Amaurobius ferox (assembly GCA_951213105.1). Lineage (NCBI taxonomy): Eukaryota > Metazoa > Arthropoda > Arachnida > Araneae > Amaurobiidae > Amaurobius > Amaurobius ferox. The sequence continues at coordinate 44,286,779 of OX578140.1, read as the reverse complement.
TGTGTGTGTGTATGTGTGTGTGTGAAAGTATGTGTGTATGTGTGTGTCAGTGAGTCTGTGGAGACGATAACTGACGAACGAATGGACCGATTCGAACCAAATTTGGTACAAAAATCACAATCCGTAAACCCTGGAAGCCTATTGTTTTCATACTCAATCGAATGTTCAGAACGCCCCTAAATTTTCGAATGAAATTTTGAAAAAATCGTCAAAAAATCAAAACCACTAATAAAGTTACGCAAATAGACATTTCTTATGTAATTTTTCATTAGAAAACGATTGACATAAATTTTAGAACGCTAACATGAACCGTTCTCGAGATATTGCACATTTTTAAAAAAAATTATCAAAAAGTCATATAAGATAAAAAAAATATTTCCTATTGAGAAACATGTTCACTTTTCATATGTAATACCATGCGATAAATTGGGTGGCATCATTTTCGTGGATCTAGCTCGTTCCATTCATGAAAAAAGATACTTTAAGTAATACTTTTGTATTTGAACGCCAATAGTCATTTATCTGCTGTAAGAATAACTTATTTCTTCTTCCATAACATTTGGCGAGATTTTAGCGATGAATTTGGCGGAATGTCGCCAACTTGGCGACTTTTTGAAATGCTGCCAAATAAACGAAAATCTCGCCAAATGGGTAAAAATGACACTAAATCAATGAAAATGACAACTAATTGTTGGAAATTCAATATCTTGGAAAGAATATTAGTATCTACTATAAGAAAAACTTATTTTCTTTTACTGTAAAAGTAGTAAATTCATTACATTATATAAGGAAAGTCATGTGCTGCCCACATCAGATTTTTTTTAGATTATAATGAATCAAAGAATTGGTGAATCCTACTATCAACAAACTGTCGCCAAGTGGAAAACTTGCCATGTTATAGTAATTTTGCAAGCATAAGCTAAAGTGGTAAATAAATCGAAATACGTTTATCATAATAGCTACGTAATGATCACCTATTGTTTGAAAATCCGTGATGAAAAAAAAAGCCGAGTTCCGTAGGTTATTATTAGTATTTTCTTTTTTAAATACAAAGTAGTTAACAAACTTTCAAATATGTGAGGCAAACATTCATACATGTTAATAAAAAAACTTCATTAAAGTAAAATTATTTTGAAAAATTTATTCAAAATGTTGAGAATTTTAAATTGAATATACACGAGTGCCAATTTCAATTTGTAGAACATTTACGTATCTAATTTTTTTGTTTGCATAATTACTATAAAATGGCAATTTCCCACTTGGCGGCAGTTTGTTGATTGTAGATAGAATTCACCAATTCTGCGATTCATTATGATCTAAAAATACAACAAAGTGTATAAAACTTGAAAGATATTGGTGTAACAGGAATAAATCTTTAATATATATAATTTGAAGCTATTTACTTCCAGGATTTGAAGGCAGTATAATGCATTCAAGGTGATGTTTACATTACAAACAAAGTGTCCTAAGATAAGACTATAACAACTAAAAATTATTAATAATCCATATTACAGTTACAGAAATTATAAAATAAGTTTAAAATAAATACTTTATATAAAAAAAAGAAGTTTCAAATAGAATATTGTAGAACTTACATGGCACAAGTATGCTCCAGTACCGGGTGTTCAATTATCGCGCCGACTATTTATTAGCCATTGTTTTCTTCTTTCTTTGTTTGTAGGAAAGCGAAATAGCCTAAAATCCTTTCTAGAATGTCTAGAGCAGTTCGGTACAGAACAACCACCCATAATTATTTCAATAATAGTACTTCCTAAAGTGAAAATACGAATAGAGCTAATGCTAATGGATTGCGCTTCTAGCTAGGGTGGGCTTCAATATGCTTGATAAGTCAGCCTGTAGTAGAGGAGCTCTAGCTAGACCAGTTCTCTGACAGAGGCGAAAAAAACTATTGAGAAACGTTGATCGGAAACTATTTAAATATTTATCTAATAGTAACTGTGTGCAAGCAATATAGAATAAAATAAAACAATACATGCATAGTAATGTGAAGTTTACGAAAATAAATTTCCTTACATATGAAAAGAAATAGCAAATTCTTTATGAGAGTGGAAGCTATTAAAATTTTAACATAAGGGAAGTTTATACAAAGATTACTGAATGCTATGTTGAAAGATAATTGAATGATCAAAGGTTATGTATAAAAAAATAGTGAATGATCACAGAAGAGCCAATATTTGTTAGGTGTGTTATGTGAATCGGTTTGAGAAGGATATAAATATATATTTCTAATCTAAATGTGGCAAATCAGTCATCATTTAAATATTGACTGTATTCCGAAGTTTACAGGCATGAATAACGCAGTATAAATTAGAATAAATATTATTTCCAGGGAATGCAATGCATAGCTTTTGTCTAGTTCAAAAATTTTACATGTTTTAGAAAAAATACATCGTCTGGATTTGAGAGAAGATCAGGAAAACTTTCAAAATCATCTGAAGAAAAAACAGTAATTGATTTAAATTTGAAAACACATATTTTATCAAATCATTGCAATAATAATTATTAGTCACGTCAAATGTAGTTTGTTAAGAATTTTTTTGTTAGTAAATTTGTTAATAAAGTTTTTGTTAAGGCATTTATATCCTGATTCGTCAAATTGAAGGTCTTCATCATGAGTAAGACGGAGTAGTTTCGATTCAATAAAAATGGTTTTTGTTCAAGAAAGGGATATTCATAAGTTAAAAGAAACTAGTGCAATTTTATGGATAATTTTGTAAAAACAAAATAAATTTGTAGTCGCATTAAAATGATACATTTACCCCTATTTATTTTAAAGCAAACGGTGAATGGAATCTTTTTAGTTTGAAGCTCCTTTCCCATAAATATTGGACAAATTTCGGTGAAAAAAAATTCGTCTTCATATAAAATGATAAAAATAGCCTTTGTTTCTTTTAGCATAAAATTCTGGATGATACGCCTCCCCCCCTTTTTTTTTATTTTCTACGATTTTCTGTCGCATTTTAAAGTGCCGATTGACTGAATTCTAAGGTAATATCTGTACCATAAAAGAAATTAAATGAATTCACAAAGACTTCAAATAAACAAAATTAAACAGCAGATGTATATCATTAAATATATACAAACAGGGTTTTCTTTAAGCATATAAAATGAAAATATTAATTACATGCATTGAGCATGCAAGGATACAATTTAAATATTTTAAAATCAAATCGATGACATTTTTCAGAAAATTATAAAGTTCAAATATTTTTTGTATAGGAACTATTAGGAACGGAATGGTACGCTACTTTTACTCGACAGAATAAGTATCATAGCATTTATATGCATGAAATTTTAAATCATCCAATTTTTAAAGAAATAGAAATTTAATTGCAAATTGATAAAGATAATATGGAGAGTTTTATAGAAATAAATCTTATTTAATTCTATTTTTACATATTTCTCATTAGTTATATCCTATTTCAAACAGTAAAGTCAGTAGACAGTAAAGTGCAGTCTCTATTTAATGAATTTGAACGGGATATTTCGTTTAAAATCTTTAATGTGTTGTAAAAGTAATTGTTAAAAAATACTATATTAAAATCCATATTCATGCAATATATTTGTGAATAAAAATATTAATAAAGATTATCAGTTTACACATGAAATATGTAAATTTTGTGTAAAACAAAAGATGAATGTATTTGTTATACGAAATCACCCGGAAAATCATATCCTTGTCTTGTATATAATTTGTCAAACCGCTGTTTTTGACTTCTTCACCCGTTAATTACAGCAATTTAGTTCGTTTTGAATTCAAATTTGAGTTCATTTGTCATATTTCAGTGTTAGCACATTACTTTAGGAAACATTCCATGTATCTCGTTGATGTTTAAAGCAAGGCATTTTTAAATAAAACCGTGCTGTTTTTCAACCAAGCGCCGCTGGTCAACAAAACGGAAGGTCTAGCAGTGACGTCACAGCTCGCCCAGAAATGTTACCATGGGGGGAATAGAGAACGAGACAACCTGTTAATATTCTATTAACCTTGCCTTAAACCAATCGCGAGCAATATAGGCCCAGTGACACGCAGCATTATCATCCTGGAACGTCCGTTATTGGGATATGTGAAGTCCATAAACGGCTGCAAATGGTCACCAAGCAGCTGAACATAGCGATTGCCTGTCAATGATCGGCTTAATTTGACCAGAGGATCCAATTCATGCCAAGTAAACACTTCCCACACCATTATGGAATCACCACCAGCCTGCACAGTGCTTTGTTGACAAGTTGGATCCATGGCCTCATGGGGGTTTACGTCATACCGGAACGCGATTTGCAGCTCATACCAACTGGAAAGGCGACTCATCGGACCACGCTACCTTATTCTAGTCATCTAGGGTCCATTGCATGTGTTCGCTAGCCCATGTGATGTGCTGTGAGTAAAGGCACTGGAGTCAGTCTTTTGCTGCAATATCCCATCAACGCCAAATTTCATTGCACAGACCTCACAGCTGCGCTTCTAGTGCCTCCCTCACTGAATGTGGTAGTCAGTTGACGAAGTGTCGTTCGTCTGTTAGCACGTATTTCGAACGCGTTGTACGTACGGACGTTCGTCTGTTAGCACGACGTCTGAGCGGAAGCGCGGACACTTCTGCTCAGACGTCGCTCGTCTCGATCATTCAGCAGACGTGGCCGCCAACTGCGCTGTCCCTTGTGGGAGGTAATGCCTTCCATGAGGTACTATTGATACACCCTTGATACTGTCGAGCGTAAAATCTTCAAAGTCTCAACAACTTCCGAAATGCTATGCCCCAAGGGTCGAGCTCCGTCATTCCGCGTTCAGACTCAGTTAATTCCTTAGAGGAGAGATACTTTTTATTCCTGCTCTAAGGTTAATTCCCGTCGGGTAGCCATTATCACGTTATTTAACGTTTCACAAGACATTAAGACCCCAACAAACAACACTGATAATCACCTGACTCTTTATATCCTTTTAACGCGATGCGAGCGTCACTTGTAAATTTGCATTCTGCTATCCCATGAATTTTGCGGCACTTGGGTGTATAATTAGTATACATTGCACGAAAATGAATTTTCATTTTTTTTACCATTTTCAAATGAGCAAATTTATGCTTTTATGTATTATTTTTTCCCTTCTCTTTATATGTGCATTCCTTTTTTGTGGGATCAAATATTAACGACGTGCGTGATATGTTAAGTCTCCTGCCCAATGTAAATGCATCATTTTAAATGTATTTTGTGCATTGTCTAAACATTTCGCGACAGCGTCACGTCCCTGTGCTGGTATCTAAATACTTATGCATAACTGTGTTTCTATTGTTGCTGTTGCCGAATACGGAACGTCCTGTTGTTTCGTGTAATGTTCTTTATACACGCATAGGCAACTTCGGGCGCTTGAGTTTTGGAAAATTTTTCTTTTAAAAAATTCCTGCGTAAAACAGTTTTTGGAGGTTTGCATCCTACCGTGTTTGTAATATATTTTTTGTATTTTGATACCGATTATGTAGAAGTAGGCCTAAACAATCATATACATACTGTTGAGTGAGGCTAAGCAAGGCTAACTAGATGAGATTCTCTTAAAAGAATCTAGTTAGCCTTAGGCTTACCGACACTTCCACAGTCCAAACTACTGAAAGTAAAAACTTGAAATTTTGCATACATGTGGAACTTGACCTCTAAGTAATGGAAAAAACCCCTACTATCTTTGAATTTTGTTCGAAAAATTTATAAATTGCAATTTTTTTTTTCTGAAACAGTTGACTGAGACGCTTACATAACCCAAACTGAAGGCAGAAACTTTGCATACACATGGAACTTGACCTTTAAATGATGAGAAAAAATTTAGAATCTTGGAATTTTGTTCGATAAATTTATAAATCGCGGGATTTTTGTTCTAACATCTTTTCAGTTATAACTCGAGAACGGCTATAAATACAAATTTCTTTTTTATGCTATTCCATGCAGAAAAAAAATATATTCTAAACTTTTTCAATAAACTCTACGGATGTAGAATTAATCGTTCTGGAGATATTTTAATTTATGGTTATAGTAGACAATTTTTGAAGTGAAACTTCTTTTGCCGCGATAATGAAGTTCCAAGGATCCTAGACGTTTGCTTTTCGAGGCACCTGAGGGAGAACTCTCGCATCCCCACGTCAAATAGTATTGTTGTTCCTTTAGCAATGCGATGATTAAGCATTCCATTTTACCGATATGCTTGTTGCTGAGACGAAAAGTGAAACGCTCCCTTTCACAAGCAGCAAGAAGTTGAGAGTGGAGGGAGGGGAAATGTCCCTATTCTCTCTGTACTGAGCACACCGCACTTGCGCAGTGGGTATTCCTGGTGTAGGTTGAGTATTTTTGCAGTGTGCTACGTATATAATGTATTTACCAAGTGTTATTTTGTATTTGTTAACGAAATTGTGAAATTTTGTGAGTTTTAATATAACCAAAAAAAAAAAAAAGAATAGAACACCGGCACGTGTCCAAGAGTTGTGGTTATCCAATCCACAGGGATTGGTGATCTTTGTGCAGCCCAATGTTAGCTAGAAAATGGACAAACGATTCTCATGGTCTTCATATACAGGGTGTCCCAAAAAGATTGAAACGCGCTTTAATTCTTTACCTGTTGGAGATAAGTGGGCAATGTAAATTGCAAAAATGTTGAAAGTAAGATAGGAAATACGACTACGTTAATGAAATAGGCCTCCCATTCATTTAAAAAAAGTTACACTTTTTAAATTTTTATACGATCCCCTTGGACAAATTTGGTCAATCAGAAATTTTTTATTTTTAATGCAACAAGATCATTAAAAAACCGCATATCTGTATCTTTAAAATGGAGCGAGTTATATTTAATTGAAAATTAAACATTGTGAAAAAGGGCCCTATATCAAATTAGAAATGTAAATTTGTGACATATCATAAAACAGATAAAACTGGATGATAATAATAATACATAGGATACCCAACCATGTAGTGAGTAACACCGCTTTATATGATCTCTGTCTATGTAATGCTTTATTTAGATGTATTTGTAATAAGAAATTTTGACTCATATTAACGTATTTTTGATCTAAACAATTTCCATCGTCAATTTGTTTATGATCCCTATTTTCACTGATGAAACAGCCTTTCACATGGTACGGAAAATTGGCATTAGTCAGATTTTTTTCCTTTATCATAATTCAGTTGATTTTAAAGATACAGATATGCGTTTTTTTTTAATGATCTTGTATTAAAAATAAAAATTTTCTGATTGACCCAATTTGTCTAAGGGGGTCGTATAAAAATTTACAAAGTGTAACTTTTTGAAAATTAATGGGAGGACTATTTCATTAACGTAGTCTTATGTCCTACCTTACTTTCAACATTTTTGCAATTTAGAATGCCCACTTATCTCCAACCGGTAAAGAATTAAAGCGCGTTTCAATCTTTTTGGGATACCCTGTATATACCTCCGAACAAAAAGATTGATGAGATCATTGGATTTATTCACGAAGTCTTGCTGCCATAGACTATTGAGGGTGCAAAATTGTTGAGAAGAAATCAGGGCAAATGATTCTCAGCAGTGATTGTAACATTAATTTTGGTTCACAAAAGCACAACCACTGATCCCATTCTTCGTGGAAAAATTCAATTTGAAAATAAATACTGATAAGAATAAATTTGCTACCAGGTCGGGCACTCCAATCGGTGCAGTATTTTCTCGCTATTTAGACAATTTACAGTCTAAAATATTTATATCTTATTTTCGTTATTATAAGCTAATATTTCATTTTTAGAGTATGAAACCATGGAGACTGATGAATAAAGATTTAAATATTTTATTATGTTATGTTTGCTCAATTTATATATCGCATTACAGTCTCCTAATTTTAAAACTTATTCGCATTAATAAACGTTAACAGTATTAATGATAAAAAGTTTCACTTCCAACGTGTAAGAGTTCCACATATATATTTATTTTATGGTATGAATTCGCTATTTATTTATTATATGAATTCACTTATAATTTTTGATTCAACTACAGAATTCGTTTGTTGGCCATTTTTTAATCGATATACTATAAATAATCGAATAACTGTAATTAATCGAATTGTCAAAAACGTTGAAAAACAACATACAGTGGATCGGAGATGAAATATTGTTTCACTTGCCACAATTTCAATGTTAACAGAACTATAAATGTGCTCCATTTTTATGTTTAAATTTGAAACGGTTTTTGAGCGCGTGGGCGGAAATGCCTGGTATGGAATATGCTTTGATTATTAATATGCTTTAATAATTAAAACGTCGAGTGGAGACACGCAATATGTTTACTTTCTTATACTATACAATATTAAAGAAAGTATTGTTTTCACGAAAATGATCGATTTCGAGATTTTGATGTCAATGTTTTAGGACCTCCTGAACAGGTTTTGACTATTTTCAGAATGATGTCCGTCTGTCTGTCTGCGGTCGATTTCTTGTATACACGATAGCTGCCACAAATATTAATGGATTTTCACTAAACTTTATATTCGGCCTTGTTACCAAAAATATAGAATTGGATATAATTTTTATAAATTCGAGCGAAAACTTCATAATTTATTCAAAATTTTATAATTTTTTTTAACATGGCAGCATGGGGCAAAATTTGACATAATCATGCGTAAAAAGGGTCATTTATGGCTCAATGATAGCAAAACTCGATAGTTTCAATCATTGTAGCGAAAAATAGCCACAATTTTTGCGTTCGTGGCGTCATGGTATCACCATCCCTTTACATTGTCAAATTTGGTATCACTCGATTTTTTTCAAGGTTCTTAAAACGAAAGGTAATACAGTGTAATTATGAGCACTTGGACTGACGATACAGATTTTTCACAATTTTTCCCTTGTAAAATTTGCACCAGAAATTTTTTTTTTGTATGAAAGATGGTCGAGTTGAGCCACACTACAGTTAATTTCATAGATGAAAAAAACAACAACACAGAAATGCACAAAATTATTGTAGGCGGAAATTTATAATAAATATTTAAACAATGGAGGTAAAAATAAGGAGTTAAAACTTCATATTAAGAAAACGCCAATATCTTTTGAGATAAAATATTCAGGTGGCGCTGGGATAAGTTAAGTAGCCCTGCATTGTATGCTTTTCTATGACGAAAGGCCTAAAATATTTATTTAAACCGTCCATTTTGTAAAAATAAATTATTGGCATAATGTAGAACTGAAACAATAAAGAATATTCCTACGCATTCAAAATTATTTTACCTTTCAATTTATTTTTATCTTCTTATATTCTGTATTCTATCGTACAACTATGAAAAAATCTGATGTGGGCAGCACATGACTTTCCTTATATAATACAATGAATTTACTACTTTTACAGTAAAAAAAAGTAGATTATTTTTATAGTAGATCTTTATATTCGTTCCAAGATATTGAATTTTCGTCAATGAGTCGTCATTTTCATTGATTTAGCGTCTTTTTTATTCATTTGGCTAGTTTTTCGTTAATTTAGCAACATTTTTTAAAGTCGCCAAGTTGGCGACATTCCACCAAATTCGTCGCCAAAATCTCGCCAAGCGTTATGGACGGAGAAATAAGTTATTCTTATAGCAGATAAATGACTATTTGCGTTCAAATACAAAAGTATTACTCAAAGTATCTTTTTTCATGAATGGAACGAGCTAGATGCACGAGAATGATGTCACCCAATTTATCGCATGGTATTACATATGAGAAGTGAACATGTTTCTCAATAGGAAATTTTTTTTTTCTATTTTATATAACTTTTTGATAATTTTTTTGAAAAATCTGCAATATCTCGAGAACGGTTCCTGTTAGCGTTCTAAAATTTATGTCAATCATTTTCTAATGAAAAATTACATAGGAAATGTCTATTTGCGTAATTTTATTAGCGGTTTTGATTTTTTGACGATTTTTTCAAAATTTCACTCGAAAATTTAGGGGGGGGGGTTCTGAACTTTCGATTGCGTTAAAAACAATAGGCTTCCAGTGTTTACGGATTGTGATTTTTGTACCAAATTTCGTTCGAATCGGTCCATTCGTTCGTCAGTTATCGTCTCCACAGACTCACTGACACACACACACACACACATACTTTCATACACACACACACATACTTTCACACACACACAGACATCAGTTAAAAAATGTTTGATTCGTGATCAGGGATGCTTGAAACGTGCTCTCCCGTCAAAAACTCGAATTCGAATTTTCGACCCCGTCACAATACTTTCCTTATACATTATGTATATAAGGAAAGTATAAAAGTACTGGTTTATTATACTCATAATAAAGGAATCCTTAATTTAAAAATAATCAAAAATACATACACTAAATACCACGCCCTTCTGTTGTGTGAATTAACAATAGCAGCTACTTTACTAACACTAGCGACGCCTAGATAAAATTCACAAAGCATTATGGCATGTTCAAGCGTTTCATCCATAGGAGTTTTATCTCCTTCTTTCTAATTCCATGATTTAAACATTTGTGCATGAGTATGGACATCAGTATTTGCTTAATAGTTGTGACCTTTACATCGCACACAATTAGATAATTTCACGTTTATTCGGCTCTGTACCATTAAGTAAATCCGTGAAGCAAGTTATCCAAGGTACATAATTGTATAATTGAAATGCTGCTAAATTCATTGGAAATACCGTTTCTCACGACCAACGGTTCGCTTCCTTTGGATGAAATCATTAAATTCGGTTCGATGCAACCACTGGAAAACCTCAGGTGGCTCGAAGGTTCCATAAATTGCTGAAACAAATTAACATTTATAATGGGTATTTGTCAATCTCTCATCGATTATATGTATTGCTTAAAATATGGCAGAAATGTGAATGGTGTTGTTTTGCCAGAGTAAATGGAGGTGTTTTTAATGAACTGGTTGACAACGCAAAATGGTGTGGAAATCAAGATAAATGAGCTCGCGTACGTTTCGGAAATCATCTGGATTTCCTTAGGGTCCTTACCCTCTATTCTCTGCTCACCACCTCTTAGATGGACTTTCGGACCTACAGATTTAACGTGACTATCCTCCACGTAGACACTGAGATAGTTTTAGACGAGGGTGAGGATCGAACTCTGGTGTTTCTCGTGCAATCGTCTCGCCATTACCACTGGGCTATCCCTGCCTTTCATACTAAAAATGTGAATCTTCGTACATAATAAAAAAAGATGTGTGTGTGTGTGTGTGCGCGCGCGCGCGCGTATGAACTGTAGCGTCGTATGGCCATGAAATTTGGTACACAGATTTCCGCTCGAAGACTGAACGAGCGGAGCGATTTTGCGAAGGCCCCGATCGGACTCATTTTAAAGGTAGAGCAAAAAGAAAATAATTTGGGGATGGGGTTGCACCAGTGGTACACGGATTGTATGTAATTTTCACTTTTATATGAATAAAAATTTATTTTTTAGATTAATAAATACAATTTATCCATACTTTAACACCTGGGCTACGTCGAATACATTTTCTAGTACGTAAGAAAGGAAGATGTCTGTGTCTCCCTCTGTGCAGTCTGTAATGGGAAATCTGAGCGTCGAAACGGCTATGGCATTTGGCAGACATGTACACAGGTGCACCTTGGCATTATTTTATTTTTAAGTTCGAATTAGTTTTCTTTAACTATTTTATGTTTTAGCACAATTTTGAGTAAATTGGTTAAAGCTTTTTTTAGAAATTTCTACGGAGAGTATATAAAAGGAGCCATCGCTCAGTTGGAGGGTATTTGGCGTAATAGGAGCTAAACTGAGTTGTGGTATGCGTCAATGTTTTTAGAATAGTATTCGTTATTTTGTGATTTAACAGAGAATTTAATTGCTGTTTTATTGTATCTGACAGCTCTTTAGTGATCTTGTAAAATGTCGAGTTATTCTTTGTATATTGTTCCTGTTTAACACTTATTAGTGCTTTTAAATAAAAGTGTTAGTTATCAAGACATTTGGACTCAACCTTGTATCTTGAAAGTACACTCACGGTTCCAGAGAATACGTCGTAACGATACATTTGAACAGTCAGACGCACACAGAGACACCACTCTAAAAACAGTATTTTCGGGTTCTAAAGTGCACGAAGCGTGTAGATCCTTCGAAACCTCGAGTTGTTGTTTTCGACAATCACGATTCCAATGCTTAAATAACACGAAATCCTTAAAAAAAAATACACAAAATGTAACTAGATGTAGAATAAAAATGTTTGTTATTTTCTTTTATTAAACAGTAATTCAAAGATATAAATAGGCAATAAATAGTCTTGTAATATTTTATTTAAAGTGTGAGTTTATTGTTATTTATTAATGCTATTGCTTTACACGCCTGTTTTGTGATTCAGCTTTTTTCGAACCCCCATATGTGTCAGCCTAATGGGGATGCCCGACATTTTACGAAATTATTATAAGGGTTCCTCCAAAAAAAAAAATAAATAAATAAAAGTTTGTAAATCACTGTTCTAATTGCACGATGGAACTTTTGATGGGAACATATTTATCGTAACGTGAACACTATTAACTTTTAGTGAACTTCCCTCGTAGTTCATTAGCAGTATTGATTAAATTTTGTTTCGGGTGACCTACTCTGAATGTTTTCATTGAAAGGCAGGCATTGCTTGCAATTTGCATTTTCCCTTATTCTGTGTTGATTTCAGGTTAAAATATTCAAATGTAAGCCGAACCAACAAACTTTTTGGGAAAACCTAGTTTATACAGTACAAGTCCAAGAATTCACCCTTCTTTGGCTCCCGAATTAGCGAAACTGGGGCACGGAGTAAACATTCCTCCGCCCCCCCCCCCCCCCTTCATCTCTCTACATGTATATGAAATGTACAAAAATATTTTTCAAAAGCACAGTTCAAAAAAAAATTTCGAAAGCATAATGTTTTCTATAAAACGATATATAAAATGTTCTTATTAATTTAAATTCCTTTAAAATATATAACAACTTTCTCATAGCAGTCCAAGCCAACATGGTCCAGATTGTGAACAAACAGTGCGGTAATTCCGTATATATCCGATTGCAAGAGTTTTTTTTTTTTAGGAAGCAATCGTTAATTTTTTTTGTTACAATTGTTTAATTTGCCCCCCCCCCCCCCCCCCCCCTCTGATGCGGGGTTCCTGAGCAGCTGCTCCTCATGTCTCTTCCGCCCTGGTTGCAAGAAAATCCAAATTGACCGTATTCTCTGCTGGCAAGTCGAATGATTGATTCTATTTTTCCGAATTTTACCAAAATCTAATCAGCAGCAGGGTAACCCATAAAGGATTTACCTACCAAATTTGGTGAAATTTCGTCCGAATAGTTTTTGAGCTATAACGGATACATACATTGCACAGACAGACACACACAGACGGTACGCTAAAATAAAAATGAATAATGAATTCGTGAAACGTCTAGATCCGTTGAAAACTGGAAGTTGAAATTTTCGACGCTATATCAATACTTTCACTTTACATTACCATATATTGTAAGGGAAATGATAAACCGTAAAGTTCGCGATTTTAAAGTGTTCGGATTCTCAGACTTTACGGACTTCCACAGTTCAGATTTTTGAAAATTTGCAGTAGTTTAAAATTTTGCGTCGCCATCGAGAAAAGTTGGTAATCTCTTCTTTAGTGTCCATTAGGAATAGATAGCAATAAAGAGGTCAGTTTGATTTAGATTTCAGGATAAGGGCTTCTTTTTCTCTTTCAATAAAGACCTTACCCATAGCCTATTGGTTATGATGCTGCTAACCGTTGGACCATTAAGGAAGTCGAACGGTAAGGCCCAAATTCGATCCACAGCAGTAGTGACTCCAATGTTTTCATAACTTTCCTGTCGCATGCAGCTCAAATATGGCTTAGTTTCTGATAGAATAATTTATATAAAAGGCATCCCCTCATGGCAATGTGGTAACATCGTTTCTTGCCTAAAAAATGTTTTGCACCTTCAAAGTTTTTCGTAAATTTTGATCCGTGAGAGAAGTCCTGAGAATTTATCGTTATGATTATCTCTTGCGGGGTTTTGCATTCTCATCGTTTGAAACAAAAGATTTTTTTTTAGTTTTGCCAATAGTTTTGGGGTATTTTAACACTTTTGTGATCGGTCATGAGTATACTCGTGTTTTCATGTCACCGTATTTTAAAAAAAAATAGTTTCTAGCTGGAAAAAAAAAATCCCACTAGAGTATACTCTGCCAAAGGAAAGCGCAGCTAAACTTGATATGTTTGTAAAACTTGTGTACCATTGCACGCAGGTAAATGCTTTACAGTATACAATATACCCGAAAAAATTATTAAATATATGTAGTAAGTTTGATTTCAACGCATGCTGTGTAAATAAAGTTATTGAAGCTTATTTAGATGCTTCCATTGTATATTTAACTGCAGAAAAATAACCGGCTGCACGGAATTGTTTTGGCTTGAAATAGCCGGTCAGCAGTGCTTTAATACTGGTCACACCATCGCAACCATCTTTCAACCCCATCCCTTCGTTTTCTTCTGTGGATCTGCATTCTTTTCGCCCCGTTGTCTTCAGTCATTTGACTATCGATCCATTGCAAAACTCGCCAGTCAGTGCTCATGGGAAACCCTCTATTTCTCTTCGCCCTTTTCTGTCTTGCTCTGCATTTTTCTTCCGAAAGTAATTTTCTCTCATTTTGTTCTCTTAAATCTGCTTTAAAGTTTGGTATACAGACCAGAAACTCACACAGCTAAATATGATTTTTCAGAAAAAGTCATTTCTCTGTGCTGTTCAATAGAAAACTGGCAAAGTGCTTCTTAGTGGTTTGTTCTGGAAATGCTGTTATTGAAGTTGTTCGTCCTCAAAAACATACATCATTTTCTATATACTATGCTGAAAATTTGCGAAATTACTTTTTTTTAATTGCGAGTTATTGCGCAGTGTTCCTCAATGTGGTCTGGGATAGAATTTATAGTTCTAAAGTCAGTCAAATCTGAATCAAACAAAGTCCGTCTTTTGATACACATTTTCATTATTCAATACTATTTATTTTTGTTTCCAATAAAGTTCAAATATGACACAGTTTTACATTCAAATATCTAAATGTATCGCGAATTTGTTTTGCCGTAATGTTAGCGTTATCGGTACTAAACCGCCAAGTATGCTGACAGTATATGTCTATGTGCAGGGCTGTCTATATCGGGGACGGACACCACTCGAGTGCGGGGCGGGGATTTGGGACCTCAACAACCTGATTTTTTGGGGAAAAGGAAGACCTAAAAGATTTGCAAAATGTGGGGGATCAATATGGAGGGGGAGGTTTGTGATACATATTTGTAAAGATACCCACAATTTTTATGAACTCCCCTGCTATTTGGGCCACCCTCATAAATGGAAATGTTTAGCTTCGTTCTTGAATCAAATATTAGTGTTTCACATGTGCTTGTTTGACTAGTATATTTGAAGAGTATGTTTCAGCTTGACATACGGGTATATTCAATTGTATATTGAGGAGTGTGTGTTACTTAGAAAATTAGTTGGAAAGTGGATAATATGTCTATATTCTAAAGTTAGTGATAGGAGTAAGTTAATGTTAGAAGCGTTTATGATTACATTATTGTGCAGTAAAGCAACAAAGAGTCGAGGTCGCTGGGTCGCATAAAGTTTTTATATTTTTATAATGACCCGCGAATACTTTAACTATACTAAGTGTGTGGCGAAAGGCCCTTTGCAGTCTCACAAAGGGTCGCAGTGACAGCAGTTTGAGAACAACTGTTCTAGAAAACCTTTTCTTCCTTGCAAATGTGTTGCAATTTCTGTACGACCAGCGAAAGTTGATAGAGAAATTAAATATTATATTTACTTTTGGATTGTGGATCTTCTCCTGATTTTGATTGCTTTCAAGCTGCAACAAATGAAAACAGTTTCTATGTTTTGGGTCAATACGTTTCTTTTTCACTTCTGTCTGACCCTACAAATGCGTATTACGGGATTATAGTGGTATTATTTTTCCATAATCATTAGTATATCCATTTTACTATACCCATTAGTATATTCATTTTACTATACCCATTAGTATATTCATTTTACTATACCCATTAGTATACTCATTTTACTATACCCATTAGTATACCCATTTTACTATACCCATTAGTATACCCATTTTACTGTACCAATTAGAATGATTTTAATATACTCAATGGTTCTAGAGTATTTTTGAGAGATGCAGCATCTTCATTATAGGAAATGATCAGGTATAGCCATACTGTCGACGGTAGAAGACTAAAAAAACCCGTCTCAGTCACGTTACTTGAAAAACAACGAAAGCTATAGCTCTCCACACACACAATTTGATTCCCCACGATTCAGTGTGGTCAGTCAGCTTGTGTCTTAACCACTCTAAACCACCGATTCGCTCTAGTTTAAAATCAAACCACCCTTTCTATTTTCTTAATCATATCCACCCCGTTTTTTTTTTCTTTTAAAAGGTATTGCATACTTTTCGCTTTGTTGTCTTCAGTAATTTGAATATCGACCCCCGTCTGCTCAGAAAACCTCCACCTTTCTCTGTGTATCCCTCTTCTTCATTTCTTGTTTTGACTTTTTTCCCGAAAGTAATTGTCCTATGATTAACATTTGATATAAAACCATCCCTTCTGATTTGTGGTGATATTTACATAATAAATTTCATATGATTTTTTTTTAATGTTTCAGAAGATTATGAGAATCCTAAATTACATTTTGAGAGCTCAATATAATATTAAATTTCATATTTTTTTGGTCACCGTAATATTAAATAAAAATGCATATTTTGAATTTGAAAAAGCCCCTCACTGCATACGTGAACTTAAATTTGTAGCACAAGTAAAGTTTAATTAGTTGGTAATAAATATTTTTTATTGTAGTAGCTGAACAATGACATAATTTTTACGACGATAGCTACTAAATAAGGAGTTAAGTCCTGTTGGGGAAGAATAAAATGAAGCAGCACACTTGGATAAACTTGAAATTCTTTAAAATAGAACAGTTAAGGATTTACGAACATAAAACTTGAAATATGCAGAACCAGCTTTGCTTATCAATCGCAACAATATTCCGTGACACGTTCGACTAAAATATACAAACGACATTCAATATATGTTTCTCAAAAAGAGCCTGCACTGACTTTTCACATACATTCATATTTCAAGTCCACTTCTTTTCTTTGAGTTGCTTGTAGAATTTTTTTGTTTTAATACCATTTTATACCCGTGACATAGTTCAAACTAATATTTTCCTGAATAGAATATACTACCACTATTGTTCCGGAAATTATCGTGTTTCTTCTTAGGCCAGTGGTCTCCAAACTATGGCTTGCAAGCAAAACATTGTTCCTTTAGTATTCTGTACATTCTTTTACAAATCAAATATCTCCCTCTAAAGATCTCGATTAGACTAAAAAATTTGATGTGGGCAGCACATGAATTTTCCTATATAATGCAATGGATTTGCTTATTTTACAGTGAACATAAGATCTTATAATATTTATAACACAATACTTTTAATGTTGAATTGTACATTTGGTGTTCTTCCAGATGACAACATATAAACCTATTTCGAAATACCCAATTCACTTATATTTCATGCAGCTCTAAATTAGCAATTATCAATATTGATAGCATCCGCAATAAGCGGATGCTATCATATGCATAGTCCATATATTAAAATATTTTACTAATCAATTCATCAATTTGGCCTCATTTTCGTTAATTTAACGTCACTTTTTCAATTTTAACGATATTTTTGTCAATTTGGGGCAAAAACAAATAATCTCCAAATTGGCATTATTTCGCTAAATGAGTCGCCAAATTTATCGCTAAGCGTTATAGATAAACGAAGAAAAGAATATTTCGTGTATATAAATAACTGTTGTCGAATCATTAGGCGTCAAAATACAAAACCATTACACAAAATATTTTCTCCCGTGAATGGAACGAACTAGATCCTCGAGAATGATGTTAACAAATGTATCGCATAATAATACATATAAAAATGTAATATATTTCACAATAGATACTTTTTTTGAATTTTATGCGATTTTTTGATAAATTTATTTGAAAAAAGAGCAATATTTCAAAAACGGTTCATGCTATTATTCTAAAATTTATGTCAATCGTTTTCTAATAAAAAATTACAAAAGGATTGATTATTTACGCAACATTATTGAAGGTTCTGATTTTTTTATGTTTTTTTTTTTTTGTTTCATTCAAAAATTTGGGAGTCTTCCGAACACTTGATTGCATTTAAACTCAATAGGCTTCCAGTATTCACTGTTCATAATTTTCGTGCCAAATTTCGTTCGAAACGTTCCATTCGTTAGTGAGATATCGACACACACTAACCCATACACACAAACATCACCTCAAAAACTATCTTTTCTTGTTTAGGATTGCTTGAAATGTGCTCTTCCGTCAAAAACTCTATTTCGATTTTCGACCTCGTTACAATACTGCTTATGCTATGTATATGGGGGAAATAAATAAATAAAATAAAACGTGTGGATCTGAGGCTTAGCCAAGATCTTTGAAAGGGAGGGCGCGGGAGAGGGGAGGTTATAGGGATGAATTTCATTTTGTCAATGTGAATAGTCTGCATTTGAGGTTTGCACTGCCTAGGGCCTGACCTACAGACATATATAGTACATCCTTTGACGTCTATGGTCTGACCTGAACGATCTTGGACTGAGTTTGGAACGTTCTGGGCCGAGCCAGATGAGGTCCACATTTTGACATGTTAAAAGTGAGTATTAACGCAAAATATATGCAATATAATTTTAGTAACTCGGAGAGGAAAGCTTAATAAACGCCTTTTTACATAATTCTGAGCAACTAGATCGCTCCCATTTATGATTTTAGATATAGATAAGAAAAAAAAATTAGCCCAACTCGGGTTGGTCGCGCCAATACTCAAAGATTTTGGGTCGTTGAAAGGCGTTGCGGCAGCAAAGACAGCTGATCAAAGATGCTTTGAACCTGTACCCGAATTATAAGAACACAGGAGGAGCTAGCTTTTCCTCAGTGATTATAATGTCGGTCTTGTAACCAAAGGGTCCCTGGTTCGGGGCCCGGCGACGCCCAATCGCCACAGTGGTGACCCTGGACTCTTGAAACACGCAACCTTCCTCTCCAACGATTTCGCCTCTCAACATGAGATGGCAGCACCACACGGAATCAGAAGCCTTGACACTCCCTTCCTGGTTGACCACGACTGGGCGACACGCCTCCCGGCCTTCCTTCATCATCAGCGGAGGGAGTGTGCGGCAGCAAAGACAGCTGAAAGATGCTTTGAACCTGTACCCGAATTATAAGAACAGAGGAGGAGCTAGCTTTTGCTCAGTGATTATAATGTCGGTCTTGTAACCAAAGGGTCCCTGGTTCGGGGCCTGGCGACGCCCAATCGCCACAGCGTTCTAGAATCTTTTACCCTATGAAAAATACATGATTTTGGGCCCCAAACTTATTGCCACTTGAGGTTCAAAGACAGTAAATTAGCTGCAGCTTCAATTTTGGAGTTAAAAATATTTTGCCAATCACATTACTGTCTGTCTCTCTTAAAATCTGATTTTCTAAATTTTGCACGAATGAGAGCGCACACGTTTTTCTTCGGTGCAGCCGTCGCTGCTCTGCAAATGCTTAAAACCGGAATTTCATTTTGTCACATTTTGTTGCAAAGAAAAGATTTAAATTTGCCCTACAGCGAGTTCTGAAGTGTTTTGTGCCCTACAACTAGTTCTGGGATATTTTGAGAGAAGTAATATTCATTTTTACCAAAAAAGAGACGCATGGCCAAACTGCCCTTCCGGTAAGTTTCCAATGGAAGCTGCGTTTTGTTTTTATTGTGCACTCGCACTCTGTAATTCTGTTGAGGGTGGAACTCGCAACTCATTGGCGGGATTACGGCACGACAAATGGAATGCCATGACCCTCTCCCCTTCCCTGATTCTGTCACCAGCTTCATAAATGTTGAAATATGGGTTAACTCTGGAAAATTTAAAAACCTGGCCACGGTACACCTATTTTTCTAACCAAATTCTCCCAGTTCCATAATGGGTTTAGACTTCTTCGCTCTGTTGTCTTCTGTCATTTGAATATCGATCGTTTGCGCAGCTTGTCCAGTCGCGGACCGTGTTCCGAGAAAACTCTCCATCTATCTTTGTCCCCCTATTTCTTGTTTTGCGTTTTCTTGCTAAAGTGATTTTCCCACGATCTGCATTTGCCCGTTGTCTTCCATAAGATCAGATTTTATTGAGATAGTTTGTTAAATTACGGACGCATTCTCCTGGGTTATGGAATGATGAGAATAATCCTTGATTAAATTTTGAACAGTAAACTAGGTGCAATATTTTGAATTTGATGAAATGATTGAAAAAACAAAATGTGTACGCATAAAATAAATATCTTTGCCTCAAAATAGAAATGTGCGATTGTAGGAAGTGCAACTGATTGTATGAAGTGGGTCTGTTGGAGCATTTCTTTTGACGTCAGAAGATCACAACCACACGGAAGAGGGAAGCAGTACGGAATGAGGCCTCTATAAGGTGATCCTTTAATTCATGTCGTGGCCTCTAGACAAAAGTAAATTCTAGGGCCTCTATAAAACTCTCATACTAAAAGAAAAATATTGAGTGGGAGAGATGATTGACATTGGTATATTAAGCATTGAGCTTTAATTTTCCGTTTTCATGTTTGTAATGCTTATATCTCAAAAATCAAAAGTGCTAGCTATGAACTACAAGAATAAATTAGTCGATCTATGCAGGCCCTACAAGGATATATAATTGAATTTCGGATCAGATTCTTAGTTTTAGAAATATAGTGACTCAAATTTCGATATTTCAATGTTTTGAATTATTTTGAAAAGGTGTTTCTAATTTCGATATTTTAAATTGATTTGAACATATTTAAAAAAGACAAGTCACCCACAAAGAAAGATGTTATTCACGCAAAACCATTTCGGCTTCAGCGGGCTAGAGCCACTGCCAAATATATATAATTATTCGCTCATTATATTCTTACAAACTATTGAGCCTATTCCTCAAGATTTAAATTCGTCCCTCCTTTCTTTTTCTTGATCAATTTATAATTTTCAGTCTCATTTTGCAGGCCCTTATTCAGGGTCATTCTGCCTAGCAGACTCCGAGGGCTGGAATACTACGCCGATGTCTACAGCCTTATATTTGTGAAATATCTTTTAACAGACCCAGTTCTTTTTTCTAATATTTTCTAAATGATACTATTGAATTCTTTCAAAAAATAAAATGCTGCTATTTTTAAATTTATTTCTTAACTGATTCTTTTTATCCCGTCCATGCCCCTTATTCCGGCGGTAGGTGTTATTCTAGGTCAAGTGCGAGTTAAAATTGAAAAGAGCCTATTGGAGAACCACTTATTATGGAAATGAAGACAGATCAACACGACCATCATTTTACCCCAAGTACCTCATGAATACGTATTCTTCCGGAGCATTTTGAATTAGATGGCCGTTTTCTTCCGTTAGTGTCATCGAGGGTGTGCATGCCATTTAGGAATTCATTGCAATGTGTAGTGGCGATTTAGTTACAGGGCAGAGTAGCGGTGAAGCGAAGTGTGGGAAAAATTCCTACAATTTTCGCTTTCATGCGTGTAAAGAAAGTATTATTTTCCCTGAAATTTTAAAATTTGAGATTTGGAATGAAAAAGCACTTTAAAAAACTTCCACAGTGATGATGAAGTTTTTAAAAGCACTTTTAAAAACTTCCAGAGTGAGCAAGATTTGAATCTCCGGAATCTTCTTCTCGCTCCCGAAACTTTTGGCCCGAGCCTCCTCATCATCAATGGCTCGACAGCCACAGTGGGCCTTGGCTTTCCTTAGAAGTTTCTTCCAAACGGCCCTTGAAGTAATGCTACTCCATCTTTGTCCACACAATCGATTCATCTCAACTCTAGGTCTTTAGCAGACCTTTGTGAACATAGAAATTTCCTTTGTTGTTCTGTTGTTATCCATTCTTAGCAAATGGCTTGCCCATTTCATTTTATTAATTTTAATGTGTTTAATTATATCAGAATATTTTTTTCTTTAAATCGCAAAAAGGTATAAGTGAAGCTTCCGTGACCTTGACACAAATACGTTTCTGTTATCGACGTTGCTTTTCAGACTATTTCGTCGATTTGCACGAAATTTGGAATATTTATTAAATTCACAAAGTTACTGTTATTCACCAAAATTTTAGTTTTATCAAAACTAAAAGATTTTTTTTCTTTTTCGTGGGAGGGGTAAAATTTAAGTTCCCAAAATAAAAGCTATTTCTTAACAAAAATTTTAGTTTCCCCAAAATTAAAATTGAGACCCTGTTACATATTTTGCTTAAAGTATTAATATTCGTAGTTGCACCTCTAATTATAACACCCATTGATTAAGGAATTATAATTGCCTCTCCATTAAGTTAATGCTTAAATGGTATCTAGCACTATAGTCCTTCATTCGCCCGCCTCTCACACTTTCCCAAGAATTTTGCTACGCTTAGGAGTACAAGTGATCTAGAAAAATGTTCTTTTTAAATTTTGATAAAAATGCTAAATTTTAGTGTATCTAGTGTCCAATGTAAAGGGGGACTGGACACACTAAAATTTAACATTTTTATCAATTTTAAAGATGGTGGTGTCCAATGTATGTGTTCAGTGTCCAATGTTCCATGGGCTAAGCTTTATGTAGTGGTTCCTCGTGTTACTTGACCCAAAAGCAGTTTTGATGTGAATAACATCTAATCTAACGAAAATATAAACACTTTGGACGCTTATATTTCTGAACATAGTAGTTAAAAATATAAGCAATTTATACTTGTTTTATCGGAAATCCAAAAGTACTATTTGCATTATAAAGAAAGAAATTTATGTGTGTGTGTGGGAGGGGAGGGGGGGGGGGAGAAATCAAAGCGTCATACGGCCATGACATTGGTACTCAAAAACTTCTTGGCGTACACAGATGCACCTCGGTGATATATTTTCTTTTAAATTAGTGATTTAGTTATTTTATGTTTTAGTACGATTTTCGCACAAATCGGTTCTTTAGTGGCCGAAAATATTATCATTCATTTTCACACCATCGGAAACATCGATTCTTTCCGGATGTTTGAATCTCATCCGTAGGACAATTCCTTTTTATATTTTAAATACATCAAATTTGCATTTTTTAGGTAATCTGATTTTTATTTTGTCGCATTCGAGCAAGTAAGATTTTTTGTTTTTCGGGCAATTTAGAAATTGAGTTGTGTTATTTGTATCTATTTAAGTATAGCTGGTGCTTATTTAGGATCCAGACATCGTCTGATATTTCTTTCTAGTATAGTGCTTCTAATTTCGATAATTTTTGCTGTCTGTGAACAAACAGTACGAATACATGAAAAAAAAAAAAGAAGAAAGATAGGAAATTACTCTTTATATGATATTAATGATAAATCAAATTGTAGCTTTACTGTTCCCGGGTAGTTGCCAGATAGAAAAATCTACTCAGAGAAGGGGCGGCAGCTTTGAAACGAGAAAACTATACACGAAATCAATTCTTTATTATAAAAATGTTTAATTGTTGTACTTTTCGAAGGTACCTTGTCGTACTTTTCGAAGGCATCTTTTGTCCCCCGGTAACCCCGAAACTTTGCACTCTTACAATATCAATGACAGGACTAAACCTAACTAAGTCACATTTTTGATTTATCCTATCTGGGGGAAGCATATAGAAAGACGACTTAGAAAGCTGAATTTTTGTACACGTATAGTATCGACCATTGGGCAGAACCTAACTGAATTGGATATTCGATTATGACTACTACTTTTGACGCTAAACACCAAATATTGTTAAACAAAATTAAACTTATTATTAAAATAAAATTGCAACTTTATTTTTGTATAGTTTTCCCTGTCTCTGACGGTCCTAAATGCTAGTAAGTGATAAAACTCTACATTTACGTCTTATGCAAGAATTGAAAAATAAAATTCATATATTTTTAAGCAATTCTGAAATGCAATCTGTATTTTGAGACACGTTTTAACAAGCCCTGCACTTTTCATGCAGCAGACTCGTTCGGTTTTCAGCCTTAAAAAAGATATAAAACTGCAAAATTGCTAGCCGCCATACAGTGCAGCCATGATTGTCGTGCAGAAAAGACATTTCGAATATTTTTGAATCTGTATTTTAAGGACACTTTCTAAAATGGATGAAGAAGGATATTTTCTGTCTAAATGAGGGCATGTATCGTATGGTAGCCCTATCTTCGTTTGAATTTTTGAAACGTCTTCGCCTTAAATAAGTAAAAAAAATCTGATATGGACAGCACATGACTTTCCTTCTATAATGCAATAAATTTACTACTTTTACTGTAAAAAAATAAATTATTCTTATAGTATATACCTATATTCTTTAGAAGATATTGACATTTCGTCAATTTGTCGTCATTTTCATTGATTTAGCGTCATTTTTATCCATTTGGCAAGATTTTCGTTAATTTGACAACATTTAAAAAAATCGCCAAGTTGGAGACATTCCGCCAAATTCGTCGCTAAAATCTCGCCAAGCGTTATAGACGGAGAAATAAGTTATTCTTTTAGCAGATTGCCGTTCAAATCCAAAAGTATTACTCAAAGTATCTTTTTTTATGAATGGAATGAGTTAGATCCACGAAAATGATGTCGCCACATTTATCGCATGATATTACATATGAAAAGTGAACATGTTTCTTAACAGTTAATATTTTTTTTTAATTTATGGGATTTTTTGATAAATTTATTTGAAAAATGTGCAATATCTCGAGAACGATTCATGGTAGCGTTCTAAAGTTTATGTCAATCGTTTTCTAAGGAAACATTACATAAGAAATGTCTATTTGCGTAACTTTATTAAAAGTTTTTATTTTTTGATGATTTTAGGGGGTGGGGTGGGGTTCTGAACATTCGATTGCGTTTAAAAACAATAGGCTTAAAGTATTCACGGATTGTAATTTTTGTACCAAATTTCATTCGAATCGCCCCACTCGTTCGTGAGATCTCGTCTCCACAGACTGACTGACACACACACACACAGACATCACCTCAAAAATGTTCGATTCGTGATCAGGGATGCTTGGAACGTGCTCTCCCGTCGAAAACTCTCATTCGAATTTTCGACCCCGTCACAATACTTTCCTTATACATTATACTATGTATATAAGGAAAGTAATAATAGTTACATTACTTTCTTTCTCGGTCTCTCTGTATATATATATATATATATATATATATATATATATATATATATATATATATAATTAGGTTTTTTTTCTTTTGAAATCTGTATTTAAATCTTCTATGCATTTTATGGCTTCAGATGTCTTTTTCATCGGAAGATTTGTCATTGCTTGGAAGAAACGCTCGGTGAAAAATTCTTAAATTTGATATCTCAAAGATGGTGTATTCGGCCAGCGTTGTTTTATTCTATGCTATCTATTAAAATGTGATGTATAGTAGTTCTAATTTGATATTAAAATTATGTACGTTTATTTAATTTTTGATATTTTAAGTGAGATGGAAAATAAGAATTTCTGCAGTTTCAAAATTAAACCAAATACTGTAATCAGCATGGGGTAAGCCCACAATCTATTTTGATATCGGAATATAATAAAAACATCTGTTGTAAAAGAAAAAAAAATACATCTATTTTAACAACCATATGTTGGAGTCTTTCAAATTGAGATAAGAATGCAAAATTCTCACATACGGCTAAAAGGAGATAAAAAAAAACATTAGAAAAATCAAAATATAATGACCCCGTTTTAGGAAATAGAATGTGCGTTCTTAAGAACTCCAGTCGGTTTAGACTTTGCTTGTCCTTATTTTATCGTCTTGAATAAGAAAGCTTATTCTGCTTATGAAAAAGCTTGAAACCTTTTCTGTTTTACTAACTAACCTATTCTGTTTTTTATTAAAAATGCACAGTTACAGATGAGAATGTGATTTTTCAATGGGATTCATTATCTTAAAACGAGTTGGGTTTATTTGTCACTATACAGGGTGTCCCAAAAACATTGACCTCGGCTTTTATTCCTTAAATATTGATCTTAGACATATATAATAATTTACAAAGTTGCGTAAAAAAAAGGTACAAAATTTTATGAAATCGATTAAAATTTTCAAGGGAATTAAATTTTAAGAAATACAAAATTAAAATTTTTATACGGCTCCCGTACAAAAACATTTCCAACGAGTAAAATGTGCCCCATACACTAATAAGGTGATGTACAAAATTTCTGCATTTTATCATAAAAAGTCCCAGAGATATGAAAAGACAAAAATACTGACTTAAACCACTTTTCGATGCATCGACATGGGTTCTCAGAGTGGAAAACTCATGTCGGCAGATCGCGTTTCAGGGGTCATACACAAATTACGAAAGAAAACAATGATTACATAAATAAATAATAATTTTGCTATTTATTGGTACAAAAGTATCTACACTGTGTAGATATAATAACTTTACATAAAGATTACAAAGCTTGTTCAGAATGTTTTCCATCCATGCCAAAGATCCATTAAAGATAAGAGGCGGATATTATTTGCCTATGCTGCATTTCTGCGTTGCGTCATTTGCACTCTTGCTGGAAACATTTACATTTTAATGTGTGATTAATCCCTCACCAACTTTGCTTAACCCTTTCGCGACGAACGGCACGCATAGGTGCCAGATGCGAACATGCATTCAAGGACGAGCGGCACTCACTCGGGCCAGAGGAAATTTTACCGCAAGCGGATAGTGGCACGCATAAGTGCCAGTACGCAGAACGTTTTAATTTGTGAACTAGATGGCGTTACTTGTCCATGGAACTAACTTCAATGCATTTTGCAGAGGCATGACCTTGGTAGAAGAGGATCGAATGAATTATTTCTCCATTTGGAGCGGTGAAAATCATTTTGTAACATAAACAAACAGAGCAATTCTCGTAGTATCAACAATTTTATAATTGAGTTTCGGTTTTTATTTTTTTTTCAGCGTTATGATTTCGTTGGTGAATCATAGGAATATAAGAGAGTATTTTTTTTTTGTTTGGGTTTTAGAGGCAGTGAAATTATTCGTTTATTTCGGATAAAAGGATGGGAGCAACTAACGAGTATTTTGTATTCAGATTTGTATGAAAATTATACATCAAATAGAACATAAATATTTCTTTTATCCTTGTAAAAAGTAGATTTCTGTGTTGAATAGGTGATTTTTAGTGAATTTTTTTCGAGAGTTAGGCTTAGCGCAAAAAATGCGCCGTCTTTTTCGACCAGTTCGGAAGCGAAGCGCGTCGTCCTTTGGGCCGCGACAGCTCCGGAATACCGCCGTCCCGAAAGGGTAACATATCTCTGGGACTTTTTATGATAAAATGATGAAATTTTGAACATCAACTTATTAGTGTATGGGGAACATTTTACTCATTAGAAATGTTTTTGTACGGGGGCAGTATAAAAATTTAAATTTTGTATTTCTCAAAATTTAATTCCCTTGAAATTTTTAATCGATTTCATAAAATTCTGTGATTTTTTACTGAACTTTGTAATTTATTATATATGTCTAAGATCAATATTTAAGGAATAGAAGTCGAGGTCAATGTTTTTGGGTCACCCTGTATAGCCATCTTTCATCAGGTCGCTTTTTTATGAGTAAGCCAGCGTAGTGGCCGCCGATTAATAGCTCGTAAACCGCCGCTGACTGCGTATATTGATGTTTAATTTTTCGCAATAAATTGGATATAACTAAATTCCGTTAAGATTAAGTATAAAAAGGAGATTGTTCTTGAGCAGAGAATGAAACCTTTGTTGGTCACGTCACAGAATTTTACTTTCTCATACCATTCAATTGTATTCTTTACTGGAATGTTCACAAAATCGAAATTTTGGCGGAGGAGCAGCCTTTAAGATCTCTTGAACTCATTTCGAACATTTCTGGAAAATATGTTTGTCCGTGTGTGTGCATATCTGTGAGGTGTGAGCACGATAACTAATAATGCTTTGTATGAAATTTTATGTGTAGATACATTATATGTGAGAAACGAAAATTAGACAGAATATTTAAGTTATCATAATTTGGACTGTAATTATTTGAATTTAAAGATTTCCGTAGCATTATTTTTTATGGAAAGCAAGGATATCTTTCGGAACAATGACGGCATGGAACATGGCGTGTGGGGAAAAAGGGATAATTGGACGTTATGGATATTAATGGTATCAAAATATTTTATATTAACACTCAAGCGAAATTCACTTTCGGCGCCGCAAATCTGTTGTCAACTTGAAAACAGAATTTTTTTTTTTACAGAAAGGATTTTTACGAAATATTTTAAACTTAACCTGGGTGCGATAGTTATATATAATTTTCTTTTTTTCGCATTTTCATAATGATTGTGATAGAAAAAAAGGCGACCCCAATTAATCGGGTAACGGATATTCGCATACCCCGCTTATATTGCATAAAATATTGTGGAACAAAAATAAACCCGTTTTATCGCGTAGCAATCCCCGGTTAAATACATAAAAGTTGCGACACCAGTCTCGTGGATTTCATTTTCAGTCTTGGAAGATATGAGGGGGGGGGGGGGCGGTAAATCGCAAAACTTGACAGCTTCCGATTTTATCCCAGTGTAGTTCGAACGGTTGTACAGAAGGAATGTATTATGTATATATAGTAATAAATTACTACTATTTATTATGTAAATTGTAATAGTTATTTTATATTCATTATCTTTATAGTTTATAATCATGAGGAGTATCTATATAATAAAAGGCAATGTCTGTGTGTGTCTGTCTGTGTGTCTGTCTTATACACTATACGTTCAGCGACCGCGCTTCGGAGAGCTACGAAATTTGGCAATCGGAGATCTAGGGTGGGGAGTGGGAAGGGGACACGTGAAAACCGATTTTTAAAATTTTAATTATTTTTTTTGTTATTTAATGTTTTATGCGATTTCGACCGTTTTTTGCCCCTTTTTACCCTTTTTTCTCCACGATCCAGACGTCGTAGAAAAAAACAAATCACACCACCGGAAAGAGCAGTCATTTGCGAGTAAACATATATAAATTTCAAATCTCAGGGACAAATTCTAATATTTTTTAAAGATTTTAAAACAAAAGTCACTTTCGGTTAAAAAAAAATACTTTCGTTTTTAAATCCTCCCATCATAAAAACTACTCATAGTTTCGACTAATAATTTACATTTTTAGAAAGGTCAAAGATCTGGCATTTTTACAAGTCCAATCTGGTCAATAAATAATGAAAATTGCCCGCAGGATCGCAATTTTAAAGACGTCATGATTTTATATTTCTCGGCCAATTCTCTGTAAGATCCGATTCTTCCCCCGACAGCCCCGTCCATAAATGGGGGGTGGGGACGTCACGCCATTGCATTGGGTTAGTTAGTGATAGTTTGTTTAAATGATAAAATTAAGAGCTTAGCATATGGTCATTATAAAATTTAAATGATTCAGTTATGGTGGATTGAATTGTGGTGATGTATTGTATACATCGGATGAAATTATTATATTTATATTTTAAATGATAGAACGATATGGATATTTTAAATGGATATATGGAACTATGGAATGAGGATATTTTAAATGATATTAATGAAAAGCTTAAACACTAAAGAAATAAAAAAATAAATAAAAAGAAAGTTATGGAGATTGTCGCGGTGCCTTAAAATTTCATTATTAGTTTTAACGTCATTAAACTAAACCAAACTTTGTTAACTCCACGGGGTTGAGGGCGCGGTAGCCCAGTGGATAGCGCGCGAGAATTGTACTCGGTAGGCTCGGGTTCGATTCCCGCCACTGCCAAAACTGCTGCTGTGTTCACGCGGAGTACGATCACGTTAACCATGTGGGTCCGTCAGTCCTTCCGAGAGGTTGGTGGTAGAGGAAGGAGGGTACGGTCCCTGTGGATGCCTCTCCCACTGGGTTCCGGTCTAAATTGGGTGAATAAAAAGAAAGTTATGGAGATTGTCGCGGAGGGCGCGGTAGCTCAGTGGTAGGCACGCGGGAATTGCACTTGGTAGGCTCTGGTTCGATTCCCGCCACTGTCAAATCTGCCGCCGTGTTCACGCGGAGTACGATCACGTTAAATATGTGGGACCGTAAGTTTTTCCGAATGGTTGGTAGTAGGGGAAGGAGGGTATGGTCCCTGTGGATGCCTCCCCCACTGGGTTCCGGTCTAAATTGGGTGGCACTTCCTGGCCGTCCAAACAGGTACCTTACACCTTTCTGGTAGGTCGCGCCAGCGAGTTTGCCACGGTCAGAATTTTCAAGGGTAGCGAACAGGCTGGTCGCCAAAGGCGGCTAGTTAATAATATTAATATGTGTACCCGTTTAATCGCATACAATAGGTGAAACCAACCAAGTGTATGCAATTAAGCGGGGCCAACTATGAAATATGAATGCTATGCTACTATGAAATATGAATGTACGAGAACAAATGATATGGCAATTTCCAAAGACTGCAAATATATTCTAAATTCGACAAAGCTGAATAGTGCTCCTGGATTTCTTTTATTGCGCTAAATTAGAAAAGGAAAAAAAAGTCTCACAGACCGCAATTCCTGAAACACCGTCCTCGATGTTAATAAACGACCGCGCAGACAAAGCCATCATCTTAATTCAATGAGAACCATATTGTCTCGGAAAAGGTTTTGTACGGGGTTGCCTCATTATAGGAATAAGGATGAGGGTTGTTCGGTGTTTCATGAATATTTATTCCCCCTTGCTTTCCCACGGCGAATATTTGAATTGGATGGCCATTTGCTTAATTTCCCCCTGCAGTCACAGGAGAGCCTCCTCACTCTGCTAAAGAGTGATTTTTGCTATTAGTTTGGGATAATTTGAAGGACACATTGTCTTTCTCCATGCGTTAGGCATTGTTTTGAATAACGGAATTGTTTCCACTGCTCACAGTGAAAGAGTGTACGCTGAAAACATCCCGACTTCGAATTGGCCAATCAACATTACATTTGAATTTTTTTGTTCCGGAAGTGGGCTTTTAAACAGAATTTCGGGAGCACCTTTCCAAGAATTTCTTGGGGGGGTGGGGGGGGGAGGTAGGTGATAAAAGTTGATGGACTTTAATGAGATAGCATTGTGACTTGGCAAAGAAAATTATAAGAAACATATTAAATTGAAAATCCCTAAGGAGGCAGTCAACCCCCCCACCCCCCCCAGCGCTCTAAATGGCAATTATCTTGCACGGTTGGTTCACAGAGTTCTTAGAAAATCCTTACTTTCTTCGTTTTTAAGGGCCCGAAAAATTACTTATTTGCCCCCAGAAGCATTATTCTTCTTAAAAAGGTAAATCGTGGAACGTTGTTTCACATTGTTTTGTCCTTTCTGGTAGGTCGGACGGTCTGGGTTTCAACAACAACAACAACATTGTTTTGTCGGGTTTTTATTTTTTTTATTTATACATTTTACAAGCATAATACTATTTTGTATAATAAAAATTATCTGACTAACAAAAAGCCAGGCTTTTAGTGGATTCACGGATATGTAGTGTATTTGAGCTGTTGTTGATTGTTGAGACCCAGACCGTCCGACGTACCAGAAAGGTGTAAGGTAACTGTTTGGACGGCCGGGAAGTGCCACCCAATTTAGACCGGAACCTAGTGGGGGAGGCCTCCACAGGGACCGTACCCTCCTTCCCCTACCACCAATCTCTCGGAAGGACGTACGGACCCACATGTTTCACGTGATCATACTCCGCATGAACACGGCGGCAGTTGTGGCAGCGTGCAAATCCAGCTCGCAAACCACCGGGCTACCGCGCCTGAAATGTGCCAATAGCACGCGGTGTTCCCAGGTAGTCACCCACCCAAGTACTAACCGCGCCCGATGCTGCCTGATTTCGGTGATCTAACGAGAACCGGTGTTTTCAGCACGGTACGGCCGTTGGCCCAGTATTTGAGCTGTGAAATATTTCAAATTAAAACTTATTTTAACATATAATTATAAATTTTGAAGTATGAAAATTTAATTTCAATATTTAAGAATCTTAATCATATGCGCTTTTAGAATTTGAATAATTAATTAAACAAATTAGAATACGGCAAAGCAATGAAATCAAAGTAACGCATTTAAATCCCAAAGACGTACATACAGGAACACGCAAATATACAGGAGCACGTTTAAAGCATAATGCATGCAAGTGCAGACGCTTCAATTAGCTGTTTAAAAGCTTTTGTTTACTTGTTATTTGTATGAGGTGTAGTGAGCATGCGCGATTTAAAAATTGATATCTATATAAATAAAAATGAAAATCTGTCTGTCTGTCTGTCTGTCTGTCACACCATCACGGGAGAACGGCTGAACCGAATTTGATGAAATTTTTTGGGTAGCCCAGAAATAGCCCCACTTAAAATTATATCCGTGTTTTGAGTTTCTACGACCAGTGGTTCTCGAGATATTAGTAAAAAACGAAATTTTCGTTTGTCTCATCATCACGGAAAAACGGCTGAACCGAATTTAATGAAATTTGGTGAATAGCCTTGAAATATCCCCCCATAAATTTTGTCCAAGTTTCGAGTTTCTAAGACCTGGGGTTGTCGAGATATTAATGAAAAACGGAACTTTTTCCTAGGAGTTCTACTCCCTAACTCCGTGGTTTATCCAAACGAAAAGCTTGAAAATCGTTTGAAAGTGAATTAAAATTTAATCTCTGAGTTTGATGGGAGATTTTTTGCGTTAATTAGTCACTTTCTGAAAACATGAATTGTTTGAAACATGATTTAAAGGTGAAATCTATCTCCATGGTTCATGGTTTATTTAAAACAAGCTTTTACGGAACAATGAGAAGTATAGAGAAATCAAAATCGTTATTTAATTTCGCAGTTTATGTTATAAGACATGACATATTTAACATGTTATAAGATTCTATCTTATATCATGTTACTCAGAAACGCAATTAAATTAAATCTGTCTGTTAATTTTAATAATTATTTTTTCGATTTGAATAATAAATAAATGGATATAAAAATATATTTTAGAAAAGAACGATTTGATTTTTCTTATAGCATTTTTGACTGGATAATATCAATTACGGTCTTCAGGTTTAAAAATTATTATTATTTATATTTTCGGGGATTATTGATTCAAGGATTATTGATATTTTCAAGTTATTATGCAATTATTTTATTATGACAAAAATTGTTTAAACTCATATATTGTATGTTGTACGAATCTTCTACAAATACACTTGTATATCTTTTAATCTACGAGAATATAAGTAGTACAGGTATATTGACATATGTTTTGATATATATTGGCATATATTGGAATCAATTACGACCTTCTGGTATAAAGAGTACGGATATTATTGATGTTTTCAATTTATTACGTCATCTCTTTTATTTTGGCAAATATTTTTGAGAGGCATATTGTAATACGGGTAATCTTCTACTAACACATTGGCATATTTTCTAATCTGCGACAATATAATTAGTACGGGGTTGCATATATTCATTCAATTCCTATTTTTTCTTCTGTAAATTTGCTTACAAAAGGGGGCAGGATGTTTTATTCTTCAGATCTGATCGTGAAGATAATTTTGCATAGTGAGAACATATATTTTTAAACTTCTCTTTAGGAGCAATAAATTTAATATTTTAACAGAATTTGCACATGATTGCGAACTTTAAGTTTCTTTAAATTATACACTCCGTACGAATAACGGGTGTGCTGTTAGTGGTTAATAAATTTTAACATTTTAGGAGGATATATCATGTTGCTCGGCATCGCATTTAAATTAAATGTGTTTGTTAATGTTTTTATTATTTTTTTTCGATTTAAATAATAAATAAATGGATAAATGGATATAAAAGTATATCTTATGAATGGACGGTTTGATTTTTCTTTTAATTATATTAATTGCTGACTGCGTACATCAATTTCATTTATTTTGGCAAAGAGTTTTCAAGCTTATATCGTATTTAGCTACTAAACTCATATATTGTGTTTAGCCAATAAATTCATATAGCCGATTGTTGAAATAGAAAAAGAGTAGAGCGGGTATATCTTCTAATACAATTGTAGTGTTTTCATTTAGTATATTGAAACGGGATAAGAAAGTTTCATTCAGATCTGCAAATTCAAAGCTACGAATTTGGAGGGATATCGCTAATTTGACAACTTTTCTTAAACTTTGCCAAATTGACGGAAATGTCGCCAAATTGATATAAACGACACACAAACAGCTGCCAAAAACCTTCGGGTTGGTCGTGTGGCTTGGGTCTTCTACATATCAATGAAATTTTTTTTTGTTTTGTT
Source organism: Amaurobius ferox (assembly GCA_951213105.1). NCBI lineage: Eukaryota > Metazoa > Arthropoda > Arachnida > Araneae > Amaurobiidae > Amaurobius > Amaurobius ferox. The sequence goes on along the minus strand of OX578140.1, from coordinate 44,252,517 downwards.
AGAAGAGAGTACTGAAAATGATGTTTGGTTAGCATTTATCTGTCAGACCAACCATCCTACTTAGTAATACATTTAGCGAATTTTTAAAATGTCACCAAATTGATAAAAATGTTTTCAAATCTATAAAAATATCTTGAAATTGATAAAATTGCGCTACATAAATGATATTAATTGTTTTTTGTTAGGGGATAGTATTGTGATGATATTTCGTCAATTTGTCGCAAAGTGGAACTGTCAGTTCTACAGTCCCACTTGGCGATAAATTTGGCGATTTTTTAAAATGTCGCTAATTTGACGAAACTGTCGCCAAATGTTCCATAGAAATATAACTATTTAGACGATATTTTTTCTACCAATTTATTTGAAGCAAATGATATCATGTCGCTTAGCAACGGATTTAAATCCAATGTGTTTATGCGGCAGACGATTTTTATTAAATCCTTTCCGATTTGAATAATGAAGATATGTATATAAAATAAATTTCATTGCCATTTCATTTTGGACTGGATAATATCAATTATACTCTTCAGGTTTAAACATTATTATTATTGATATTTTCCGGAATTATTGATTCAGGGATTATTGATATTTTTAAGTTATTACGCCATTGTTTTATTGCGGCAAAAATTGCTGACACACGCATATTGTACGTTGTACGAGTAATCTTCTAGGAATGCACGGGTATATCTTCTAACCTACGAGAATATAAGTAGTACAGGTATATTGGCATATATTTTGACATATATTGGCATATATATTGGAATCAAGTACAGTCTTCTGGTATGAAGATTAAGGGGATTAATTATATATTCAATTTATTACGTCGTCTGTTGTATTTTACCAAAAAACATTTGTGACTCATATTGCAAAACGGGTAATCTTCTACTAATAATCGGACATTATAAGTAGTACGTGTATATCTTCCCATATAATTTTAGCACTTTAATTTTGACATATATTGGAATAAATGACTGTCTTCAGATTTAAAGATTACGGGTTTATTGGTATTTTCAATTTATACATGTAATTTACTAATACAGGTTATATTTTCTAATATTCGCGTATATAATTAGTACGGGTCCCATACAATTTTAACGCTTTTATTTTGCATATATTGATTCAATTCCATATTTTTTTTTTATATTTGCTTACATAAGGGGTCCAAGATGTTTTATTCTTCAGATATGTCCATGAAGATAATTTTATATAGCGAGAACAGAGATTCTTAAACTTCTTTTTAGGAGCATTATATTAAATATTTTAACAGAATATTTTGATTAAACATGTCATTTAGTATACTATAAGAATTTGGGCATGATTATGAATTTCAAGTTTCTTTATATTATATACTCCGTACGAAGAACGGGTATGCTGCTAGTCTACTAATAAATCTGGCCAATAATGTCCGACTCACGGATATTATAATCGAATCTTTCCATAACCAAAGTTTTACATTCACCACGAATCTCAAATATCACTTGCTACAAAGAAGAAAAATGTCACTTTTTTTCGTGTAAATTAAAATTCGCAGCTCCTTAGATTATTTTAATTAACAAGGCTCCAAGTTATCACTCCCATCATTTTTCTTGCTACTCTTTTACTTCCTGAGTACATAATAACCTTGGATCATCACTTTTAATTTTCCTTCAACTTTTTTTTTTTTTTATTTGCCGGACTCCAATTACTTGTAGTGTATCACCATAGCAACTTGACGTCTCAGACCATTTCATAATTGGACTGGGAAAGTTCGTTACATCCAACTGTTAGAATGTCGGGGCGCGTTTCTTTTTATTTCATTACACGTTTAATTGAAATTCTATCTGCAGAAAGGGAGTCTTGAGTTTTATATTGAAATTCCTTTTCTTCGCAGAGTGTTATATGCACTTTCTGGAAATTTAAAATAAAAAACTAAATATTGTGCATCGGGAAATGTGAACGTTCAATAAATTTCCAATTTAATGCACCAGGAAATTATTCGATATTTTTCATTCCGCGGAATTTATTCTAAATTCCCTCGAGCAGATAAGCCCGACCAGCCTCTTTACTTTATCGTACTATAATAAAAAGCTATCGTTTCCACATAATTTTTAAATGCGACAGTTTGACGAAAAAAAAACATGTGAGACCTCCCGAACACTTTTGGAATTAGAAACGGTTTTGAGGTTTAAAGTCCCCCCCCCCCCCCCTTCTTATTGAGCAGCACATGGTTTTACCTACATAATGCAATTATTTTTCTTATCTTCTATAATAATAAAAGAAAATGTTTCATCACACACCCATTGTTAGTCGCGTCTGGCAAAAAATCTAAGACACCCATAGCCGTGAAGTTTGGTACAGAAGTATTTTGACTCTCGAAAGGAAATACACACCTTGTCGAGTTTTTTTTCCCCCAATTCGAATGGGTTTAAAAGTAATGAATTTAATAGTCGACAGGCCTATCGTAATACAGCGGCCAATTTTGATTGGTAGCTTTATCTATTGCACGTTGATAAAACTTTAACTATCATACGCCCTGTATCGGGTCGGATATCCACGGTTTATCAGCATGATGAACGAGTTAGTTACAAACTGTAAATAGCAGACAATTGTACATGTGCTTTAGAAATTAAAAACCAACTGAATAGAATTTTGAAATACAAATCTATTTCAGGTCGGGAATTTGGGTATCCGCAGCGGGTTCGGGTTGGGTTGCGGATTGACAATTTTCTTTGTTGCGGGGCTGGTGAAACACGACTTAAGCAGGTCTCTAGTTCAAACTGCTGCTAATGTAATAAGACAAAAATGCTTTCGTTAAGAGTAACATACAGCACAAAATAATAGTGTCGACCGGTTTCTAAGGCAAGAAGCAGCTTTCTTTGTCACCAAGAAAGAAATCAATAAATGTAAAGTTTCCATAGAAACGCATAAAAGTCCTATTATTTAAAAATTACTTTGTAACTGGCGTTGCCCGCAATTTACAGAAGGGATTCAGTTATCTTACATCAGCTCTGTCGTCTTTTGAAAAATTTAGTGAATGAATGAATTCATTAATCCCTGCTTTAAATCCCGAACAAAGACGGGTACATTTTCTAGTACTAAATGAAAAAAAAAGGATTTATCTCTGTCTCCCTGTTACGCTTGATGACACATTTGGTGATTATGGCAACTAATTTGGCGATAAATTAGATTAAATATCACTATCCTGGTGACTTTTGGGCAATATGGCGAAGTTAACAATAACTTCGAAAATCTCTGAAAATTAAATGCGAGTACTTTGATAATCCCTGTCGCTTTATGGAATTATTAATGTAATATTCGTAATTCAAAATACATATCTAGTTTCACTATTTGTTGAACATGTGCGTTTTGTTGGAGGATCGTATAATAATTATATCGTGTTAGGAGTTCGTATAGTAATTAATTGTATAGAAAGAGAGGTGCACGGCCACTGATTTTTTTTATATTATGTTGCTATTAATCACAAAAGGTCGTCGCAAAAAATAAATTCAGTATAACTCTGCTTCCTGTTAATTACAGCAAATATTTTCTGCCCTTTTCCCCATTTCAAAAGTTTTATTTTGCACGAAAACCCTTCCATTCCACTCCAGCTTTTGGGCTGGGGAGTGTTCTCAGCATCACCATGGCAACTGAGCTCTGTGTCCTATTTCAGTGATGAGCGGGTTGCAAAACGAATTCGTTGCTAGCACTTCTTTGATTAGATAGTTCCATATGTCCAACGCAAGGCTCTATTCAAATTTCATAAGACGTTCTGGGAATTTTATTAGTGGAAGGTAGTCTGGAACCTGTTGCTATAAGAAACCGCCTAAGTTATTTGTTTAATTAGATTAAGATTAATTAGATTATCTGTAGTTGCGATGGTTTTTATAATGTATAAAAGTTTTATTTAACAAATATGTTTCGCTGAAAACAATTTTACTTAGTCTGATATTCATTTTAGTCGTCTGCCTTTAAAATACTTTTCAGTGTTCTTTTTTATTTTGGTTATTTTTTCTACATATGTAGACGTTAGTGATGGTCGTATTGATGCAACTGTATGAATGCATCGATACATGGCCTTAAGATATATCGATATTTAGTACGATACACGTGTGTACAATGCCTTGCTATGTATCGATATAAAAACCTTCTATACGCATTGTTTTCACACTTTTCCTTAATTTTTAAAACTGCATATTAGATATAATATCAAATAAGTATACATGGTCATTTTTGGCAATATTTGAATTTGTAGGGAAAATCGTGTACTGTTCACATCAGACTTTTTCTTTTATAAAACTAATACGCGAGATGATTTTATTATAATGATAATACTAATTCGACAAATTAGCTTGTGCTATATAATATATATATATATATATATATATATATTTTAAGGATTAGTAACTAGTTCTAAAAACACCAAAAATGATAAAAATTTGGAAATAACTCAATCTCAGAAAATTTATCCAAAATAGTTCAATTAAATAGAGAAAGCGTTATTGATTCAATATCGATACATCACCAAACTATTAATACGCCACATCGTGATCATTTTTGGTGATCTGAGAGAGCAAAAGTATTTTTTGTGTGTAAATTCATTATTAGTATTTGTGTAAGTAATTCTCTCTACAGTTAGTATATAATGCAATCAAATACTTATAGAATAATTCCCCAATGTCTGTGTGCATGTATGTATGTATATGTCTGTCATACTTTAAGGCACTTTCCTAATAAATAGACTTTCATTTATGTGCACTTGTGAATCGTTTTATAGAAACTTGGTTAAGAATAAACTTTTTCAAATATGTTCATTTGATGAAAGGGTACTCCAAAACAAAACGTTTCAAATGCCAGCTGATGAAAAATCCCATTTTACGATCAGACAGGGACTTGAAATTTGGAGTGTAGGTCAGGAAGAACGAACAGGTCATGAATGACCTTTGAAGTTGCTTTGCATTTTGCAATGCTGAATCTACCATCCAACTGCAAAGTTTTCCATCAATCATATTGTTAAATAGAATTTGAAATGACCTACTATTTGAATGGCATTAACATTGAAGGTAGTGAAAGTTTTTCATTTTTATTGTAACTTTTCCATTTCTTGTTTCACAAATTGTTCTTCTTTGTGAAATATTATTTTTATAACCCGGCAGTATTTAGTTGATGAAGTAGATTGATTTTGCGAGACAACGTCAGTTTGATTTTCAGCAACGACTTTTGTTAATTTGTCAACGGTACCGTACATATGAAAAATAAAAATCTGATGTGGGCAGCACATGACTTTCCTTATATAATGCAATGAATTTACTACTTTTACAGTAAAAAACATATATTTTTATATTAGTTATTTATATTCTTTCCAAGATATTGAATTTTCGTCAATGAGTCGTCATTTTCCATGTCGTCATCGTCAATGAGTCGTCATTGATTTAGCTTCATTTTTACCCATTTGGCGAGTTTTTCGTTAATTTAGCAACATTTAAAAATGTCGCCAAGTTGGCGACATTCCACCAAATTCGTCGCCAAAATCTCGCAAGCATTATGGACGAAGAAATAATTTATTCTTACAGCAGATAAATGACTATTGGCGTTCAAATACAAAAGTATTACTCAAAGTATCTTTTTCCATGAATGGAACAAACTAGATTCACGAGAATGATGTCACCAAATTTATCGCATGGTATTGCATATGTAAAGTGAACATGTTTCTTAATAGGAAATATTTTTTTTTATTTTATATGGTTTTTTGATAATTTTTTTTTAAATGTGCAATATCTCGAGAACGGTTCATGTTAGCGTTCTAAAATTTATGTCAATCGTTTTCTAATGAAAAATTACATAAGAAATGTCTATTTGCGTAACTTTATTAGCGGTTTTGATTTTTTGACGATTTTTTCAAAATTTCACTCAAACATTTAGGGGGATTCTAAACATTCGATTGCGTATAAAAACAATAGGCTTCCAGTGTTTACGGATTGTGATTTTTGTACCAAATTTCGTTCGAATCGGTCTATTCGTTCGTCAGTTATCGTCTCCACAGACTCACTGACACACACACAGACATCACTTCAAAAATGTTTGATTCGTGATCAGGGATGCTTGAAACGTGCTCTCCCGTCGAAAACTCGAATTCAAATTTTCGACCCCGTCACAATACTTTCCTTATACATTATGTATATAAGGAAAGTAAAAATGTGTCATCATGTTCCATATCTTCAAAAAGTTGTTTGTACTGATTTTGTCCCGCTGCGCCATCACAGGTCCAGTTAAATAAGATCTCGAAGTTGTTAAAACTTTTATATGCTCCACTACCTACCTCATTTCCTTTTGTACATATATGGTCCACCAGTGGTTGTAGCCTAACTTCAGCAGAAATTTCATTAATGATGATATTATCAAAATAACACTATTTTATTTTATTTTGATAATTTAATATGATTTGGATAAATATCAGCATTAAGACTTTTATTTGTCTACTTAATAGCAACATACAGCTTTTTTCGTCATTTTAGTGTAGTCATCATACATAGAGCTATAAGTCTTCCGGTGTATTGTTTTACTTTCTTTACATACATAATGTATAAGGAAAGTATTGTGACGGGGTCAAAAATTCGAATTCGAGTTTTCAACGGGAAAGCACGTTTCAAGCATCCCTGATCACGAACCGAACATTTTTGAAGTGATGTCTGTGTGTGTGTCAGTGAGTCTGTGGAAACGATATCTCACGAACGAATGGAGCGATTCGAATGAAATTTGGTACAAAAATCACAATCCGTGAATACTAGAAGCGTATTGTTTTAAAACACTATCGAATGTTCAGAACCCCCTAAATTTTCGAGTGAAATTTTGAAAAATCATCAAAAAATCAAAACCTTTAATAAAGTTACGCAAATAGATGTTTATGTAATTTTTCCTTATAAAACGATTGACATAAACTTTAGAACGCTAGCATGAACCGTTCTCGAGATATTGCACATTTTTCAAATAAATGTATCAAAAAATTCCATAAATTAAAAAAAAATATTAACTGTTGAGAAACATGTTCACTTTTCATATTTCATATGTAATATCATATGATAAATTTGGTGACATCATTCTCGTGGATCTAACTCGTTCCATTCACGAAAAAAGATACTTTGAGTAATACTTTTGTATTTGAACGCCAATAGTCATTTATCCGCTGTAAGAATAACTTTTTTCTCCGCCCATGACGCTTAGCGATATTTTAACGACGAATTAGCGGAATGTCGCCAACTTGGCGACATTTTTAAATGTTGCCAAATTAACGAAAATCTCCCCAAATGGATAAAAATGACGCTAAATCAAGGAAAATGACGACTAATTGAAGAAAATTCAATATCTTGGAAAGAATATAAGTATCTACTATAATAATAACATTTTTTTAACTGTAAAAGTAGTAAATTCATTGCATTATATAAAGAAAGTCATGTGCTGCCCACATCAGATTTTTTTTTTTTGCAGTTGTCGGCTTTAAAATACATCTTTTCATCTTTTCACTGTAGTTGCTCCTTGTAGTGGAAGACACGTTACATGTTTAACAATTCCCGCTGCATCTCTCTTCCCTTTTGATTCCCCCCCCCCCCCCTTTTTTTTTTTGCATATCCAAGCTGCAAAAGGCTAACTCGTCTTCGTTTGATGTCTTTACAAGGGGCGAAATTTTCTTCTTTTCGTTGTTCAACAGATTCGCTGCTGCTTGCAAAATCTTTTATTGGGTGCCCTTTAAGAGGCGAAGTTCCCCTAGTACCATTTAATATTGCTCCAATATTTGACCAATACTATATATCTTGGTATTACATTGGAAATATTTCTAATGTAGTCCCAATATTGGGCAAATATTGGTTTACATTGGCCTTCAATATTGGCTAATATTTTCATTACAATATTACGCCAATATTGATGCTACATTGGAAATATTGGTATAATATTGTAAAAAAAAGTAGCACCCAATTCCTAACACACAGCGATATAAACTACTCATCGAATAAAATAAAAATCTGCACCCAATCACTCCCATTGCAACATTTACAGTCACAAATATTGGATTCAAATTATAAACTTTCGCCCAGTATTATTTATAAAGATTTTAATAGCTTTGTTACACAACTACTGTGGATAAACTGAATATTTTTTAAATATAAAAATAGTGCCTACTTATCTGTGTCCGTTCCACTGTGGGAATAGAAGTCGTAAGCACCAAGCAGAACATGTAATCAGCGGGTAATCAGGATGTGAATAAGCCGGTGACCATGTCCGCGCGACCTCGCAAAAAACCTACTTTGTACATGCTGCCCCTCAGCTCGTCCTGCGTATAAAAACTATTAATAACCGTCGATTTAAGAAGCATAAATATTTTAAGATTTATTTTTCTAAAGTATCAATTCGATACGGAACATAAAATATTTTGACTTCCGTTTTGTTATATGGCTAGAACTGACCACTATGTGCTTTATCGATGTACTGCACATCACTATATAATATGTATATACAATATAGTTACGGGGTCAAAAATTCGAATTGGAGATTGTATGGGCATTATTCACGGTTTTGAGAATCACAGAATGCATACAACTCGAATGTTAATATTTTGAAGTTTATATATACGAAATCTCAATGCCGTCTGCGTCGTTTTACACAATGTACAGTTACGGCAGAAGTGGGGGTGGGGGGTATGGCGGTATGACGCTGCTTTCGCGTTCTTTAGGCTTTAAAAATGTGATTGGGAAGCAGTTTCATATGAGAAAGTTTACGTAGAGGTTAAGATTAGTGATTATTAGTGGCGTGGTATAGAATTTATTATAATTGCAATATGTACTGGACATGAAATAGGAATTTGGAATAATAATTATGAAAGATAAGGCGCTTTATTGGGAAAGGCCTAAAATTTCTGTTTCATATATACATATATATATATATAGTTAGCTAATTTATATCTTTATCATTTTGAACAGTCTTTTACATCAATAGATTATACAATATACAGATATGTTGATCTGATTTGCTTAGTACATACTGAAAATTGTGTCATTAATATAGATTTTTATCCTAATAATTTGTAATTAATTCCTAATGAAGCTACTATTAGTAAAAATATTAATTTTTTGGATTTAAATCTTTTTGTTGAACCTTCTAATAGAATTGTTACTAATTTATATGATTAAAAAGACTCTTTTAAAATTAATAAAATCTTACCATTTAATTCCTGCAACTCGTTTCTTTTGTTTAGAAATATAATTCTTAATCAGCTTTTTAGAATATATAGATTATCTGATAAAAAATTCCATGCTTTACATATTGATAATCTAAAAATTACCAGCAATTTATATAAATATCCCTCTTATTTTGTAAATGGTATAGTTAAAAAATTTAGAATAGCTGGATTTTCTTGAATTTTATTTATTTAATATTGCTTTAAATTTTAGCCTGACATCTCCCTTTTCTTGTTTTAATTATATTTTATTTATATATCCACTTAAACATTAGCCTTTCTATTATTGCCCCTCTTGATGGTATATTATCTCTTGTACATGTCTTTTCGTTTTCGTATTACTGTTATTTATTTCTTACGAATGGCAACAGTATATCTTATTCCTTTGTGAATGGCAACACTTGCCACTTCTTTCTGTGTTCCCGTGCTTACTAGGTTAGTGTGTTTTTTCTGTCAGTTTTTTGATATCCATTTTTCCTTTTATTTTTCTTATTTATGTATGTCGTCCAAGTAGAAATAGTTTATAGATATAATCTATCTATTTCTTCAGAAACATACATTTTTGTGTTTGCTTCTACAAAAAACTTGGACATGATTACGATTTTTGTAGAAGTGAACAATTCATGATTTAGGCTTAGAGCCTTGTCCACGTGTATAGCGTTTGTGCTTGATTTCGTTTGTTATTCTTTTTTCGATTCCATACCTTTTGTATTTTGATACTTTTCATTGACTTGTTGATTCGATATTTATTTATTTATTTATTTTTTTTATTTTTTTTTTTTTTTTCCATTTCCTTGAAGATTTGTTGATATATACTTTTATTTAGTAAGCCTGTTAGATAGTTGAATTTTCGTGTTACAGCTTCTCACTTTTCTTTCATTGGATCTTTAAACCTTTTTTTCTTATATATATATAAAGATGAATTAAAATAGAATTATTAGTATTTTATATTTAAACTCTTTGATTATTTATTTATAGCAGTTTGAGATAAAGATTTGGCATTTTCAATATAATCGTCTGCTACTGTTGTGTTTTGATTGGAATGTAGAATAAAAGATGTACTTTAAAAATGGCTCCTGAAATTGATAGATGACTCGAAGGTTACGTAAATGCGTTTTCCGAGGAAAAATATTCGAATCAAAAAATTCTAAAGCGGTGTAAAAATCGAGGTTTTTGCATTTCAAAGAAAGGTATTTTTAATATATTAAATATGAAAAGGCAAAAGCGTTTAGCTGAAGATAAAAATGAAAAAATAGCCTCAAAATCGCATTCTAAGACTGTTCGAACGCGGGTAAATATCAAGAAAGTGAAGTCTCTAACCCTAAAAGAAAATCCACCGACTCAAAGATCGATTGCACCGAAACTGGTAATGTCTTCTGCACTGTAAGTAAAATCATTCATAAAGATTTGAAGTTAAAAAAGATGTTTAAATCTAAAGTTCATCTTATTTTGCCAAAGCATATTGCGGAAAGAAAAACAAATTGTAGAAAGTTATATGAAACCCCCCTAGCTGCTTGCAAATGCAAATTTGTGGTGACACTCGATATGACATTGGTGTATTTAATTAACTGTAACAGAAAAGAGCAGTTTTCTATTGCTCAACTGACGAAAATGACCGTACGAAATGAAATGGCTTCGTCAATGTACAGAAAAGTTCCCAAAGGGATTCATGATAGTTGCAGGATTTTGTTACAACGGTAAATTAAAACTCAAAAAAGTCTCAAGTAAAGCTAAAATTAATTCACTCTACTATCAGCAGAATATTTTAGAACCAATTTTTGAAGAAGAAATTCCAGCCTTATATGGAAAGGACATCAATAAAGTTGAGCTTTATATGGACAAAACCTCTAGTCAGACGTTTAAGTCAACTGCCGCATATTTAGCAAAGAAAGAATCAGAAACAGGAATAAAATGTATCCCATTTAATGAAATACCTGTAAAATCACCTGACGATTCCATGGACTTTTACGCTTTCGGTTTGTTAAAACGAGCCTTAGTAAAACGGCATCCAAGAACACTGAACGGACTTTGAAAAACAAGTCAAGAGGAGTGGGATAAAATTGACATGACGGTGCTAAGAAAAAGTTTACTTTCATGGAAAATTCGAGCTAGAGCTATAGTCAATAATCAAGGCTATCAGACAGAAGCAAATCGCCGCAAGAAATACTGCCTTTATGCATAAAAATTAATTATCAAAATCGTTTCCATAAAGTGCAAACGACCTTCTGTATGAACCCGAGCGTCATGAAATTCACCCAGATATACAGTCCGTCTCAAAACTTTACGCACAGAATATAGATGCTCATAAAATTAAAAGGAAAAATATGAAATAAAATTTAACACTAAATAATCAAAATGTAATCGAAATGAAATGAAATAAAATAAACCCATTTTATTGTGTACAATACTAAAAATGTGTTAAAAATTACACGTTTTGAAAAGTTTGATGAAAAAAAAGACTATCTCAAAAGTTAACTTTTGTTGATGACGTTGCAATGACGTTTCTTCTGAGTGGTAGGAAAGCAAAGAGATAACTTCTGCTCGTGAATCAAAATGAATTTACGAAAGTGGAGATTTCAAGGATTTTAAAGTTAAAATCTGAAGGAAAGCCTGTTCATGAAATTACTATTACTTTAAATCGATTAAAACGTGGTATATATCAAGCACTTAGCAGGGACTACCATTTCGATAGAAAACCAAGATCTGGACGGCCTCGTGTAACGAGTGTGCAGACAGATCGACGGATTCAGAGATTGGTGTCAACACAAAACATGTCCTTACGTCAACTAAAAATAACCTCGGCGTAAAGATCTCAAAGGACACAATACATAGACGTATCAGGGAATGCAGCAACATTGTTCTGAAGAAAATGGCTCGCAAACGGTGTTTAAAAACGCGTCATAAGGAGGACAGAATGGAGTGAGCTCGAAAGTACGTGCCTTCTGGAGACAAATGGATCTCAGTAATATTCTGCGACGAGAAAAAATGGAATTTGGATGGCCCTGATGGCTGGAACTCTTATTGGCACGACCTCGGGAAAGAGGAAAAGACCCTGTTCAGAAGACAACAGGGCGGTAAATCTGTGACGGTTTGGAGGGCATTTGGTTTTTAATGGTCCGACATCCTTTGCCATTGCTCAAGGAAGACAAAATTCAATAAAGTATCAAGAAACACTTCAGCAACATTTGCTTCCATTCAATGAGCTTCTTGGTGGGTCTGAATGGGAAGTTCAGCACGACAATGCCTCCATGCACACCTCCAGTTCTACCAAATAATGGCTTTCAGAACAAAATATCCGCTAGCGAGTTTTGGACTGGCGAGTTGGTTTTTATAGCGAGTTTTGGACTGGCCATCTTTGAACCCAGACTTGAACCGTATTGAGAATGTCTGGGCTATCTTAACCCGTCAAATTTTCGACAATGGAAAGCAATATGACTCTGTTAAGGAACTTATTGGCTATTGAGGAAGCATGGTACTCCCTGCAACTAGAGATATTTCCAAAATTGATTTTGTTAATGGAAACAAGTTTGTTTGAAGTGATACGATATCATTGAAATACTATCAATAAGTAAATTCATTATGCATGTTTTATACCAGCATTTTTTGTACTGTGCTTAAACTTTTGAGACAGTCTATAACCGACTATTTTTTTTATTTTTTTTTTGTACCAAAGTCATGATAAAAAAAAATCTGATGTGAGCAGCACATGACCTTCCTTATATAATGCTATGAATTTACTACTTTTATAGAAAAAAAAAAAAAATTGTTATTTTTATAGTAGATACTTATATTCATTCTTTCCAAGATATTGAATTTTCGCCAATTAGTCGTCATTTTCATTGATTTAGTATCATTTTTATCCATTTGGCGAGATTTTCGTTAATTTGGCAACATTATTCTTCGCCAAAATCTCGCCAAGCGTTATGGACGGAGAAATAAGTTATTCTTGTAGCAGATAAATGACTATTGCCGTTCAAATACAAAAGTATTATTCAAAGTATCTCTTCTCATGAATGGAACGAGCTAGATCCACGAGAATGGTGTCACCCAATTTATCGCATGATATTACATATGAAAAGTGAGCACATTTCTCAACAGTTAATATTTTTTTTTGAATTTATGGGATTTTTTGATAAATTTATTTGAAAAATGTGCAATATCTCGAGAATGGTTCATGCTAGCGTTCTAAAGTTTATGTCAATCGTTTTTTACGGAAAAATTACATAAGAAATGTCTATTTACGTAACTTTATTAAAGGTATTGATTTTTTGATGATTTTTTCAAAATTTCACTCGAAAATTTAGGAGGGGTTCTGAACATTTGATTGCGTTTAAAAACAATAGGCTTCCAGTATTCTTGGATTGTGATTTTTGTACCAAATTTCATTAGAATCGCACCATTCGTTCGTGAGATATCGTCTCCACAGACTCGCTAACACACACATACACAGAGATCATCTCAAAAATGTTTGATTCGTGATCAGGGATGCTTTCTCCCGTTGAAAACTCGAATTCGAATTTTCGACCCCGTCACAATACTTTCCTTATACATTATGTATATAAGGAAAGTAAAAATTATTTGTACATTTTGATATGGCTTGTATAAAAGGATTTGCAGTATCTAATGAACGAATAATGTCACTTTGTTTTATTTTATATTGTTCTCTAGTAATCCCCATTTTCCAGTTGTGCTTAAAAACTTATGAGACGGACTTCATTAACCATTGCACATTCCGGCTATACGTAATCTTTCCCCTCTCCTTCAAAACAATGTCGGGGCGATTTCAATCTGCTCCAGTCTCCTAGGATATATCTACGTGTATTTTAGCTCGGGTGCAATTTGTAGTATATTAGAATTAATATGAGTGTAACAACAGTATGCAGGAACCAGGGTCCGAACCTGGCTCACCTGGATTTCAATAAAGTGAATGATTTTGTTACAAAACACAGTTTGGACTATACTATTGCGATGATGTCGGGGTGACCTCAATTCCTTCTGGCATTCACCGCACCATGTTTTAGCTGGTTTGTTTGCTGACCATGTTTTTGGTGCAATGTGTAGTGTTATCAATAATTTGAGCTCGCCAACAATCGGCTGAAACCATTGTCCGAACCTAACCTTCTGGATTTCTATGGAGTTTATTAATTTGTCACAGAACACAGTTTTAGAAACTCCTCTACACTATTCCGATGATGCAAGGATATTTTTTTACGGCCTTTTACAGTAAACTTCCGTTAATTCGGAATGCAATTGTTCGGCATACCTGATAGTCCGACACGTCTCTCGAACGGCATTCGGAACTGTTCGGCTGTACTATGATATTCATTCATTATAATAGGTAAAGGATTTAATATTTAGATTTCTGTTCATTGAAATTTACCTAATAATTTTAAAATTAATTTACATGTTTTTTCACATACTGTACAGTGTAATCCAGTCTGTAATGTTTTAGGTAAATAAATATCACATTTATTATCCATTATTTTGTTTTGAATTAATTTTTCAATTTTTTAGCCCATTTTACATTTTAGCTTGACATTCAATAATCCGACAAATTTGGTAATCCGATACCGCCGACGTCCGGAACGCGGCCGGGTTATCGGAAGTTTATTGTATTTAAGACTGCCATTATGATTTTAAGAATCCCCCCCCCCCTTTTTTTTTTAAAAGCGCACGAAGAAATGGTTGCTTTTTTGTGTATCGATTTCTCGCAATCTTCACTTGCACGCGACCTTTCCCTTTTCTTGGAATTTAATCATATTTATCTGAAAAGCTTGTGTACTGCAGCGTACTTTCATCCCCGGTCTGTTGCACCAAGCCGCTTCATTTGCTCCCCCTATTTCCCTGGAAAAGCGTCGCTCCAGTGATCTACTTTACTTAATTAGAATAATTGTGTAAGCGGCCTGGTCAATTACGATTTCTTTATGCCATCGTTGGCACATGCTTTATTTAAAGCTTTTAAACGGCGTATCCTTTTTGTATATGTGTTGACTCGGCTGGCACCCGGCCATCTTTTAATGCATAATTTCATCGTGTTTTTCGTGGGATGTGTCGGCGGTGTCCATTTAAAGTATGGAACCTTTATGTAACTCTGCGGGCAATTTTGCGATTGTTATCCCGAAAGGCTTGAACCAAATTGATTTTTTGGATCATTTAATAGTCACGTTCTAGACGCCACCGCCTGACGTAACAAGATTCTATGGATAGTAACGAATAAAGTGATATTGAGTAGATTGTTAATTAAGTGATATTAAGCAGATTTTTTGGATCATTTAATAGCCACGTTCTAGACATCACCGCCGGATGTAACAAGATTCTATAAATAGTAATTAATTAACTGATATTAAGATATTAAGCAGATTGTTAATTAAATGATATTAAGCAGATTGTTAAGTGATAAAGCATATTTTTTGGATCATTTAATAGTCACGTTTTAGACGTCACCGCCGGACGTAACAAGAATCTATGAATGGTAACGAATTAACTGATATTAAGCAGATTGTTAATTAAGTGAAAGCAGATTTTTTGGATCATTTAATAGTCACGTTTTAGACGTCACCGCCGGACGTAACAAGAATCAATGAATAGTAACGAATTAACTGATAGTAGATTGTTAATTAAGTGATATTAAGCAGATTGTTAATTAAGTGATAAAGCATATTTTTTGGATCATTTAATAGTCACGTTTTAGACCTCACCACCGGACGTAACAAGAATCTATGAATAGTAACCAATTAACTGATATTAAGGAGATTGTTAATTAAGTGATAAAGCATATTTTTTTGGATCATTTAATAGTCACGTTATAGACGTCACGGCGGGACGTAACAAGAATCTATGAATAGTAACGAATTAAGTGATATTAAGCAGATTGTTTGGATTAATAATTTTATTTATTTATTTATTTATTTTATTTTATTTTTTGTATACTATTGTATAAAGTAGTATTTACCTGAAATTTTCGAATTCGAAATTTTGACGGATAAGCATGTTTAAGCCTCAAGAACCCATTTCGTCAAAACCCAATGTGAGATGTGAACACAATGACTTACGAATGAATGCACCTACCGTTATCAAATTTTATATGTAGATAATGGACGTGCATAGCAAATGGCACGGGGACACTTGCAGGTAGTCTTTCAGGACTTTTTGGCCCGGGGGGGGAGGCGAATGAAACTTTAGGGGGGCAAGTTTTTAACTGCCCTATATAAATATAGTATTTAAATGATGTTACATAAATAGAAACTAAGTAAATATAAAATGTCTCCCAGGGAGGGGGGGGGGCGAATAATCTTCTCCGGGGAACTTTGCCCCCCCCCCCCTTCCCTGATGTATGCTTGATAGAAACACTGGGCACTTACCTTCCTCTAGAAGTTCAAGGTCACAGAGGGAGGCATAAGGTAGTCGATGTTGTACGTCTTATCCTTGAGTTTGCCTTCTCCTGGAAACAGTTCTATGGTCGCCCTTAATGTAGATACATTATGTGAAAAGATAGAACTAAATACAATTTTAATAATACTCATGATTAGAATTTGAATTATAGGGATTTTAAGATTTTCATAGCATTACTCCTTATTAAAAAATAATGGTATTTATTGGTACTATAATACCTTTGTCTTTAATAACCCTATTGTTTAGTATGTGAGGGATTAATAATCTGAAGTAGGCAGTAGGTTAATGTCATCAAAATATTTCAAAAATATAAAGGCAACCAAAAATTGGCTATTATTAAAAGTCTTTGATTAAAATCTCCATCAACGACGTATACAAAAACTTGCTTCCGGGCATGGTAGAAATGTCCGAAAACGCTATGGTTATGAACTTTTGTGCACGTCGTGGATGGAGATTTTAATCAAAGATTTTTAATAATGGCCAATTTTTGGTTGTCTTTATATTTTTAAAGTGTTGATGAATTGACGTGTTTCCCATTCAATTTTATTAAAAATATGCCTTAAAGCGCCACAGTTGTGAATTTCTGTGTACGACGTTGATGGAGATATTAATTAAAGACTTTTTTTTTTTATTAATAGCCAATTTTTGGTTGTTTTTATATTTTTAAAGTGTTGATGATTCGACGTGTTTTCCATACAATTTTATTATGGCATCAAAATAGTTTATAATAACAAAGGTAAGCTAAATACATCCAATGTTTCGACGTCACTAAACTGTTGCCAATTTCGGTTTCAGACACAAAACGAGTGCTCTTCAAAATAAAAGAAATAAAGTAGTTACTCTATAAAAGCAAGAAAATGTCAGTAGACACATGCTTTTATTATTATTTTTTGAAAACAAGTATTGTAGTTTTTAGAAAATTAAGGGAAGTCCTTAGCACCTCCATAACTTTGCAAGAAAAGGTCCATGAGTGAACGCGTTAAGTTTATCTATAGTAGAGTGACCGTGCCCGATCGAATAAAAGAGATTGCAACGTCCCTAGCGGAAAATTAAACTAGGAAAACAAACTTGCCAACTAAGTGAGGTAGACAAAAAAAATCCAATTACACAGTTGAAGACTCAGCCCGTCCGACTCGTCCGAGGACGTGAGCAGCTATTTGGGCGGCCGGACCAATTACACAGTTGTAACGCATTGTCTAATAAGTGCGAATCAACACTAATAATGCACGAAACTCGTATGTCTATGGCAATAAATAAAAAAGTCAAAGAATCTTTTAGTCGTGAGCCGAGTAGTGTAGTATCAAAGTAAGAGGAAGTTCAAGGGTCAGGCCTAATAACAAAGTCTACGTTTATTCAAATCGCATAATCTTGCGTTACTACACAAGCTAGCTGCTGTAGATATATGTAGCTAAACATATATACATGGTTTGTTTGTAGGGTTGAAAAAACTTAAGAATTTCTCAATGGAAACATCAATAGTGACAAGTTTTTCTATTGTATGTCGTTCGACTTTCACCTTCCGTAGGTCATATACTAAAACATTAACAATTCACTTTCTGACACAAGATGATTAGATAATTTTGTGCTTATGAACGGTCGTGCACATGCCCAATATTAAAAGCATAAATCACCGGTATAAAACTTTTGTGACAAAAGCCGTCACACACACAGATTGACACAACTGCGTAACCTTTAACACCGAAGTCGTCTTTTTAACTAAGACATTCATTTGGATGACCGCCATACTATAACCAGATCTACTCGTCTCCAGACCCAACTAAGATCCAAGAATTGCTGATCTGAATGATGTTTCCAATGTGAACTCCTTAAATACACGGGGATCGGCATCTACTGGAATACTGCAATGTCCGGGGTCCACCCCTAAATATGCAAATGAGTTTGTGTACGCGTTGGATATTCAATTTGCATAAGACTTCTACTGAAAGAACGACATGAGTCACTCCCGAGAACGAAGTAAGTGATTCAAAAATAAAGTTGTGTTTCTGAACGTCGTTTAAGTGAATCATGAATTTTTTTTACATTCTTTCAGCAATCAGACCCTGTAAGACGGTGACACTTGCAATGCTTGTCAAAGTACGCCGTTATATTCTTTCTCGAATTCTAAGAATGCATGTTGCTAATGAAGGGAATTTTGAATAAAATGTACCTTATATTCTTGTACATGTAAGTGTTATAGCATCTCTGAATAGGACAGCCATTCGCGAATAAATTTTGTCAAACAAATGTCTCTTCCGTAATAGTTCTAGAATCGATTTCTACTCATAAGACAATGCTCTACAACTTCTTAATTTGCTTTTATAGTCTACCCAGCTTTATTGTAGAGTTCGCTATTCTAACTTTTTAAATGATCAGCTAGGGGGTGCTGCAATCACTTTCATTATATGGGGCATGGTCGCTTTACTATAGATACACCAAATGTGTACACTCATGAACATTTCCTTACAAAGTTATTGGGATGCCTATAATGGCAACACTGTAAAGGAACGTAAAAGTGAAAGGATTGCTTTGTCTCTTATAAATGCTACTAATAGTAACACCTTTAAATACATAATTTTATTTTCATCTTATTTTCCTCTGCATTTTTCAAAAGAACTCCTCCCCATCCCCTGCTAAACTCATTAGCTTCACAGAAAATTGTGTTAAATGCATTTGTCAAATTATTCCATTATCTTTTAGAGCCTCCGCCATTAGTTTTCATACCCTTGTTGAGTTGATCAAAAGGGATTGTCTGCTGAATAATAAGTATTGCTTTACAGCTTCCGATAAACATCCTGGGAGGCTTTATTGTGGACATAACTTATTTTCGTCAATTCTATTTATTTTGTCACGCGTAAGGGAATATTGACAGAAGGAAGCGTGTGAAAGACACCCTATTCAATAAATATGGATCAATTGTGTTTGTTTTATAAAATAATTTGCTTATAAAATAATTATGGAGCAATGCTAAAGGCTTGTCAAGGATTTTTGTGCCCTTCCATTGCCTTATGGAGGGAGAGGTGGATTGCCCTTACCGGCTTACTTTGCTTACTTTCACTCGAAATATCTTCTAAAAAACTATGACAGATAGATATAAGCAACAAACGACGAAAATGTTCAATAGTAATCCAATTTATAGTAGATCAATAATTTGTTTTTACGAAGCTCTTATAGTTTTCGAGCAATCGTCTTGTCGAGTGAAAGAAGATTGAAAATTTTCCGTTTTTAAAGTCTGTAATGCTTATATATACCGAAAACTAAATTTGCTAGTTATGAACAGTAGGTTGTATAGTAATGTGTATCCCTTGAACACCCTTACAACTTGTAACGCCTGACTAACTCGGGGGCGTGTGGGACAGCTGCGCCTTCCACCGTCAGAGGGGTCCCCATATTAAACAGTTGTAACATTGAAAAATTGATGACTACTTCTAAAAAATTATCTGTGCCATCAGAATATGTTTGTCCAGCAAAACGATTCATTTGCGCATATATAATAGTGATTATCGCACACTAATTTAAGGTCTAAAGCATGTTGACTTCTTGGCTATGATGAGAAAATTGCCAATAATTTAAATTCCATTACAATATTTAAAAACTTCATGTTGTATATATTTTTCTTGAATCAAATTATGTTTTAAAAATTTGTTCATTACACATATGTTGAGAGGTGAAGGAGCCTTTCTTTCAGGCATACATCCGGGGAGACATTTCATATTAATTTAGTTTCTATTTATGTGACAGCATTTAGATATATTTATATAGGGCGAATAGAAAACTTGCCATGCTAAAGTTTCATTCGCCCCCTGGCTAAAAAGTCCTAAAAAACTGCCTGTGAAGGAGGCATCCGTGGAATGTTTCCCCTGAGCTCCAGGGCCTAGTGAGGCTAAGTTGGGCCCTGCATAATTGGATTTTCAACCGGGTTCTAAGTTTCCGAAATATAGTGGTATAACTTCGATAGCTTAAAAATTTGAAAAGGGACTCTTATTTTGATTACCATAGGCCCAGATCTGTTGTAAACGAAATAAATGAGATTGAAAACAACGAATAAACTTATTGAATTTTATTGAAGTTTTATTTTGCAAGATTCTATTCACTCAAAACCATTTCGGCACCATTGGACTGAAGCCACCACCGATTTTTTTTTTTATATATATTTTTGAAAATATTCTAAAAATAAGTTTGCATGTAATTCCCATTGGATTTTACCGTATTATATTATATATACAAATAATCTGTTACATAAAATGGACAGACGCATATCTGATTGCTCGCCAACGCAAATGATGTGTCGTATATTGACTGTCCTATATCTGTTAATATCGGACACAGTTTCACATGTGAAGATAATTAATTTTCGGTGTAATAAATTGGATAATACATTTTTCTTCGCCAAATTTCTTATTCGTTCCTGTATTTCGTCGTCTTCTTTTCCCTACAATACATAGTACATATCATACATCAAAATCTCACTCTCTCTACCCCACTATCTTTCTCTCTCTGTCATTTGGGTAAAATTCATACTTTTCTCAACAACTAAGTGTACTTGACTTTTCGTCATAATCCTATATTAATCCTATGTAAAAGTCATAATTAAGTTATTAAGTAACGTTTCTAAATATAGGGGAAACTCTTTTACCTAGGGCCAGCTATTTTTCAACTTTAATAATATAACTAAGAACAAACATTCAATAAACAAAAATAGTTTGTACTGTTTAAGTCTTTTATTCCCTTTAACTGAAATCAGTTTAAGGCTTGATTTTTTTTTCTTTCTAAAAGATATTAAATATTTAAAAAAATTTCACAAATGGCCCTACGTACAATGGAAGTGTTGTACCTATACTTATTTCCAATGTTATTCACTCTGATTCATATGCTGCCACCGTTTTTGAAGTTTGGGAACATTTGGGATGACCGTTGCTAAATGTTTATTCATTAGTTTAATTCACTCAACTGTTACGGACTTCAAAATGGTTCTAGTCTGAATCCATGTGTGTATGGTGATTATTTGACTCGGTAAGGGATGCACTGAATTTGCTATTTAGTGAAATTTAACAGTTACCAACTAACAATATATATGTTTGGGTTCAAACAGACACTGAATGTTAATAGACACTCTCCTGATGAAACATTTATTTAACACCAGTAACAACTTGCCATTTAGTAAATTTTAACATTTACTAACTCAGCAGTATATGTTTGGGTTCAAACAGACCTTGAATGTTAAAAGGCACTCTCTTGATGAAACATTTAATTAACATTTGACATTACTATTTTTAATCGATTTTTCTTTTGTTAATTATTGATCCGATGTGCATCGTAAAATTTTTATTTTGTACATTTTCATTTTTTTTTACCTGATTGAGCTTTTTGTCATTCTTAATCTCCCCCTCCCCCAAGTTGATGTTGGTGAGTGATCAGCCGGATGCGTATTCTTGGCACTTCTGGGAAATATATAGATATTTGCGTCCCTCTTACCCGAAAAAAATATGAGGTCAAGGGTATTTATATCCATTGAGATCCATATACATTTTGTTCCCTAGGTAATTGTCTATTAGCAGATTCATTTGTAGCCGTTTTAATTAAAAAAGCCATTGCTGCTTTTATTTTATTTTTTAGCAATAATCGACCATTTTTTTTTATGTATGCCATTTCATCTTTTGTTTAATAGTTTATTAATGGGATTTTTGATCATTTAGGATGTAAATTACGAACGTAAATAATCTTTTTTTTCCTTTTCTCCCTTTAATTTCAAAATGTTTTCACATGCGCTCTTCTTTAAACTCGATGATTTGCGGTAATTTTCTGATTGCAGCTAACTATTTGTTTATCGGGTAATTTGAGCCCCTTCCGTTATTCTTTGTATAATTAATTTTCGAATTTCTGCCTCTTTATTTTCCGTACAATATCTGGAAATATTGTAACTGGGTCGAAAATTCGAAATCCAAGTTTTTGGCAAATTTACATTGTTTTAGTATCCCAGAGCACTAAAACTATTTGTAGCATCGTCCGTATGTGTAAGTGCTCTTCAATCTGATTTGAAACGATAGATCGGTTTTTCAAAAAATTTGACATCTGTAACTTATGTGTTGACTTGAATCTATATTTAAATATTGATGTAAATAAAATAAATTTAATGCTTCTCTTATCCTTTTGTATAAGCCGTTTTCAAGATATTTCCGTTTTTACTTACCCTTCAAGTAATTGTAATATATAGTTGTTATAGGTTAAAAATCTGACCAAGATTATACTGCGTTTTTGACATCCTTGGATTCCAATGAACCTTTTCTTTTTTATTTATGTTTGTAGGCAGTATCTATAGAAGAAATAAATATCTATCGTAATGTATCGATAAAAGCGAGCTAGTTAAATGAACTTGTGCATGTTATTTCAATGCTTTTCAGTAAGATCATACCAGGGCACAGTCGCAATAGTCGTAAGTTATTTTCTTTTTCTATTTTTTTCTGATGTGGGTAGCACATGACTTTCCTTATATAAGCAATGAATTTACTACTTTTACAGTAAAATAATAGGTTATTCTTAGATACTTATATCCTTTCCAAGATATGGAATTTTCTTCAATTAGTCAACATTTTAATTGATTTAGCGTCACTTTTATCCATTTGGCCAGATTTTCGTTAATTTGGCAAAATTTAAAAAAATCGCCAAGTTGGCGATATTCCGCCAAATTCGTCACCAAAATCTCACCAAGCGTTATGATCGAAGAAATAAGTTATTCTTATAGCAGATAAATGACTATTGGCTTTCAAATAAAAGTATTACTAAATATCTTTTCTCATGAATGGAACGAGATAGATCCACGAGAATGATGTCACCCAATTTATCGCATGATATTACATATGAAAAGTGAATATGTTTCTCAACAGTTAATATTTTTTTTCAATTTATGGGATTTTTTGATAAACTTATTTGAAAAATGTACAATATCTCGAGAGCGATTCATGCTAGCGCTTGTCAATCGTTTTTTAAGGAAAAATTACATAAGTAATTACTACTTGCGTAACTTTATTAACGGTTTTAATTTTTTGATGATTTTTTTTTAAATTTCACTCGAAAATTTAGGGGGGGGGGGTTCTGAACATTCGGTTGCGTATAAAAACAATAGGCTTCCAGTGTTCATGGATTGTAATTTTTGTACCAAATTTCGTTCGAATCGGTCCATTAGTTCGTCAGTTATCGTCTCCACAGACTCACTGACATACACACAGACATCATCTCAAAAACGCCCGATTCGTATTCAGGGATGCTTAAAACGTGCTCTCCCGTCGAGAATTCGAATTGTCGACTCCGTCACAAATTTCCTTATGCATTATATGTATGTAAGGAAAGTCATAATTGTATTAGAATATGTCAGAGAAATAACCATTGCAAAATACTTTTGTATTTAAAAGAGAGCATTATAATTTATAGGACGTTGTGCCGTTTTTTAGATATCGGACGTTTTTGATATAAAACAAAAAAATCTGATGTGGTCAGCACATGACTTTTCTTATATAATGTAATGAATTTACTACTTTTACAGTTACAAAAAATGTTATTCTTATAGTAGATACTTATTCTTTCCAAGATATTGAATTTTCTTCAATGAGTCGTAATTTTGATTGATTTAGCATCATTTTTATCCATTTCGCGAGATTTTCGTTAATTTGACAACATTTCAAAAATCGCCAAGTTGGCGACATTCCGCTAAATTCGTCGCCAAAATCTCGCCAAGCGTTATGGACGGAGAAATAAGCTATTCTTACAGCAGATAAATGACTATTAGCGTTCAAATACAAAAGTATTACTCAAAATATCTTTTCTCGTGAATGGAACGAGTTAGTTCCATGAGAATGATGTCACCAAATTTATCGCATGGTATTACATATGAAAAGTGAACATGTTTCTAAACAGTTAATATTTTTTTTTAATTAATGGGATTTTTTGATAAATTTATTTGAAACATGTTCAATATCTCGAGAACGGTTCATGCCAGCATTCTAAAGTTTATGTCAATCGTTTTCTAAATCGCTTTCGTCCATTCGTTCGTCAGATATCGTCTCCACAGACTCACTGACACACACTCACAGACATCACTTGTTCGATTCTTGGCCAGGGATTCTTGAAGCGTGCTCTCCCATCGAAAACACGAATTCAAATTTTCGACCCAGTCACAATACTTTCCTTATACATTATGTATATAAGGAAAGTAAAAATTACAGAAAAAAATCAAGAATGACTTTAGTGCTGTGAAACCGATGCAGATTTGTGTGAATAATATTTTTCTTTATGGATGGTTTGTCTTTAGACATTTTCAAAACAGTTCACAGTTAAAATATTGAATCTCAACAATTTTTTAAAATATTAAAATATCAGAATTATAACCACTCTATTTCAAAATCTAAAAATCTGATCCAAAATCCAAATATATGTCCTGTTAGAACTTTCACAGAGCTACAAAATATTTCTTATAGTTCATAGGTAACACTTTTAGTTTTCTAGATATAAACACTACAGATTTTAAAAACAAAAAATTTTCATGCATGACTTTGACGAGGTCATTCCTCAAAAGCTATAATAGCTTTGTAAAAACAAATCATGAATCTAGAAACTGGATTTCATAATAACTTTTTAGGTGTTTTTTTTTCTTCTTTTTTTTTAATTTTAAAATATTGAAATTGTTTTCGTATATGCATACATATGACCACATTTCTGACAAATCTGACAAAACAAGTAAAAATTGTTTCCATTTTTATTTATTAGCTTCTTATATAGATGTCCAAAGTATTTATATGTTTTGTAATGCTCCGATTTCAGCATGGTAGACAACTGTAGATGTTGTTCACATCAAAAATTAAAATATGCTCATTTATAAAATAAATAGATGCTTTTTTTATTACATTTAGTCAGGAATGAAACAAAGCAAACGAGCCAGCTTTGTTTTGGAATTATTATAAGCTATTCCCTCAAGCAAGGAATACGATTTTTATGAAATTTTGTATTTGTTGTGGGCAAACATTTTTGCAATACCATTGTTTTATCAAAAAATTTTTTGAAGCATCTATTTCTCATGATCTATTATATATATAGTTTATATAATAGCTGATACGGATTCAGCATCAAATTTCGAAAGTGGTAGGGGCATTCACTAAGAATTTCCATTTTCGGTTCTTTTTCCATATACAGTTAAAAAATTTTTTAATTTCCTTGAAACATCTATTTTTCAAGATTGGTTATAATTAGAGTATAGATAATAACTGATTGGATTTCACTGATTGAAAGTTCTTTGGCTAGTGGGTAAGGAGTCACTAAGAATTTCCACTTCCCGTTATGAATATGTCACTGTTATGGAACTGTTTTTGAAAATTCATATGACTGTACGAAATAAGTGTGCAAAATAGTATGAAAATGCTTAATAGTTCTGTTGAAAATGAAGTGTATGCATCACTTGCTACCATATGCAGGTTTCTTCATAAATTTCTAGTATTTTACTAGGCTGCTACAATAAGCTTCTTGATTTTCAGTGCTTTTGTGTCTAAAGACTAATTTTTGTTAATATTTTGCATGTAATATCAGAATATTAAATAGTTAGAAAATATTGCACTGGATATATTTATATTTTGACGCATTCACATCATGAAATTTTGAGTTGACAAGTAAAACTTGAATTTATTTAAAAACTACAAATTCAGTGCTATCTTTGAAATGAAGCTGATACTTCAAAACTGTAAAAATTAAAGTTGTTTAAATTATTTTTCTTTCTATTCTAGTTCGGCTGCATGATAGTATTCAAGAAGAAGGATACCACTATTTAATATTTGATTTGTAAGTATTTCCGTATTATCTTGTTCTTTTTAATGGTGTTTTACTTGAGTCAAGTGTGCATTTACGTGCATAACTTTTAAAAGTCAAAATATTCCTTTCATAAAAATTGTTTGAAGTGTTCCCCCCCCCCCCCCCTCCTTTTTTTTTTATAAATGATGTTTAGAAAAATAATTGCACAACGTTTAGAAACAAACAAATTTTGAGGGTTTTTAGTACTTTATGTGCATAATTTAAAAATATTATTAAAATAGAGTTTGAGATAATTTGCATTCACTATTTTAAAACATTTTCTTGTTCAAAAGAAAGAATTTTGTATATAATTTCATAAATTTTTATTATTGTTCCAAATTTTGTTTTTATTTGTCTTTCAAAAGGATGAAAGTACATGTTTATAGTGTTTTCAGATTTTTTTTTATATATATATAAGATCTGACTTTGAAACAATTTGCTTTTTCCTCCTCATATAAGATTTTTAAACTCAAAATATTATAAAATACAAACTTGCATTTATAAAAAAGAATATATTGGTTTTATTTATATAAAAAATATATATCTAGTACCTGTTTTTTAATGCCTGTTACCAATCTATTTAAATTAGCAAAGTTATTTGAATGAATTAACACTAGTTTATAGCAAGCATTTTATTTACTTGCATGTCTCTTAGCATCTTGTCATATGAAGTCTGTTTTAAGTAGTGGTAATATTGAAAACACAACCATGTAGTTCACACACACTCACACATACAAAAAAAGACCAAAAAAAAAACAATAGTATACAAAATTTTATATTAACAAATATAATTTTCTGCTACATGTTACTTCTATAACTTTCTTTTATAAATTTTTACTTATCAGTATGAATGAATCATATTTTTGTATGTATCAAAATCTTGTTAAAATGTATCAAAATATAAATATCTTAAAATGTATCAAAATATTTAAGAAAATCCAAGTATACTGCCTCAATTCAATTTTTTGAAATTATATTCATGCTTGCATGTATAAAAATTATAAGATTCTATGCATATTTTATTTTAGCCACATAGTTTAACGAATGCACTGTCAGTTGCTTGCAAATTAATAATAATAACAAAGGATACTTTAAATATATTGTGCTCATGTCTGATACTTTAATACTTTGTGTTTCAAACATGGCTAACTGTTAAATACATTTTCACATAATATCTCCAATGTTATATTTATTGACAGTTGTAATTTTTGTGTAATATCTGGTTTTAAAATTTATGGATAAATGTCTGAAAGCAAATTTTCATCTGAAAAAGGACAGTTTTCTAATGATTGATAATCAAAATTTGGGTCTTCTAATGTTACTTTTTCTGAACAAATCCATAGCAGTGTTTTTCTCTAAAATTCCTTTATTAAAATTTTTATTTTGAAATATGTATTTTAGTGGTGAACTGATAAAAAAAATGTTATAGCTATTTCTTTAATTCCATATAAAAATAAAAAATAAAAATATGTATATAATAAGAGGAATTTATCCTTTATTTTTAACTTATTTGAACAGAGTTACCGGTGGTGAATTGTTTGAAGACATTGTAGCCAGAGAATATTATAGTGAAGCTGATGCAAGGTATGCTTAGTTGTTTTCAGATATATATTATTTTGCTGCATGTATGTTATAATAATAAAATCTATAATAATAAATGAAGATGTTTCTTTGTTCATGGACAGTGTTGTGGAAAGATATGTTACTTATAGCTATAGAATTCGGCATAAGGACATCTCAGCTTGGGCAATTATGCACCTCATCAATATTTTTTTTAAATTCATTTTTTTTTAGTTATTTAATGTTGAAGTGGGATTTTGAACACTTTTCTCACAAAACAATTTTTTAGCAATCAAAAATATTTCTTATATGTTTCCATCATAGCACCATTGAAAAAATAAAAGAAAGCTTTTCCCAACAAGCTTTAAACAGAATCCATAAGACAATAAGTTTATATTTAAAATAATTTTTGAAAATATCTAAAGAAAAAAAAAGAAAACCATTTTTTTTTTCAGCATTTGCAACTACATTTATATTTTAACACTTTACAACAAAGTTGAAAAGTGTTTATGACTTTGTTCATTCTGTCTGTCCGTTAACATGATAACGGCCATAAAAATGTCTTAATCAAAATGAAATTTTAGTATGTTGTTCAGGCGGTCTGTAGGACCTATGGGAATATAAATGAATAATATCACCCAATTAGTTTTGGATTGAACCCGAGTTAAAAAAATGAAATACATTGAGCCCTATGGGACTTAATTTTTCAAACATTTTTTAAACGGATTTAAAATTCACAAATTGCTTCGAAAATATTAGGTAATATTCAAATTGTTCCATAAAATATATAAAAAAAAATTCAGCGAAATATATTCAGTAGTTTTTTAAATAAAAATTAAAATAGCAATTACACCTCTTATATGACGTGATCACGTGACCATGATATGAAAAGATCAAATGACCCACTTTAAAATGATATATGGCATCCATGTTGTCTCAAAATCGTGATTTTTTAAGTTCTTTTTAATTCATATTGAATGTTGTATCCATTCTAAAACCACTTTATTTTTCCTTAAATTCTGTGCAGCTACATACTGAAACAATGCAATTACAATATAGTTTAAATGATCATCCAAATTTGATTATTTCTACAACGAAGCCTATTTTTCACTTATGTAAAATGTAAACAGCAAAATATGTAGGATGAGTTGTATAAGAATTGCTGGATTTCTTTAACACAAAAGTATTTAGCTCATGGAGTCTGCATAGCTGATATGAATGAAATATTCATTGATTTTACAGAGAGAAGGACGATTTTTTTCGGTGAAGTTTTAAGCATAGAGTTTAATTACTTGTAGCTCCATGGTCTTAATTTTTAATAAAATTAAATTATTATAGTATTGTGATGAATGAAATGAATGGGGAATTGTTATAAATGAAATGATGTTTTTATTGAGAGATCCCGGCATGTTATTTTTTCTATGATGTCATTTGAATGAATTTCAGTTGTTTTTGATTAAGTTTTCAAATATAATAAATTATCGTAGTATTTTGATAGTTTTAAAAATTTTACCAAGGAATGTATCGCATTTTAGAGATGTTTAAACCAGGCAATTTATATTTCAATGCCGTCATTTGAATGAAGTTCATTTTTTTCGATGAAGGTTTAAGTTTTCAAATATAATAAATTAATGTAGTATTGTGATAAGTTTTAAAATATTACCGAGGAATGTATTGCATTTTAAACTTGTTTAAATAAAATTGCATTGAAGTTGGAAAGTGTTTCATAATCAATGCTTTAAGCATGATTGATCTTTCTTGTTCATGTTGTACATGCTATTTGTAAATTTTTATTGAATTTTTAAGTGAGACTGAATACATTTTTTGGATTGAGTTGGAAGAAAAACTTCTTTTCTATGGAAATTTCACATCATAAAATAAACATGCCACAATTTTCTGTACATGTTGTTTGGACTTTGTAGCTAAAAATAATTAATATTGCTAACTATTTACAGTGAATACATAAAATTATGTTATTGTTTTGTTTTATTAACCTTCTTACTCTATCAAGAATGTCACAGTACTTAACTGAAGTGTTGGTCTAATCTGCTGAGACAGTGTACAAAGCTGGTTTATTTTTAGTCAATCAATATGCTTTTTCTTTGAGTATTTGATTCATTTTTTTTTTTTAATATAGCCACTGCATACAACAGATACTTGAAAGCGTTCACCATTGCCATGTAAATAGTATTGTGCATAGAGACCTCAAGGTAAAATACAATTGATTATAGATATTATAAATATATATATTGATGGAGTTATTTTTGCAGGTATAAATGTAAAATATTTTATGCATTTTTGTTGTCCTATTTTCTTTGATAATTTGATTAATAAATATATAACTCCAATTAATCCTAAATGCTCTTCACAAAGTGATAAATTTTCCATTCTCTATTGTGTAGCTAGTGTTTTCTCAAGCTGTTATTTACTAATATATCAGAGATATATCCAGGTTTTATTCACAAGTTTCAATTTTATCATAAAAGTAAAAATAAATAAGTAGATAGATATTTGTAATAACGATAAATTTGATACTAGTAAACAAACCATGATAAACCAAAATATTTTCTCCATTTTTAAATCAAAAGAGGGTTCTCTACAAATAGAGAAAATGAAGACTATAACTCATTTTAAGATCTTAATGGTTCATTTTCTGATACTTTTTCCGAAATACTTAACTTTGTCCTAAGTTTTTTAAACACAATTACTTTGAGAATAATACTAATAATTTTATGATAAATTTCAACAGTTTTGGTAAATGATAAGTTTTGACATACAGAGGTTTTGTAAATTTAGTATGCAAATCTAATAAACCCACATACTCTAATTCTATTGAATTTTAAATGCATCGTTAAAAAAAGTTAACTGATCATTGTATGTTGAAAATATTATTAATAGTATATGAAGTAATTTAACAAAACTGTAATGTCAGCGGGTAACTATTATAGCCAGTATTTCTTTTTTTCAGAAGTAACTAATGGTATTTCTGTTACTTAATAATAAAGTAAGGGTAATTTGTTAGTTACATTTGTAAAAGAATATGACTTAAGCATAATATCAGGTATATGGTTAAAAATGAGTTTTAAATATTGCATCTATTTATACAATTAATTTGCTTTCTATGGCTGTAAAGTTAGATTTCTTGAATAATATAAATGTTCTTGAACCAAATATTACATTATCTATATTTATATTAATTGTTCAAAATATTAGTTCATAATGTTGTCTTTTATTTTTCTAAAATCCAACAAAAGCCTGAAAACTTACTATTAGCAAGCAAAGACAAAGGTGCTGCAGTTAAACTTGCTGACTTCGGTCTGGCTATAGAGGTTCAAGGAGAGCAGCAAGCTTGGTATGGTATGTATAGACTTTACATCATAAATAAAATATTTTCCAAATAAATGCTGGTTTCATTTAAATTCTTTAAGAATATGGCAGAAATAATTCAGTAAAATATGTTGGATATAAATGAAATGCAATTTTACTTCTCTTTGAACAGTTTCCATAGCAGTATTTTGTTGGTAATGGGTTAAAATTATTATCAGCTTGATCAGTAGAGAATGGTGAAATTGCCAATTATGATTTCAGTAAGAATTATATACTGACAAATAAGCCAATCCTCCAACTTTGAAGAAGTACAATTCATCCTAAAGGCATGACCAACATATAAATCTAGCCTTAAATTTTATTTGTTAAATTGCAAAATGTATGGAGACAAAGTGAGCGTGACATAATATTTAAGTAAAATAACATCATACTACTTTAATGAGAGTAGATATTTAAATTTGTCTCAAATCTGTTCAAACTGATGTTTCCTGGAGCAAGATTGGTTTCTGTCTAATAACAAACATAACAGGGAAGCGTTTGCTAATAAAGTAATGGAATTGAAAGGTAAAAACCAAAATGAAAGTGAACAAATAGTAGGATTCTATGAATGAATGAATGGCAAAACCAAGGAGGAATGTGATTGGCCAGTAAAAGGGTTCAACGCACCTGGATAAAATTAACTTAAGTGCCATATTATAAATTAAATAAGGAACCAACCTGTTTTGGAAGTTACATGAGTCATTTAAACTAGCTGTAAAAATAATAGATTATAAAGTTAATAGATCATAAAATAGATTATAAAGTTAATAGATCATAAAAATTAATAGATTATAAAGTTAATAGATCATAAAAAGTTTAAAATGAAAAAATTTCAAACTGCTTTTTATACGTACATTTTCAGGGCCAAAAATTTGTTTTCTGATTCTCGCAACATTTAATTATGAGATTGATTATTTAAATTCTTAACCATTTTTAGCAGCTATAATCCCACTATTATTAACAAGACATTGCACACGTTCCACAAGTCGTATTTGATTTCTATGTTCGTGTATTGCAATCATTTTACCTTTTTTACTCATCTGTCAGTTATAAAAGGTCATCAATATTCTATCTCAATTCAATTTTAGGTATGCATTTAAGCCTCTTAATAAAACCCATTTCCTTTCACTGAAAAATCTCATCCTTGTCTTGAATTGTTGGATTGTAATTAAGTTCCTTGCGAATACGGTTTTGGTTATTTTAGTCAAACAAAAAAAGCTGTATTTAAGAAGTATTTAAGTTTTCGATTGCTGAACCTTTTTGGGACTCTAATCACGATTCTAATTTTTAGGAAGCTAAGATCATTTTTACTAGTTGCGAATCACATAAAGATACTTCTTATTCCAGCTGTCTTTCAATCTGTCCATGGATGTTGTTTTCACAAACTATTCAACAAATTTAAACCAGATTTAGTACAAAGATAGGTTGTTACATAAATATGAAAACATTGTGCCAATTTAAAGAAAAAAAATGTGAACTGAACCTCATTTTGTGCATGTTCATTTTAAGAAATAAAAATTTTTATCACATTTAAAAAAAAAAATGTATATTAAGATAATTTGCTATAAGGGATTAAAATGTGGTTATATTTGATATTGTCCATGTACAGTCTGCATTAACTAATTAATCATGCACATTTGTTATGATTTCAATTTTTATCTCATTTTTACTAAATCTGTAATAATAAAAGGAAGAATCTACTAATGTGTTTGTTTGTCCGTGCTGCTGCACAATATCTACTGCACTTACAGGTCTGAAGTTTTTTACATAGTAGCATCTATACCTAAATTAATGGGCCTTGGAAGTCCTTTTTCCAAATTTTTAATTAGATTTTTTTAAACAGTCTCAAATCAGTTAATCTCCAGTTACTGATAGGATGTAACACTTGCTTATATGATCTAGTAGTCTTTATGCTAGTCTTTATGCATCATGATCTACTGCCACGTTTCTCTCTTAGAGATTTAATCTTATTTATTTATTTATTTTTTTTTTTTAATTTGTGGAGAGCATTTATATTTTTGCTTTACAGATAGCGTGTGTAGGAATTTGGCTACAGTTTAGAATTTGAAGATAATTGAGTAGTGTTGTCTGTAAATGTATTATTTAAGTAGCATACATTTATTTACAACCTGGACAATGCCAGGTATTTTGTTCTAGTTTATAATATATTAAGGAAATTTATTATGAGAAATGCATAAAGAGTTTGATTTATCTACACTTTTGCTGAAACTGCTCTTGTGCAATTGTACATAATGAAAATGAGATATCAAAGTGGGAGAGAAGTCCAGGGAACTAAATCATACTTTCAATACATTTGTTTTCGTTATCTTACTGAATAATTCTTTTCTAGGTTTTGCTGGCACTCCTGGATATCTTTCACCTGAAGTGCTTAAAAAAGATCCTTATGGAAAGCCTGTTGATATATGGGCTTGTGGTAAATATCCATATTTATATGTTAATATTTTTTTTTTTTTGTTAAACTAATGATGGAAATTATTGCATGTTTGAATAAAATATAAGTGAAATATTTAGACGTGTAGAAAGCATGCACTTTCCAAATTATAAGTTTGAGCCTTAAAGTATTGAATTTGTTCTTATTTACCAAAGTGTTGGGCTTTACATATTTTTAAAACTTTATATATGAATGGGCCATAGATCTATACAAATTTTACACACACACACACACTTTAATAAAAAAAAATCTAAAGAGAACAGTGTACTTTAGTTAAGATAGCTCCCATTTAAGATGGATTTCTCATTACGTGCAAATGCACATTCTCTGGTTAAGATCTATGGGCATTGCATGCTATAAACATTGCTTAATAAGTATCACTTTTTTGTTAAGATGGACAGAACTAATTTTATTTTATAAATCAATAGAAGACATTCCTGAAAATACTTTTGAGTAATTTGCTAAAATGGCAAATGGCATAGAAAGAAGATCGTTCACCCAGAAGAAGCAAATGAATATTACATCAATTCAATGAATGTTAATATTTTATTGTTTTTCCTCGTTATACATACTATTGATAAAATTTTTGAATAAAAATTTTGTAGTTTTCTTTTTTATAGTTGTATTTTTCAATATAGTATAAATTACATAAAGTTTAGAAGAACAAACTTTTGTTACTGTTTTACGAAATTACTTCAAATTTATGGACTTTTTAAATTTATTTTACTTCAAATTTATGTTATAACGAACTTTTGCTAATACAACGGACAATTGTTGACCCTTGACTGTCTGTCTTAACAAGAGTTTGCTGTATTTCATATGTAAAAAAAGATACTAAGTGCCATCTGCATTCTTAATTAACATTTTAAAATATAAAATCTTATCTCTCATTGATACAAAACTGTCATGCCATGCTTGTATCTAAGGGTAATCTCTCTTCTCCTTCTCCACAAGTGTCTGTTGTCATGCAGGAAAAAGTTGAATGCCACATCATGTTGGGGGTTTTATTGTTTCCATATCGAAACCCACATTAATGCAAATTCCTCTGTGTTATTGTCATTATTCAAAGCTACATTTCACAATTGGGGGGGGGGGGGTTGATCTGTTGGTGGGTTGTCAGTCAATTTTTGGTGGATGGAAAAAAGTTTCTTAAATGGGAAGATTTCATAATTATTTGAAAATAGAAAATCATGAAAGATTTTAAAGAGGAAAAATGATAATTTTAACAAATAAAACATTTTATATACAGAGATACAAAAAATGGTAACAATCACAGCAGTAACCTGGCTCAGTGAACACTTGAAAAAAAAAAATGAATGAAAAATTTTATTGCAATTTCTTTGAAGAACTAAAAAACTGTTAGCAAAAGAACTGGGATTTGAATCCACTTCAGGAAGACACATGAAGACTGGATTATTAAAAGAAAAAATAATAATAAATAAAAAAATCTACCCTGTTACATAGAGATTTCACGAGCAAAAAAATTGACACAGTTCTTACTTTGTTCAGTAAAATCATCCTATTTCGACTGAAGCTTCTCCCCTTTTATATCTTTCTATGCATGTAAAATTTGATTTTGGAGATGCCAGTTATGACAACTAAAAGAAACTAAACTGCAATTGTTCTTTTGCTTAAAACTCATTTCCATTGATGTGCATGTTGATGCTCATTTATAGAAACTGGAAACAAGTTTATCCCTTATCACATACCTCAGTGTAATTAACAGACCAGTTTTTTTTTTCTAATTATATTTAATGATAGAGTACAAGCATTGCTCTTTTTAGAAATATTTTTAGTCCATTAAAGTTAGTGCATCTGTGGATTTAAAAAGTTTAAGGAAGTATTGTAGAGTGCTTGCAGTTTTTAAAAATTTCATAATTCCTAATTTTAATTTTTAAGAACCTTAAAACTGCTTACATTTGTACAAATGGGCTTAATGTTTTTATTGATATAACACTAAGAACATTTTAGGAATTGTGATAAAGTAGAAAATATAAACTGATCTTTCAATCGGAAAAGCTTTCTAATTTTATGATCCAGTAGTGAAATATTGGTAATATTCTCAGGAAAATCCACAATTTTCCTTACTTATGATCATTCTCATAATCTCTTAAATATTTTCACATCAGTGCTAAAATCGGTTTAAAATGTGTTAATATTAACTTTTAAGCATTTTATCTTTATCAAAATTTGAAGGAATTCATGTTTCTAATGCTCTTAAAGTATTTGTTGCAGTAGTTTTAATGTATTACTTTTGAAAATTTCTGGTATAGTATTGAAATCAAATGATGCTTCTAGAACATCATATGCATGTAATTGTATAAATTGTGTTATGTTTAGTTTAATAAAACATTATAATATATAAATGTAATCATTTTTTTTTTTATCATACTTAATTATTTTCTGTAGTCTTTTAAATGTGCTTAAATAATGTTTAACTTTTTTAATGAAAAATGGGTAAAACCCCTTTACTGGCTGAAAGAAAGCATTAATTTTACTCCTTTTCTTTATTTTTATATTGGAATTAATTACCCGGCATTGCCCAGATCCTAAATAAGCATCGGATAAATACAGATAAAGATAACATCACTCAATTTCCAAATAGCCTCTTTTGAACTAAAATCATTCTTGCATTCTGTTTTCTCCATGTGCAACCAATTATTTAACACAGGCATAATACACCCTAAATAAACTCCTTTGATATGCCCTAAATAGGCACTTGATTGCTGATTGTTGACAAAACTACACAATAAAAATATGAAGTCGCAAGAAAAAAAAAAATTACCTCCAAAGTAAAATTTACAAGAAAATTATTTTTATCTCTTCGAATTTTCATCCAAATCCATTCCATTTTATCAAGTCAAATTTTACACAATACTCAAAATGATAATAAGATACCAGATACCAAAGTAGGACAAAATCTTTTAAATTTACAAAGTTAGAAAACCCATTTAGTTTGGTAGCAAATTTTTGTTGTGACAAAATTAATCAAAGTACTGCCTTTCAAATATTGTCTGTGGCAGCCCGGCAATGAATGAATAGGTTTGATTTGATAAAATGGCAAAAAATGATTTTTTTTTACTCATTTATGACTTTTAAACTAATTCAAATTTTAAAAAATCTCACCGAGGTGCACATTACTGGGACGTAAAGCACCTCTCTAGCAAATTTCACTGTTATCTTACACTTTGATTTCTTGTTATATATAAGGATAACACACACAAATACAGACAAACATTTTTTATTATATATGGTATACCTAAAAGGAGTCATCTCTAATTGCCTTAAAATTCAAGCACTGATGATGTATTATTTAATAGAGAATCTGCTTGCCATTTTATACATGTAGAGTGCATTTTGTTTATAAATAACAGCACTTTTATGATAGGTACTTAAAGTTTAAAGCCCCTTATATAAGTAACAGAAACATAATTTTGCAAATAATATTAAATCAATAATATACTGCTGAGAGTAGTATAAAATAAAAGTTTTAAAAGATTAATCCTTATGAATTTATTGCTTTTATTTTAGAATGATGAATTTTTTTTATTTTGTGTGTGTGTGTGTTTCGGTAATGGTTTGAATATTTTGTAGGTGTTATATTATATATCCTGTTAGTTGGATACCCTCCATTTTGGGATGAAGATCAGCATAGACTATATGCACAAATTAAAGCTGGAGCTTATGATGTAAGGTTATGAAGTGATTTTACTAGATATATGCATTAACAGTTGACTATATTTTGTATTTTCAGGGTTATTTTATTTTGATATACATTCAATTATTCAACTTGCATAGCTCCACTTCCTGTAAAGGAATGGTTTGTAAGACCCAAGTGGTCTATTGATGTGGTAAGCAGGACTATCTGCAATTATTGTGTTGTCGGGTTTGTGTAGCAGGAAATATTGTAAGAGTGGATTCCGTTATTCTGAGATTCTATATTTAATCATATGTAGCTCAGTTTGTATTATCTACTTCAGGGTTTGCACAGTCCTTAAAAACTCCTTAAATTCACATTTCGTTTTTAACGGCCTTTAAAACTCTTTATTAAAATCTTCTTAAGAACCCCTTAAATTTACATTTCTTTTTTAAAGGCCCTTAAAACTCTTTAATTTTGGCCAAATTCTCCTTAAAAACTCCTTAAAATTTTTGCCATTCCAATTCCAAAATGGAAAAGGAAACCGGACAAATGACTGATACTTCGAAATCGGCACTGTGAGGAATATTATCAAAATAGGGATTACGATTGTTTTTGTTTATTTTTTAATTTCTTTAGCTCCAAAATTGGAACATCATTCAGATCAAAAGTAGAAAAAACAAGAATCAAAACACCCCTTTCACCTCTCCTGGAAAAAAAAAAAAAAAAAAAAAAGTAGAAAAGACTGGAAGATTGTTGATTAGTGTAGTGCACTTCTCTTTCTGCCTGATAAATTACTATAAGTTTATCTTACTTTATTTGCGTATTTTAAAGAAAATTTGGGGTCTGGTAGGGCTTTAAGCTTTTGAAACCCCCCTTTGTATATGCTACTGGTTTGAGTGTATAGTATTGAGTGAAAAGAACATATTTGAATTTGGTAATGATTGCAAATAATGGATATGATTATTTTGTTTCTTCAAATAATTTTTCTGTTGTTTTGAAACTTAACTGATGAAGAATTAATTTACTTATCCTGGATAGCACATTACCATTTATAAGACATTGAAACAATATAAGTATTATAAAAATAGTTAAGACCTTCCAGTTATAACAAATATATCTGTAGCACAAACTGGTGATTATGAACCTAACTTATGCAACCTTATTTAGAACTTCAGTAAATACAACACCAGCTATGTAGTATGACTGATTTTCTTGGTCACCGTAGAGGGTTCCAAAATTGTAATATATAGCAAGATTTCTTGCTAATGTGCAATTAATGTCTGTTTAGTGCTTGTGGAGTTTAATAAAGTAAAACCAGACTTTTTGTTGGGCCAGCAAAATTGATAAGTGCATTGATTCATTTAGTTTGGAATAAAATGTGGAAGAATACTTGATCTATCAGTATATTATTTTTCATCAGAATTGACAAGAATTGTTAATGTTTACAATTATTATATTCAGTATTTAAGAAAAACTATGTAAAATTAAATTGTTCAAGGTTTATAGGAAATATATATAAAAAATGGATGTATTTTTCAAATTCAGACCATCAAGTTACATATAAATAACACTGTTTTCATAGTAACAAAATCTTCTCAGGAAAATGTAATCAGTTTCAAGAAAGTGTGCTCACAATGTTCTACATAACACAGTATATATTAAACTAGCCTTTTCTCTATGTATATAGAATATGTATTTGTTTTAGTATCCATCTCCAGAGTGGGACACAGTTACTCCAGAAGCAAAAAATCTTATAAACAGTATGTTAACTGTTAATCCTTCAAAAAGAATTACTGCCTCTGAAGCCTTGAAACATCCATGGATATGTGTATGTTATACTTTCCTTATCAACTACGTTAATTTTGATATAATTTTTACAAAATTTCTAATATTCGAGCATATTAATAATTTGTGCATCTATTTTCAGCAACGAGAAAGAGTGGCCTCTACTCTTCATCGGCAGGAAACTGTTGATTGCTTAAAGAAATTCAATGCAAGAAGAAAATTAAAGGTGAGTTCATTGACTTATATGATCTATTTTTCTTAATCTTCTGTTGATTTGCAACTTTCAGAGTTCATCTCACAGTTTTATATTAGAGATGGGTGAATACTATCTGTGAGTACTCAAATACCTTGAATACTAGAAAGTATCGGAGTTTCATAATCTCAAATATAATGCCAATTGAGAAATTTGCATACCTTGAATATCGCACCTGATTACAGCAGGTTCCAGAATAAAAAGTCAGGATACTTCAGAAGAAGAAATTCAAAAGTAACTAGAAGAAAGTTTGCTTCCACCAAAGGGAAACATTTTCAACTACTGGAAAAGGAACAGTTTGTATCCTTGCTTGAAGGAATTATATTTGAAGTACTTAATCGTGCCACAGTCGGCAGGTTTTTTAAGAGTAACTTTTTAGTACATCTGGTTTAAACTGTGGTATAAAAGGAAGCAGACTAGAACCTGAACATATTCTAATGCTTGTTCATTTTTCAAATAAAAATCTACAGTAAGTGAGAAATGTGTGTTTACAATTATTCATAACATACCTAAAATAAAAACTACTGTAAAATAATTATAATTTAAAATAAAAAGTGTCATTTCTAAATTAATGTGGTTTTATTACAGTATTTACTTTTTTTTTTATTTTACTTTATTAATTTATTTGTTGAAAATTAATATTTAATAAATGCAAATATTATTTTTTTAATAATTTTAAGTAAGTATTTGTGGTATTTGAATACCTCAATAAATTTGATCTGGTTAATATTAAAATTTGATATTCAAATTCAAGAAAAGTATTATTTGCCCATGTCTATTTTTTCATTTATAATGTTTCAAATACTTTTGATTTTAATACTATTGTATTTTAGAGTTTTAAGATTGTGAATTTATTTCCAATCTAGTGTGTAACAAATCCTCTGTGAATCTGTGATTTTCTTCTTCTTTTTTTATTTTAGAGAATATTCCACAAATTTTATTCTCGCTTTTTAAACTGAAAACTTTTTGCAGTTCTTCTTTGCAGTTCTAGGTATTTATAGGTCCAGCATTTATAGATTCTTTCATTGACTAATGATTATATTCTGTTGTAAGTATGTTTTACAGAGCTACATTTGTGCCATGATTATAGTACCATTGACAGAATTTTTGTGTCCTTAAGTAACAAATGTGCAGGCTTCATAACAACCATGTATTTTGATCTGCCCAGAATAGAAATCAGCTATTTTTATCCTATGGTCTGTGTAATGTATTCCTATAGATTGAAAATTATTAATGAATATTCCATAAATGTTGTAATTGTGGAGCCTACAGAGCACAGTGGCACAACTTCAAAACTCAGCCTTCCTTGTTAATCAAACCTGGCTCGCTTACTAATAATTTCCACAATATTTATATTTGTCCTCTGTAAGACTATGATCTGTCCTTCCCCCATCCACAGTGCCACTAACAGAATTTGACTCCTGTAAGCAGCAAATGTGTGAGTCTCCTACTATTCCTTATTTTACAAGTTATTCACCTTTTTTCATTAACTGGTTGTGGCCCCAACCCCAAAACCTCTAGGGTTCCTGTTCAATGCATCCTTTTGTCTGCCCCCTATTAATAGCCCCGACCACGGTTTTATTCCTTTTTTCATTTTTTGTGCTTAGAGAATTATTTTTGTACCCTCAGACTTTATTCACATTTTTTTGTTCAGATTTTTGTATGATGGAGATTTTACCTCCTTTACCTCATTCATTTCTGCCTGTTTTAACACTTTACAACAAAGTTGAAAAGTGTTTATGACTTTGTTCATTCTGTCTGTCTGTCTGTTTGTCTGTCCATTAGCACGATAACTGCCGTAAAAATGACTTAATCAAAATGAAATTTTAGTATGTTGTTCAGACGGTCTGTAGGACCTATTGGAATATAAATGAATAATATAACCCAATTAGATTTGGATTGAACCCGGGTTGAAAAAATGAAATACATTGAACCTTCTTATGGGACCTAATTTTTCAAACATTTTTTAAGCGGATTTAAAATTCACAAATTACTTCCAAAATTTTAGGTCATATTCAAATTGTTCCATAAAATATATAAAGAAAAATTCAGCAAAATATATTCAGTAGTTTTTTAAATAAAAATTAAAATAATAATTACACCTCTTATTTGAAGCGATCACGTGACCCACTTCAAAATGAAATATGGCATCCATCTTGTCTCAAAATCGTGATTTTTAAAGTTCTTTTTAATTCATATTAAGTGTTGTATCCTTCTTAAAACCGCTTTATTTTTGCTTAAATTCTGTGCATCTATATACTGAAACAACGCAATTACAATATATTTGAGCTTAAATGAGCATCTAAATTTGATTATTTCTACAACGAAGCTTATTTTTCACTTATGTAAAATGTAAACAGCAAAATATGCAGACTGAGTTGTATAAGAATTGCTGTATTTCTTTAACGCAAAATTATTTAGATCATGGAGTCTGCATAGCTGATATGAATGAAATATTCATTGATTTTACAGGGAGAAGGACGATTTTTTTCGATGAAGTTTTAAACATAGAGTTTAATTACGTGTAGCTCCATGGTCTTAATTTTTAAATAAAATAAATTATTATAGTATTGAGCCGCCCAGGCGGTGAAATGGATAGCGTCGTTGTCTGCTGTCCGGTGGGCTCTGGTTCGAATCCCAAGTAAGGCATTGTTGTATATCGAGGTAAAGTCTGTCTTCCGCCTACTGGGTCCTCATCTACAATGTAAAGCTGCACCCTTTGACCTTCGTCAGCGATGCTTGTCCGTAATAAACTTTATTCTCTTGTATTGTCTTGTTCGTTCTTTCCTGTGTCACTGGTGCTGTGTCAGCTATGGTTCGATTACAGGAGGTCATCAGAAACAACAATAACAACCTTATAGTATTGTGATGAATGAAATGAATGGGAATATATTTCTGAATGAAATGCTGCTTTTATAGAGAGAGCCAGGCGAGTTATTTTTTCTATGACGTTATTTGAATGAATTTCAGTTGTTTTCGATGAAGTTTTCAAATACAATTAATTATTGTAGTATTACGATAATTTTAAAAATATTACCGAGGAATGTATCGCATTTTAGAGATGTTTAAACCAGGCAATTTATATTTCAATGCCGCCATTTGAATGAAGTTCATTTTTTTCGATGAAGGTTTAAGTTTTCAAATATAATAAATTAATGTAGTATTGTGATAGGTTTTAAACTATTACCGAGGAATATATTGCATTTTAGAGATGTTTAAATAAAATTGCACTGAAGTTGGAAAGTGTTTCATAATCAATGCTTTAAGCATAATTGATCTTTCTTGTTTAAATTAATGATTTATGTATTTTATATATTGTTTATTCTCATCACTATTTATTGGAATATAAAGTAAAAATTTCGTGATTTTTTAGGTATCAAATGTTGAAATTTTCTTTCATTTTACTCGTTGCTAATAATTTTTTGTTTGCTCTTTGATGTCATACTATTACACTAAGCCACATAAAATATGAAATTGAAATTAAATCAGTGATTTTCTTAAATCATGGCAGGGTGGTGTTTAACCACCTAGAAAAACATAGAAAATTCAAAGAAATGTGAAGTTCAAGAGCAAAGTTTGATAAATTTATATATACTTCAGTTTTCTAGTCTCTGAATGAGTGGCATGCATAGAGAATTACTATTTTTTATCTGTAAATTCACTGTAATAGGATTTTAAACTGATCTAGTTTACTAGAATTTCTGTTCTATCCTGCTCACATAAGTTTTAAGCTAGATTTGGTCAGGCACTCTGTCATAGTAGACACCTTATGCATCTTAAGACAGGGTAGGTTAGTTCCTTTCTCCTTTTAATAGTTTGAATGAGGTCAGATTTTTACCATATCAAAACAATTTATTG
Source organism: Amaurobius ferox (assembly GCA_951213105.1). Taxonomy (NCBI): domain Eukaryota; kingdom Metazoa; phylum Arthropoda; class Arachnida; order Araneae; family Amaurobiidae; genus Amaurobius; species Amaurobius ferox. The sequence continues at coordinate 44,209,178 of OX578140.1, read as the reverse complement.
CTGATATCTTTTTTTTCAAAAGAGCTTAGTCAGGGCCATATTATGTGGACAAATATTGATGGGTTGAGCTTATCTTAATATATTAGCCAGGCTATTATATGATCAAATTGTAATGGAGAACCAGTATGTGCTGTGTTTGTAATAACTTTTATGTGAAATAAATAGTTCTAACTGGAATAACAAAGAATATTTTCAATTGGTTATAATTATAAATAAGTATTATATTTCTCTATACTGGACATGGTGAAATGTTACTATACTTTGTGTGGAGCATTTTTGTTAAAGCATTTTGTTTCATTTTAATATTGTAAAATAGAATTAATTTAAAGGTAAAATAATACAATATATTATGAAACTATTACTTTATTGTCATATTAAACACATAGTAGAACTGATAATAATTTCTCAAAGAACTTCAGACACTTTAAATTTCTTTAAATATACAATTCTTTAAATATACAATCAGAGTTGAATCAGCATTTGGCCTGTTCACAGAAATACAAAAATTGCTCAAACATTGGAAGACAGAACAAAACTACTAAGAATAATTAGGAATACATTGAACCTGTAAATGTATTTGGGAAATACTGTTTAAGAGTTTGTTTTTAGAAACAGTAGTATAGAGTTCAGAACTTTTGAAAGGACCTGATATTGCTTCTTTCCTTTACCTACCATTCATACACAGGACAATGCAAGAAGCATATCATGTACAACTTAACAGTGTCTACAAAATGTGCTTCTAAATTTGTTTAATATTGCCAGCATATCTTTTGTATCTGACATATTTATATTTCTTTTATATTGGGCATATTTAGTTTTGTACAAGATATTTTATTTTTTATAACTGACATTATTTATTTAACATTATTAATTTTTGTAGAGCATTTTATCTTTCGTATCTGACATATTTGTTTTCATGGGGTGTTTTATCTGACATGTTATTTATTTTTGTAGGGTGCCATTCTTACCACCATGTTAGCGACTAGAAACTTTTCTAGTAAGTTGTTAACATACATTTTTTTAGAGTCTAAATTTTATATTAGTTTATTTAACATTGCATTTTATATTAGTTTATTTAAAATCTGCATTTTATATTAGTTTATTTAACATCTGCATTATTTGAATTTTGTTTCACTAGTTACATTATTAAAGACACTAATGTAACTTGTTTCACTACTGCATTATTTAATATATTTTCATTGTGAAATGCACAGCATAAAATTGATAAGGAAAACTACAGCAACATAAATAAGCACAAATAGCACAATAATGCAGCATTATTGGGTTATTTGTGCTTATTTATGTTGCTCTAGTTTTCCTTATGCTTCATGCAAAGTGTATTTTACTTATTCATGAAAATAGAATTAGCAAAACAATTGTGAATTTTTGTAATAAAGCAGCTGTTAGCATAGTTGATAATTTTAATTATTTATCAAAATCAATTCAAATTAACACAATTTTAATTATTGAAATCTGAAGATTTTTCTTGTAAATGACTTTGTGATGGGAAAAACTTTTTATATCATTTGAAAATGTTAAATATATTTTGAGAGTCATATTATATTTTCTGTAAATTTATATTTTTTTAAAATCATTTTAATATAAAAACTAAACATCTGTTTTATTTAAATTGCTGCTTTAGCTTAAAAATAATAATTTTTTCAAGTGACTGTTCATCTGGAAAACTATGATATAGTATTTTAATTAAAATAATATTAATTATATTTAGTTTCCATATGTTGTAATTTAAATAAGTGTCAATATTAATTTTTAAGCATTTTTAATAGGTTATATTGCAATGAGACTGATATTTTTGAACTAAAGGATGTCATCTATAATCTCTTTAATAAATTTTATATTTATTTTTCTTAGAAACTATTTTATCTAATGTTTCAATATTTTTTGTGCTACGTCAATGAAGTGGGAAGTGAGTTCATCGCAAATGTTTCTCCTGCTTATCCTTCATCATACAGAATGCAGTTCAGCTCTTTGAATTTTTGATACATTTGAACTTCGGATGCATTTTGCATGTTTTAGTTATCTTTGTATTTTTTACATTTTCTTTGTTTCAAAATATATTTTGCCTGAATTTTATTTGTTTCAGAATATATTTTTTTGCCTGAATTTATATTGCATTTTTCTTTTTATTTAAATATTTTGTATTAAGATTCTGCTTTTAAATATGCAAGATTTCAGAGAACATCATAATTAGTAAGTAAATAGTTAGAAGAACATCATAATGATGTTAAACTTAACATTTGTGTAACAATTTAAAAGATAATTACCAGAATTTCTATGATAATTTATCCAGGTTATTTTTAAATAAATATACTTTCTTGTTATTTTGATTCATTCATTTTGCATTAAAGTAGCAAAATATAATTTTGTAACTACCAATAATTTGATTATTTTAAAAAATTTTATAAACTTCTTCTTGTATATATATTCTTTAATTTAATATTAAATAGAATGTAAAATAATTGGCACACAACAATTTACACAAAAAATATTCTTTCATATCTGTAGATATATGATTACAAGATATTTAGAAATATCTTGTAATCACATATTAAAGTCGCAATAAATAAAACTACTGTTTGTAAGAATAAAACTTATGAAACTTTCATGAAGAAAGTCAGTCAGTTAGGAGAATTTTATTACAGGGGAATGAAGCAGTAATTAAGAAGAATATAACAAATTAAAGTAACTGGTTTGTAGAGTTAATTTCATCAATCAAATTACTATAAAATTAGCAGTAGTTGAGACTAGGTAAGAAAAATAATACAACACAAAAAGAAGGAAATACCGGTTTCAGAAACTATATGAGTTAACTTCATCAACTAAATGAAAGTATCAGTCAATTAATCTACTAAAAAATAACAGTCAATGAAATTGGAATTAAGATGAATATAACCAAAATAAAAGACAAACAACTGATTTTGGATGCTATATGAACTAACTTTTAAAGTCAACAATGTGTATAAAGAATACTTCTCTGGCCATGACGCTATCCAGATTTATCAACTAGCTGCCTTCGGCGACCAGCCTGTTCGCTACCCTTGAAAATTCTGACCGTGGTAAACTCTCTGGTGCCAAAACTTGTTGAGTTAACAAAGTTTGTTTTAGTTTAATGACGTTAAAACTAATAATGAAATTTTAAGATGAAAAATAATGTTCTAGGGGGTGGGGGGGTGTTCTTGAAAATTGATTTGTAAAGTGAATTCATTCAAATGTTTGTGAACTGTGAGATTCTGAGGATTTCTGTACCTGTAACTTTAGAAAAAGGATCCCTTTGATGTGTACTCACACCCGGGATCAGCTGCCGCTATGTTTTCTTTATAGCGGTATGCTCCTCTATTTTTTGTTTTACATAAATGAAATTGTATCCATTTGTCTGCATTTTTAGTATTGCATCGCAAATAACATGAAAGTATTTTTGAGACTGATGATGTTGAATGTGAATTTAGTATTTAAGAAATAATGATGCTGCTTTAACCCTTTCACGACGGTTGGCACACCCGCGTGTCGGCTGCGAACTTGCATTCAATGACGAACGGCATACACTCGTGATAGAGAAAACTTACCCTAAACAGCGAGAGGTACGTACGCGTGTTTTCACATGGAACATTTTAATTTGTCTACTAGATGGCATTAAATGTCCGTGGAAACAACTTCAATGTATTTTGCAGATACTTGACCTTGGCATATGGAGGATCGATTGAATTATTACTCCATTTGGAGCAGTGAAACATGGTTTTGTAATATAAACAGACAGAGCACTTCTCGCAGCATCAACAATTTTATAAGAGTTCCGGGTCTCGTTTTGATTTCAGTTTTAAGATTTCGTTGGTGAATCATAGGAATATAAGAGAGTAATTTTTTTTGTTTGGGTTTTAGAGGCAGTGAAATTATTCGATTATTTCGGATAAAAGAATGGGAGCAACTAACGAGTATTTTATATTCAGATTTGTATGAAAAATATACATCAAACAGAAAATAAATATTTCTTTTATTCCTGAAAAAAGTAGATTTCTGTGTTGAATAGCTGATTTTTAGTGAATTTTTTTCGAGAGTTAGGCTTAGCACAAAAAAATTGCCGTTCCCTGGGAACAGTTTTGAAGCGAAGTGCTCCGTCCTTTGGGCCGCGGTAGTTCCAGAATGCCGCCATCGCAAAAGGGTTAATGATGCTGCTCAGCAAAAAAAAGTTTTTTCTTTAAAGATTGTCCCCACCACCACCCGATGCATAAATGCACTGCGACAATCTCCTCCCAACCACTACCCGATGTAAACAATACATCGCCACAATTCAATCCAGCATAATGAGCCAAAAACCTTATAGAAAGCAAACACTAATTCAGTTTTTAATTGTCCCTAGGACAAAACCGTATAAAAAACAATCGCTGATGACATTTGCAAAGTAATATCAGAACCTCCTCAGAACCATGACATCGTAACCTTGCCCACCTCCCATCCACCATAGAAACACTGTGCGTCTGTGCGCGCATGTGGGTGAAAAATCGATCACTTCTTTCGCGGTTTGACTGAGAAATTGAAAATCATTACTTTCTTAAAATCCGGATCGTACGGCTACTTTTTATTATTTCTTGACCAGATTGGGCTTGTAAGAAAGCCTGATCTTTGAGCTTTCTAAGAATGTAAATTATGAGTCGAAATTATGAGTCGATCTTTTCCCGACACGAGGATTTAAAAACGAAAGTTCGTTCATTTGAGCCGAAAGTGACTTTTGTTTTAAAATCTTTAAGAGAAAATCTTTAAGATAATCTTTAAAAGAAATATTAGAATTTGTCCTTGATTTGAAATTGATATATTTTTACTCACAATTGTCTGCTCTTTCCAGTCGTGTGATTTGTTTTTTTCTACGATGCCTGGATGGAGAAAAAAGGGGAAAAATCTGTCGAAATCGCATAAAACATTAAATAACAAAAAAATAATTTAAATTTTAAAAATCTGTTTTCACAGAGTCTCCAAATTTCGTAGCTCTACGATGCATGGTCACTGAACCTATAGTGTATAAGACAGACAGACATAGAGACATTGCCTTTTATTTAGATAACAAGATTATCAGACTGCTAGTTTAAAACTGCTAGTTTAAAAAAGAAAAACAAGGACAGAGGTAGTGTGGAGAAACAACCGGTTTTGGAGTGTTACAATAGTGACTTCATCAACTATATTTAAATAACCGATGAACAAACTTTTAAAAATAGTAGCTGACATATGCCTGCTTCCTTCAAGAACCTATTGTAAGTTTTATACATATTAATCATATTACCATATATTTATACATATTATTATAGTATAATGCTGCTTGAAAAATAAAAAAAAAATTACATTAAAGCCTATGTTTTTATAAAATTAAACATGAAAATCTTTTTCATTTATATTTTGAAATTTGTGTCAAAATTTGCAGCTTATTTTCATGAATATAATTGTAAAGAAAATTTAAACAAAAATCCCTTAAAGAATAAATTGGTATTATAATTACAGATATCTGGTATTTTAAATTTAATTCATATATATTATCATACATGATCTCTTTAAAAATTGAGGCAAAAGACCAAAATTTGTATCATAAATTTATTTTAAATATTTAATTGATTGATTGAACTCATCTTGATGGCATGATCTAGTTATTAAATATTGAGAATATATAGTTATAAAATAATTTTTGCATATTTAGATACTTCATGTTTTACATATTGCTTGCATTTCTTTATTGAAATTTCACTTTTTTTATTTTTCAAAGTTTTAAAATTAAAATTGGCTTTATTTTCATTTTATTTATTAAAATTACATTTGAATTTTTTTAAATGCTTTTCAGCAAAATTATGTTAATATTGGTTTATTGCTATCATTTTTATAATTTCATGCATTTCATTTTGATTTCAAATTTAAATATGCATTTTATATTCAAAACTTTTTGCTTACATTTTTGCTTTTAAATCATTTTGCCATTCTATCTTTTACAACTTTTGATTCACTGCCATTTGATTAAGTCGCAAAACATTTTTTGTAGAACATTTTTGCTTAAAAATTTTTACAAGAAAATTTTGCATCAATTTTCTGATTTTTCCATTTACATATTTTGAATATTTCAATATTTTTGCTTTCTCGATAATCTGTTTCAGTAGTTTTTATGGATATTGTTCTACTTCATGCTATAGTATTGCATTTCATTGCATCCCTTATCTTCTTTTTATTCATATAAGTCTTGATTTAAAATATTACTATGTCTAAAACATTATCTGTTAACAAATTGAATCTTAACCATATTTTGTGTCAAGTTTTTTCTATATAAAATAGCATTTCAAATTTTTATATATTCATGGACCAGAATTTTGTGTTGCACGTAAATGTTTTTTAACGCCTGTTTTCATGTTAAGTGTGTGATATTTTTGTTTAGATTTAATAAAGTGAGTTTTATATATTTTTTGTCTTCTATTAATTCTTTTGATGGTTTTTATAGGCCGTAGCATGGTGAATAAGAAATCCGATGGTGGATCCCAAGTAAAAGAATCAACAGATAGCAATGCAACATTAGAGGAAGATGATGTTAGAGGTAAATTTATTATAATTGTATATGTCATTGTATGTGAAACAATTGTTTTTAACTAAATTAAGTTATATTTTTCTACAGATATTTCTTATATTTGTAAGATATTGCTTGAATATATTTTTATAATGAAGTGATTAACAAGATATTTGTGGGTATGAAACAGGTGCTACTACTCTAGAATGGTAATAAATTTGGCTGTGTTTTACAATATTAAATTCCACATCTTTGCCTGAATTCTGTATTTATATCATAGCCATTTATGGCTTAACCTTTAATACAAAAGTAGCGGTAATCATTTTATTGTTTAAATATATCGAAGTATGTAGCTTAGTACACATTAGCCCATAACCTAGCTTCTATGCAAAAGTACTTAGCTGGCTTAAGATGCATAGCTGCTCTGTCTTTACAAACATCGCCTTTACAATTGTCGTCTTTACAAACAGACTGCAAATTTTCATACTTCTCAATGCTGATCGTTATCTTTGGATAAGCTGAAAATACATTCACTTGCGGTAAATACCTTCACAAGTTATTTCTATTATCATCTTCTGCAGACTTCATGAGAGAGCTGGAAGCAATCTAAGGAAAGGTGCCTATGTCATTAATAATAAACTGAATCACAACATAAAATGCAGTGCATATAAAGATATGTGAGCATACAGACATTTTGGAAATCATTGGATATACTTCTTCAGTGCAACAGCTCTGGACTAGAATACCCAAATGAGGGCAAACTAAGTTGGTCAAACAGAAAATGGCCAACCTAGTGTGGTGAAAGGGAAGTAAAACAAAATAAAATGAGAAAATCAAGGAAATATGAATTTAAGAAACAAACAAGAAAATATGATCTTCTGCCTCCATTATTCAAATGTGCTCTTCAGTAATCGTTCTGGATTTCTTTAAAGATTTTCATATCAATTAAAATTCCAGTAATCTGGTTAATGCTATTTCAATGACATCTTATTTCTCCGAGGTATGGTATGACCATGTTTCTCTATTTTGCTCTTTTTCTGCACATTGAGTTTATATATTCTGCATTTTATTAATTTTTTACTATTTCCTATTTACTTTATTTTGTCTCATTTTACTTCCTATGCGTTACACTTAGGTGTCTTTACTATATTGGGTTTTATGGTTTAGCCATTTTCTGTTTAGCCTGTTCAGTCTGCACTCATTTAGATATTCTGGTCCTGGCTTGTTACACCGAATAAGGAAATTCAATGGTTTGCGAAAACATGCTATTACTTATCTTTATTTGCCATGCATTTTACATTGTGATCCAGTTTATTATTGATTGTGAACAAACAAGGGTGGATTCAGGGTAGGGTTAGAGGGTCATCTGACTCCTCTGTCTTCTGCCTCACAGATTTCTAATTATATAGACCAAGCTATATATTGTGGGGAAAATTCCTTAATTTGAAACACTTCACATACTAGTGGGACAAACAGGGTGATTGAATCATTTTTAATTTACTGCGACAATATGCTATAAACTTTTATTCAAACATAAAGACTCTCCTTCATATTTTGTGTGCTGGAAAAACTAGAACGAATACTCACCATAGCCTGGGATTTAAAATACAGACCACCAATTAAAATTACATTAGAACTCGTAGTGAATTCTCAGAAAGTAAAGAATGTTTTAATATGACTCCCATTTATGAGAAAAATAAAAAATCATGTTGCAATGTCATGATTTTCAAGAAAGTATTCCCTTTGCATATGTCATGTGAAACCCATAGCACCTCATAGCAACAGACACCTATCCAGTTATGACATCAACAGGGGAGAATTTAATTCAAAGTAAGCTGAAGTGAATGTTTCAAAATTAAAATCGCAACTGTTATAGAGACATTTAAAAATTCATAATAAATACAGAACAATAATTATTAGAATGTTTAGATTTGACTTTATATTCCTATCAAAAATTAAAATCATGTGAATCTTCAATTCTCCTATACAAAAAAGTAAAAATGAACTTGCATAAATTACGCATATTTTGGATTTTAAATTATTTTTTAAATGTGAAAAAATTGCCTTACAGTTTAATGCTTGTTGGAAAGATCCTTTTTGATCTTTTCTGTTGGTGTTAAAACAAAATCTGTGCAATAATATTTTTAAACACTTAAGAGTTGGTTTGTGTAAAAATTACTCAAAATTGTACTTCAACATAAAATAATTAAAGACCTTATTTAAACTTAAAAAAATATCGGTCCAAGGTGTCTTGGGACCTGACCTGAACTTTAACTGTATCGAATTTCATAGCTTTGGGTCACTTCGATTTTTCGCTAAGCAACCAACAAGTGATCAGACAGAGAAATAAACAGATATCTTCTTTTATCAAGTAAAATTACTAATTTTAACTTAGTATGCCATTTCAAAAATATAGATATAACATTTCTATCACATGATCTTGACTTCCCTTCCAAATTTTTCTGGATCCACCCTTGTTCGCAAAGTCACATTCTTTAGTTTTATTTGCTTTTTGTAATGGTACAATTTGCACATGATGTAATTTAAATACTTTTAATGGTTGAACTGGCATATCATGCCACAGGACATGAGCAAGTGGGCTAACCCTCCCTTCAGCATGAGATAGAAAGTGATATGGCCGTGATTACACATAGTGAGTAAGCTTATAGGTAATTTTAACACAGAAATAAATTATAAAAATTAAGGAATTACCTTTACAAAACCTTAGGTTCATCAAAAAGTCTTTGTCCAGAGAGATAAACCCTATGGATGGCCGGAGACAAAAATCATTAGTAAAAGGCAGGAGAAGAACAAGCATGGCATGATAAAATTTAAACTTAAATAAATCAATGACAGACTACTTAGGCTAGGTAGAGAGATAACACCAAAATTTAATAAAGTCATTGAATTATATATATATATATATATAATTCATATATATGTTGAAGTTTATTTTAGTATGTCTTCATAGAATTACAAATTTACATTTAAATTTAATCTCACTCTATAACATTCAATTTGACAAGTAATTATATTCAGCTAAACAATGTTCCATAGGCCAAATTATATAGGTAATAAATACCTTTTTTCCACTTGAAAATAAATATGAGTTACCCATTATAGACCCATAATTATCAGAATCAGTTAATATCAAATTGGAACTCTCAATTGGATCAAAAATGACAATTATGTATAATGTTCTTTGAGATATTTCCTTCATAATAAATCACCATAGTTAAATACAATTCAGACTTATATAATATAAAATAAGTGAAAATTAAACTATTTTTGTATCGGAAAACTATCACAATATTTCAAATTCGGTTCATATTAAGTATCTAAATAATTCTACAAAGTCACCATACTTAGCTTTTTTATTTGAGTGGCTTCTTATTAAATTTGGAATAATTTCATGAAGATCAGTAAAGAAATCTAATTCACCTTCATTCGAGGGATACTAAGTTCGGCTACTTGAGCATTGGAACAAAAAAAAAAAAATGCTTTACTTATGAATCTGGACTCACAGAAATCCAATTAAAATCACTGGGGGGCATGACAGCTCAGTGGTTAGCGTGCGGGGATTGCACTCGGACGGCCCGAGTTCGATTCCCGCCTCTGCCCAAACTGGTATCATATTCACACAGAGTACGATCATGTTAAACATGTGGGTTCATAAGTCCTTCTGATAGGTTGGTGGTAGGGAAAGGAGAGTACTGTTCCTGTGGATGCTTCTCCCACTGAGATCCAGTCTAAATTGTGTGCTACTTCCCGGCCATCCAAACAGATACCTTACACTTTCGAGTAGGTCGGACAGTCTGGATCAAAGAAGAATTAAAAGCACTGATAATACAAAAATATATAAAACATTGATGGAGCTCTGTTCACCAAATAGGACTGATTTCCACATTCTTGGACACTAGGTGTGTAACGCCCTTTCCACCAAAAAGAAGAAAACATACTGGCACAACATTCACTTCCCACATCTTGATAGTGAAACAGTTCTTGGCTGATTTCATGAATATTAACGGCATAGCATTCCAGACAAAGATAAATGTAGGTTTTTTTATTTGTAAAGTCATTTTGGTGGCTGTTTTGCCAAAACTAAATCAAAGCTATTTTATTAGGGCCATCTTGGCCAAATAGTAGATCTTTAGTTCAATTTTGAATTATCTTTTGTCGATTTCTAACTTAGCCAGTCTGACTGAAGTAAATGGTAAGTGAGACACTTTACAATTCAAAAGGCTGATGCCTTGCTTTCTGAGAGCTCCCCCCCCCCCCCCCCCCCCCTAGTTGTTGGCAAGTATTCTAGGAACATGATTCCAAGCATTTAGATTGTCCCCTATTTATGGGTTCTGTAACTATAACCTTTAGGTCTATAATACTCTAGTTAGCTCGCCTGCCTATTTTGCACTTATGACCCCTACTTTGTATTTAGGAACCAAGTATGGTCTGTAAGTTAGAAATGGTAGCTGACCCCTGCTGTAAGGCATGATATTTACTTTATTAAAAGGTTTTAATATATATAATTCAGATGAAAAATATAATTTTAATCCCTTAACTATGTAGCATACTTATCTCCCATAGATGTCTTGGGTGTGTTTATGTTCCAAGCTACCACCAAATGTTAATTCTTATATTGTTAAGTGATATTTTAAATTCACATCCATGTCTATTTAAAATTTAAAAGAAAAGTCTATTCAATGATTGATCTGTTAACATCCAGGACTACTTACCTTTATTTATTAATCCTCATGCATGTGACAGGTTTTTAAGCCAATCAGGTTGTTTTCTAAACCTGTATTGTATATGAATAGTACCTTCTATTAAAAAAAAGGGGGGTGTATGTAATTTGATGTTATTAATTGGGAACGCTTCTAAATGTTAAAATGTTTTTGAAAATGGCAAATGCAAAATTTCAGAAGCACTGAATGTTGTGTTGGGTATGATTGTATAATTAAGTAATTTTGCATTTGTGCACCCTGCTACAACTGCTATGTGATGAAATACTTTAGTTTAACCATTCCCAGTTTCTAAAATGCAACATTAACTGCATTTGAATTTTGAATTTTTTTTTCTTACTATTTATAATTTTTCATAATAAAATGTTTTTGAGAGTGTGTGTTTAGTGTTATATATCTATACCATTAAAAGTGTATCTTAGTTTTGCAATATATAATTTAAATTCTATAGACTATTGTGATTTTTGAAGTTAAATTTTCAAACAATTCTGTTTCCAGATTTTGTTTTTTGTATGATAAGATATTGCACATTCTTAGTCTTCAAAGAGTTTTTGATCATTTAATTAAAGACTATATGTAAACATAATTAAATTAAGTATTTGTTAAATGTATCCATTGTGTTATTAGATTTATTACCTCTGAAATTTTTGTGTGTATAAAGGGTAAAAATTACAGAGGTGGAATTTGCTCTGCTATAATTTATTTTGTGAGAAAGTTTTACCTGCCGAAATATTTGTTCTTGCTGAAATAATTTTGTACACTAGAAAAACATAAAATAAGATTTTGCAAATTTTCGTGGCTCTGATTGATAAGCAGATGGAGATTTTTGCAGCTGCTGTATGTTATTAATAATTTTCTTGCAATTTTGTAATATTTTCAGTTATTGACCTCAGTACATTTTGCACGAGTTTTTTTTTTTAATTTTATTTTTTTGGTGGTTTTTAACTGTTGCATTTGAGTGCTGGCGACGGAATGCTGTAATTTGTCATTAAGGTTATATGTAACTTTTTGCTCTTCACCAGTTTTTGCAGCGGAATGGCAAATGTTTTGAGTACTTTAAAGCTTTCTTTTTTGCATTCTTTTCTTTTTTTTTTTTTCTACTTCATTTTTCTTTCCTGTTTTCTCTTCTCCTATTCAGACGGTACTCATTCAGGCCCCGAAAGGAGCAAAACAGTTATCCAAGTTGAGCAAGGTATGACATGTTCTTTGTCCGCTACTATCTCATTTCAAAAGCATTGTTTTAGTATATATTTTTATTTTTGTTCTTTTTGCACCCTTAATGCTTGAAACCTCAGTCAGTGTTGTAACTTGTTGCACTGTAAGCATCATTCTTCTATGAATATTATTTTGTTTCCTTTGTTTCGATTTTTTATTTGGCTTTTGTTGTGCTAGCTTTTGTTTTTAGCTTTATGCATTATTGTCTAGTGTTGTAAAGTCTACCAGTTACCAAATGAGTAGCAATAATTTGCAGTTTTAAAAATGTATTGTTATCTGTAGTTTAGGTTTTACATGCTGCCCATGTTGTAAACATGTCACTTAATCAAGGAATGTGAGACAATGCTTACATGAGTGTTACATACTTTTTATATGTAACTACATTTGATGATAACTTACATTTGATGATACAATCCAGGTTACATAGGATTTTCTCTGCATATTAATATGATATAGTAATTTACTTTATCATTTTTTGCAAATACTATTTTTGTAAATTCTAAGATTTACATTTGTATTAAAAATTATTTGTAGTTGCTTCATATTTATGGATATAAATACTTAAAAAACTGTACAAAATTATGTAATAGCATTTACTAATTTTTATTTTCCCTACAGTACATGGCATGTGTATAGGGAAAACATCAGAATGGGGTCAAAAATTCAAATTCGAGTTTTCAATGGAATTACATGTATTGTGCACACTAAGACACAAATCAACTATTTTAAGTGTGTAACACATAAACATGTAAACCTGTTCAAAACTTGAATTTGGTTTTTGATAAACCTGATTTTTGGCAATGTTTAAAAATTTATATAAAAAAATCTGTTAGTGTTTCGAATTTTCAACTGTAACCTGCAAATACTCACATATTTAGCTTCCTAAAAAAAAGTGAGATTCTAGTGCAAAAATTAGCTTAAAAGATTGCGTTTAAAAAAGCTTTAGGTTAAGAATTAGCTTTGAAAATCATCACAGGATATACAAACATGATTTGATAGGTTTTAATAAAATAGATACATTGGTTTTCAAATAAGCAATTTTGAATTTATATATATATATATATATATAATATGAAAATACGGTGAAATAAAATATTATAAATTTATCAGAAATCACACTTAAAAGGTGCAAAGCTGCACTAAAAAGAGGATTAAAAATATTTTCAAAATGAAAAGAGGTATGGATGGAAGCAATGTACCAAAAGATGGCCAGGGGGGGGGGTTGTGACCCCCTCACCCCGGTTAAGCATACTTTGCGTCGCGACAACACTCCTGGAGAGCCGGTACATTGCAAAAAAAGAATACGACTGTATCAAGTTTTAAGATGAAAACCAATATAAGAGAAAAATGTTGAGATCCAGCCATATCAAATATCACTAACATTAAATGTTTGAAATAAGTTCATGAGTATAAATGAGCAAAATTACAACGCTTCTACTTAAAGAAGACTCTAAATATTGACACTTAATAGGACAATAATAAATTCTATCTCTAAAACCATTTTACCTCAATGACAGTTATCACTATCATACCTGTAGATGTACATCATGTATACCGTATTATACCAGATGAAACAAATCTTCCATATTGTATTAGACAATAGACCTTATACAAGAGGTCCTATATCAGCTATCACTACGTTTTACCTGTGACTATCCAGTATGTATATTGCCATCAGTTTTATTTAAATATAAACGATAACAATCGGTTACAGTTATTTTATAAAATTTGTAGATAATGTTACATAAAAAACACTTGGGAAAACCTTGTGAGATGGTGTTTTGTAGGAAACGAAAGTCGCATAAATATCGATCTTCCTTTTTACTGTTAATTCTCTGACTACGCATTAATTGCCCCAGTATTATATTTCTAAAGACATTTTTGTGCATACATGAGTTCCAGTTTATGATATAATTGATTTTGAAGTGGAAGTCGTTGCGTTTATCGTACAAACGGAAACCAGTAGTACCACCTGGTTGTTGGTATATTGTTAGATCCAGAAAATTTAGACTTTTGTTGACATTGTATGGTGTTTCAGTAAGTTTTAAATGCTGTGGATAGAAAGTAAAATCCATCTGATATGTTTCACTTGGATACGCTATTAAAATGTCATCAACATAGCAAATGAACAGGATTTCGTTTAATATATGCGTTCCATCTTCATATTTATTTAGATATATATCAGTAATAACTGTAACCGATTGTTATCGTTTATATTTAAATAAAACTGATGGCAATATACATACTGGATAGTCACAGGTAAAACGTAGTGATAGTATAAGGTCTTGTATAAGGTCTATTGTGTAATACAATATGGAAGATTTGTTTCATCTGGTATAATACGGTATACATGATGTACATCTACAGGTATGATAGTGATAACTGTCATTGAGGTAAAATGGTTTTAGAGATAGAATTTATTATTGTCCTATTAAGTGTCAATATTTAGTCTTCTTTAAGTAGAAGCATTGTAATTTTGCTCATTTATACTCATGAACTTATTTCAAACATTTAATGTTAGTGATATTTGATATGGCTGGATCTCAACATTTTTCTCTTATATTGGTTTTCATCTTAAAACTTGATACAGTCGTATTCTTTTTTTGCAATGTACCGGCTCTCCGGGAGTGTTGTCGCGACGCAAAGTATGCTTAACCGGGGTGAGGGGGTCACCCCCCCCGGCCATCTTTTGGTACATTGCTTCCATCCATACCTCTTTTCATTTTGAAAATATATATATATATATATATAATTTTTGCATTCACTTCACTTCGGGTGTATTTGGTATTCTTATTAGCTATTTTTAGTGCAGTTTATTACTTTATTGCCAAAGCTGTAGTGTAATTCCATATGTTTATAGTTTATCAAATCTTCACTCTTTGTCAGTCATGTTGCTTCAATTATCTACCATCTTAATCCGAGAATTTTTATTTCTGTTTCAATTTATTTGAGTGTCATTTACTATTTTTGTGTTTTTATTACCCCTTTTCTGCTCCCCCATGTTTTATTATTTTGCCTATAATCTGTTTCATTTTTACATTCTCTTCATTTCAGGTTTATTTAACATTCTTAGGTGTGTATAATTGCCTTTTTGTACATCTGTACAAGGTAATTTATTGAAAAGAACATCAGGAGGTCGAAGTGCGCACCTGATGAAATTATACATTTTTTACTTTCCATCTATTATCACCCATCTCTTGCCCTTTTCTCTCCTCCTCACTATTCAATTTTGTTTCATGTCCCTGTCTTATATTTTATCCAATTTGAATTAGTTTTTTAAGTTTCTGTCTTAATTATCATTTCTGCTTTTGATTCTCCTGTTTTACCTCTTGGTTCTCTAGGATCCTTTTCATTCACAGTATATAATGTGTTATTCCAATTATCCATTTTTTCTATTTAATTTTCGTTTTTCATAATATGGCATATATATATATATATATCCAAACTATTAAAAGAGCTCCACATTATTATTTAAAAAAAAATCAATGTTTTACTAATTTAAAATTGTTCTAATTCATTATGTGTATTATAATATTTCAAACATCTATAGATTTTTACTAAATCTTTGGTAAAGTGACTGTACAATATGGTTTAAATATAGTTTACTATAGCAAAAATAGTAGTATGTGATGTTCAGTTTATGTGTTAGTATCATCAGTGCTGCTTTATCTGTATGTGTATTTTTATTTTTCTTGGTGAAATGTTTTTGACTAAATACTTTTTCTTAAGTGAGTTTTATTTAATGAGTTGTGTATTTTTTAACACATGAATAAGTTTCAGTACATATATGTTATTACAAAGTATAGGATATTTCATCAAGTGGTGGAGATTTGTTCCTGCATCTTCTATTTTTACCTGGATTTTTTACATGATATTGAAGTATTATAAAAATAATAAAAATACTGATAGAATATTTTTGTATTGTAAAACATGCATTACTTAAATAACAAATTTTTTATATTGTCCTCTATATAGCACATTTTATAATTTTGAATTTAAAATGGAAACACAATCACGCTGAAGTGGAATAAATGATGTTATATATGGTTGTGTGAATTCTGCTATGGCATGTTTGTTGAAACTTGTGCATACATGGAATTATCTTCAATTTTACCTTTACTCTATTTTCAAGAATTATCTGCTTCTTGCTTGTGGATGTTATTTAAATGTTGTATCTTTGTTTTGTGTTATGTCAGTAAAAAACACAAATATATAAATAAAATTTATGCAATTTTATGAAATTTGGATGAATTTTATTTTAAACTTTTAACAGTAGAGAATTGATTATCTTTAATTAACAGGAGAGAATTAATTATTCTTAATTAATAGAGAATTGATTATTCTTTTTAAATTAAGGCTTTAATATATTGTTTATTATTCAAGCTTTGAAGACCAGAAATATATGTAAATGATTCAATAACATCAGCTTCAATAGTACCGGGTGGCCATAAAATAATGTGAGGTGTTCAGAGCCCTCTAGCGAGTAATGTATTGGATGAAACGTAACAAAATTTGGTGGGTGTACACAGTGGAACATGCGGTTTTGATTCATTAAAAAAAAAAAAAGTTCCATATGTCGCCTCCAGGGGAAATTTTGGTGCTGCAAAAGTGTAGTAGGGTGAATAATGAATGAGTAAATGCCAAATGAGACAGTACACATCAATTTTGTTAACAATGCATGACAACGTTTATTGTTAATTACAAATGAGGTTCAATATGACCACCATTGTGATGTTCCAGTAACTGTATAAGTTGCATAACATTTTCCACCGGTAGTTTCAAATCGTTAAATCATGTTTCGTAAGTTTGTTAAGCTCATCGGTTCTCGTCATAACTTCTTCAACCGCCGAAATTCATGAAGGGCAGCATTGGCATTCTCGTTCCGTTGATAATACAGCTTGACTAACAAAGCGCGGTCACGTAAAGTAAGAGCTATCAAAAGGTACTAGGTAATTCGTCTCCGGATGATGAGAATTTTCCTAGCCTTTCCTTTTATTCATATGATTGCTACACGGAATGCGATTATGCAAATTAGTGCATTTTACTCTAAACAGCGTCAAAATTTCCCCTGGAGGAGACTTTTTTTTTTTTTTTATAGAAATTGAAACAGCATGTTCCACTGTATATGCCCACCGAATTTTGTTATGTTTCATCCAATACATTACTCGCTAGAGGCCTCTGAACACCTCATGTGATTTTATGGCCACCCGATATATATTTTTTGTAAAAAAAATCTATTGTAAGTTTTATTATGCTAAGTATGTATAGGAAGTAAAACAAAAATTAGCTATCTCATTAATATTCAATTTTTTATAATTCAAAATACAATTAAAATATTTTTTTTTCACTTTACGTTAACTTTGAATCTATTTTAGTAAAATTGTTTTTATTGTTGAAGTAAGGCCCTGCGCAAGTAACACTAGAACATTCAGAACACATATAATTTTAATTTGCTAAGCACATATAGAGCACATTTTCTTAATACATACTGTTAATGTGTATTTGCCACATCTGTTGATGGTGATATTGCATGTGCAGTACTGGTGCTACAGCATTTTGTTAGAACATCTTTATAGAATGTGAACATGTTTTAATGCCGTAAAAACAAGTAACATACAAATTTTAAAATTTTGCCATGCTTGTTCTAATTAAAAAAATTTTAGCATTTTTTAAGTTTAAAATGTTATGCATTGCTTACCCTTAACCCAGAAAAGCCAGAATTAATTTTTTTTTTTTCAGATTCAATTTTTATTTGTATGGTGCGTTTATAATGGCTCTAGAATGATATTAAAAATAATATTTTGTTCAACAGTTACATACAGGATCTTTATAATTAAAGTTCCACTTTGAAATAGCCATAAATGGAAAACTACTGGACAGAATGTTATCAAACTTGGTAATAGTTTACAGGAGGTCATGGGATTTTTTTTTCCACAAAAAAAAAAAAAGTTCTAAAACTCACCATCAGCGGGGAATGGCACCGTATGCAATATTGTTAAATGAAATAAGACATGAAGACATCGGTTTAAAAGGTTTTTAATCATTTCTAAAACGTGTTACAAATCATGTTCAATGTGGCTTCCACTATTTTCTGAAAGCAAGTTAAATCGCATTACTGTGTTCTCAACAGTAGCTCTTAGCATATCAGGAGGAATGTTACGGACATGTTGGTGTATCACATTTTTTAATTCCGCCAAATTGTTTATGTTATCACCATAAACAGTGGCTTAGATACCACGATTTTTATGCAGGACGGGGTTCCACCTCACATTGGTACATGTGTCAAACAGTTACTTAAGCAACATTTCACGGATGACCGGATTGTAAGCCGACACTTCCCCATTTCTTGGCCACCCCGGTCACCAAACCTTAACCCCTGTGATCTCTGACTATGGGGTTACCTCAAAGCCACTGTTTATGGTAATAACATAAACAATTTGACGGAATTGAAAAATGTGATACACCGACATGTCCATAACATTCCTCCTGATATGCTAAGAGCTACTGTTGAGAACGCAGTTATGCAACTTAACTTGCTTTGAGAAAATGGTAGAAGCCACATTAAACATGATTTGTAACACGTTTTAGAAATAATTAAAAACTTTTTAAACCAATGTTTTCATGTCTTATTTCATTTAACGATATTGCATACAGAGCTATTCCCCGCTGACGGTGAGTTGAACTTTTTTTTTTTGCGGAAAATAAAATCCCATAATCTCCTGTAAACTATTAATAAGTTTGATAACATTCTGTCCAGTAGTTTTCCTTTTATAGCCATTTCAAAGTGGAACTTTAATTATAAAGACCCTGTATTTTATATGAAAACCTCTGATACCATATAGTACTGCTAGGCTTTCACACTAGTAAACTTAGACAAACACTGTTTTTTACTACAACTTATCTAACTGATTGCATATATATCTAAGAGCATTATCATATAAAACTCTTTACAAAACATGATATGCAACTATGGTCTTTTATGAAAACTAATTATGCAATTCACACAAAGTCCTAAATTGCACTTCTATATGCATATTTCTATAATTCTTAGTAATACAATAACAACTTTGGACAATTGATTTTACATAATGATCCATATTATCAAATCTAAGATCATCAGAGATCCTTCAAATATTAGAAAAAAGGAGAAATAAGTGATTGAATCCAATTGGAATAATTAAAATTTTGTATTGAAAATAATATAAATAATGCATTTCAGTCAAGCTTCCTCGGGAAACAATGCGATCAGGAGTTCTTGGAGTAGTACTGTATCTCAATAGATAGGTTGACTTTTCTGATCCCTCCCCCCTTTTTTTCCAACCCTGGGGGAGAAATTGAAAGTCTGACACCATTAGGTTCTCTCCCATAGTCAATGTTATAAGTGTGCAAAGATTCAGCTCCTAAATCACAAAGAGGGGCTTCTGATGGGTCTGAAAATACTTTTCACCTCTATTTTCTCTGCCTCCTGAGGATAATAAAAAACCAGCTTAGGTTCTATCTCATGGATAATACTGTGCAAAGACTCAGCCTTCTAGACCACCAAAGGGCTACTGAAGGATTGGTGAAGAGTTTTAGAAACCCCCCCCCCTCTTTCTCTGCTCCTAAGGTTGTAGATTGAAAATCTGATTGTATTCTATTAGGTTCTGTTCCTTGATTGATACTATAGGTGTTGTTGTTGAGACCCAAACCGTCCGACCTACTAGAAAGTTGTAAGGTAACAGTTTGGACTGCCGGGAAATGCCACCCAATTTAGACCGGAACCCAGTGGGGGAGGCATCCACAGGGACCGTACCCTCCTTTCCCTACCACCAACCTCTCTGAAGGACTTACGGACCCACATGTTTAACGTGATCGTACTCCGCATGAACATGGCGGCAGTTTTGGCAATGGTGGGAATCGAACCCGGGCCTACTGAGTGCAATTCCCATGCTCTAACCACTGGGCTACCACGCCCAGATACTATAGGTGTAGAAAGCCCAGACCACACGACCAACCCGAAGGCTAATGGTAGTTGTTTGTGTGGCCGGGGATACTATAGGTGTTGAAGACCCAGGCCGTCCGGCTCGGGGATACTATAGGTGTTGAAGACCCAGACCGTCCGACTCGTCCTGAGGACTTAGAGTAACTAGTTGGATGGCCGGGGGATACTATAGGTGTGAAAGGATTCAATCTTCTAGATCCCTAGGGTCTTCAGGAAGTTCTAAAAAGACCAAAATACACTAGGCAATTATTATATAAATGTATTATATAGAGTAAGGTAAATTCTAATTTTATTGATTGAAAACTTTAATAAATTATAATTGTGTAAGTTTGAATTACTAAGTGTCATATAAATTTCACACAACATTTTCACATAAAATTCATCATAGAAGCCCCATCAGCACATATATTTTTCATTAAGACAGAGCTGTATTAAAAAAAAGCAAAAAAGTGATATGACCAAAGCTCAGCAGTACCATATGGGACCCCCAATTGTTCAATTCAAAGTAATATATATCTAATATCAATATATCGCCCTCAAATAATATATGAAGATACCTTTCACAATTGGTATAAGTATCATGTAATGGATTAGTGTTTAACTATAATTATAAAATTATATATATACTTTAGAGACAACATTGCATTTCAAAACATCTCTGTGATATATGATCTTTATCTCGTCGAAATAGAATACATGCAAAATGCTTATCTTGTTCAACATTTGTAAAGAGCCATTTGTTAATAAATTCTCAAATCATTAGATTTGTACCACATTTTATATTCACTGGTACTAAACTGTACCGCACAGCTTTCCCGGGTTAATGAGATTAATTCTACCTTTTGACCACTTAGGAAAAATTATTCAATTTTTAGCTTCTTATAATGTTATTTGGTAATCAATACTCTGCTGACATATTTAAATTTTTATTTGATTATTCAATTGGTATTTTTGAAGAAGTCTGCTTATCTGACCCACAGATCACATACATAAAACTCTGAATGTAGTCTGTACTCTATTGCATCTTAAGTTGCATGCATTGTTCATGTTGTGTCTTACTTCCCGTTAAAATGGTAATATGATCTTGCAGTATTGCAAATCAATTTCCAAATTTAATCATCAAATTTAGCATACTGTGTTACAAAAATGTTTTTTTAATACTTTTTAGAAAACGTAATAAATGTTTTTAAAAAAAAAAAAAAAAAAAACTTTTAGGAACATTAAAGGCTTATTTTCACAAACCAAAAAATTCTGATTTTTGTAATTTCAATTTTAATATTCCTTCCTTCATGTAACATGTAGAATTTTTTTCAAAGAATTTTTTTCCTTTCATGTGTTATTTTAACATAAATAATTTTTTGACATGTATTTTGATTTAATATTTTCTGAAATTTGTTTTTTAATACACTTTTTTAAGGATTAGTTAAGAATATATTTTTGTTTTATTTATTTATTTTTACTCCTGATATAGTTAGAAATCCTTTTTTTCCCTCTAATAATTCAAATTAGAGATGTAAAGATCATATTCCTAATGTGTGCATGTCCTTGTTTTGAAACATTGTGTTGCTTTGTTAGAATGAATAAAATCTTGAATGCACAATTGACCTGGCAGCTTAGAATAGCCTCCTTTAGATCCCCTTCCGTAACATTTGTCAGTAATCAAAACTCTTTAAAAATTGAATTTATATTTATTTTGAATATTTTATGCTCAGAGCTCTGTTTACATGAAGTGCAGAATAACCTTGTTTTGTTGATCATTTTTATTGCTTGTGCCTTTAGAATTCTGTAAAATTACATTTGCTCTGTTCATGGATGGGTCATCGACAAATTTTGCATTCTAGGAAAAACAAGTGGGTATGGGGTACATTGCTATTACCGTGACTTCCTCTGCATTTTGACATCTGTGAAGAAAATGTCTAGTTTTAAATGTGCAGTTTGAACATGCCACATTTGAGTTACACTAATTTTATGTTCATTGTTGAATAGCTCATTTCAATTTGATTTCTTAATTTGATGTGAATAAAGTAAGGCCCGAAATATTAGAAGTCAAAAACTGACCTGACAAGGTGGAAATTGAAATCTTTAAAAAAAATATATATATTAAAGTACATAATTGTGTTCGTACATAATCTTACAAAGAATCACACTCTTCCAGAATGCTTTGAAAAAAGAAATTACTTGCAAAAAAATTATTTTCTCAGACTTTTTTTAGGTCATGTCAAAATTTGTAACAAACATCTTGCATCGTGCGGACAAACTGGAATTTTTGCACTAAAGCAAAACTCTCTTTTACCATATAAAACTCTCTTTTACCATATTCAGTTTTCTCCTCTTTGTTTAACCATTTCTCACATCTGTACAAAAATACTGAAGCAATCGTACTTATGTAATACCTTATTTCTATAACCCAAAAGTTTGGGAAATATTACAGTAAAATTCCTTTTCTTGTACTGCACATGAAATAGGCAAAACATATTAAAGATAGCAATGATGTTTTAACATTCCTGAAATAAACATTCCTTTGTACAAAATTTGGTTTAAATAGGTTCAGTACTTTTGGAGAAAAATAGATTATGAAATTTCATAGTTCAAAATGTGCATATACATGACCGTAGGCAACATTTGCAAACAAAATCTTTCATTTTTTTTTTTGACAAACATATAAGAGGCTACATGTATACAAAATTTGATTTTAGTGTGTTGAGTAATTTCCATGATGTTGAAGTCCAAAAATTATGTTTGAACATATTGCACAAGATTCATGAAATATTGCAAAAACATTACCATATTATTTTCATCTTCATGTGGCAACCTAATTTTTAAAAAATGGCTTCATATCATTGAGTAGTTTCAGAGAAACAAGGTTACCTTGATATAGCGACAGACAGTCGGAATGCTAGAATTTGTTTTTTGGCAATATGCACCTTCAAAATTGTAAAGATTTTCAATTGGCAAAAAGTGTTTTTAACAGGAATTAGATGTGCAACCAGTCAACAAAATATTTAAACACCACTCATTGTAGGTCCTTGAGTTGTAAAGACAAACTAAATATATCATTAGACTCGAAATAATGTCTACTATAAGTGCATATACATCTTGTTTACATGAGGGGTTGTTATATTAAAATTTGTACCAACTCAATATTTTCAATGGGCAACATCAACTTTTATTTAGACTCCAATTTAGATCAAGTTAGTCTGAATTCATATAAAAGTAATTTATTTTGCTCAAACTCATGAGACATAATCGATAATAATAATCAAACAATAGTGAATAAATAAAATACACTTTGTGCGAAGGATAAGAAAACTTGATCAACGTATATAAGTACAAATAAAATGATTATCATTTTATTTGTGCTCATATACGTTGCTCTTGTTTTCCTTAAACAATAATGAGTTGTTGAAATTTGCAGCTTTTGATGTTAAATTAGTGCTCCTGTAATTTTCTTATATCTTCCAAAATGATCAGCTGATAAAACTAATTCTTGTTACTTTAACTACTAATAACCCAAATGCAATTTATGCTTTTATTCATTTTTAAAATATTTTCCATCGCAATTGGTTCATCAATCCATGTCTCAAATATAGGTTTGCGAATTTTAGTTTATTTCTTTCAGTAATTAATTATTGAGATACAGAATTTGATTCAAAACAGCATCATTTTCACTCTTAATTGGGGGCCATCCTCAATTTTCATTTGAGTCTTTTGAAGAAAATTTTCTGAGATGAAATAGAATGTAGTTTGGACTTTTGACATTTTATTAAAGGAATAATCAGATATTGGTATGGGATTTGTGTTTAGAAAATATCTGTAATTTTAAGTGTAATAAAAGTCAATTAAGCATACTAAGAAAGTTTATCTCAGTGGATTTGCTAATTATTTAAAAATAAAATTTAAAATACAGTGCTGACTTAATATAACCTCATGATTTAAATGAGATATATTTTAAATCTCATATGATGAATGATGAAAGAATAGAAACAAAAATTTGCCAGTTGACTGGTGATTTCTGTCTTTCACATTAATAAAATAAAGAATTTTCAAACTGTAAGATAGAAATCCATCTGGATTTCACATTTAATGCCTCACCACACATGCATCTTATAATAAAAACAAATTGCTGGTCTCCAGTCCGATGGAGCCGAAATAGCTTTGCTTGAATGACATTTTGTAAAATAAAACTCTTGTAAAGTTCAATAAGTTTATTCGATTTTTTCAGATTTATTTGTTTCATTTACAAGCTTTCAAAGCCCAGTAAGTTACTCGTTAGCTGTTTATACCTAGCTAATACTTTGTTTTCACGCCGATTTCATCTAGAAACTCCAACCATAGACTTCATCTCAAAATATCCAATTATTTTACTGACTTGCTTTGTGATATATATATATAAGTTAAACTTGTACAATACATCTGATGAGATTTTACATCCGAGTTAATCTATAAACTTTTCTGATGGCACATAAATAAGTACTTGAATACATATATTTCCATCTATTCTGTTCAAACTTCACCAATCATTAAACATTTTTAGAATCCTCAAGTTCATTTAACTTCCTAATTTTTTAAAAACAAAACAAAATATCTTGCCCTTGTGCACCACTATTTCGCCAAGGAGTAAGTAAGCACATTGATCTGCGACACTTGTGACCTTTTAAGTCACAGCTTTCCCACCCTTTGGAAAACTCAGTTTAAAATGCTAAATTATTGAAATTATAACCAATATACTTCGATTACCAAGTGTTTAATTCAAAATCCAAATATATTTACTTGTAGGGTTTTCAAAGAGCTGCAAATTCTATCTTATTGTTTATAGCTAGCCCTTTTAGTTTTTAAGATATAAGAATTACAAATTTGTAAAATAGAAAATTTTAACCTTCTTCAACTTGACAAGTTGATTACGCGAAAACTGTAAGACTTTTTAAAAAATAAATATAGATTTAGAAACTAAATTTCCTCATACATATTTTTGCTCCTTGCTATTTATATCCACCTTTTATAGTTTTGAAAATATTTTGAATGAAAGTAAAAAAAAAAATACTTATTCAGACAGATACTTTTTAAAGTTTTTTCAATAAAAAAAAGAGCCCAATCTAAAATCCAATTATATAATACACTTATAGGGCTTTCAAAGAGCTACAAATTCTTGCTTATTGTTCAGAACTAGCACTTTTAGTTTTTGAGATAGCATTAGAAACTGGAAATATGGAAAATTTTTAATCTTTTTCAACTTGACAAAATGAATACTAGAAAACTATAAGAATTTTTTTTTTTTTAAATATGGATTTTAATACTAACTTTTCTAGTACATATTTTTTGCGATTTACTGTTTATATCTATATTTTGTAGTTTTGAAAATATTTTGAGTGAAAGTAAGTAAAATGAAATAAAAATACTCACTCAGGAATAGATGCTTTTTTAAGTTTTTGAAAAATATAGCTTAAAATATTGAAATTTTTTTTATTTTTCATAATTTGGACCATATTTTTGACAAAACAGGAAAACATGATGATATTTTATCTATCAGGCTCGGGGGTATAAGTCTCCAAAGTGTTTATATTTTTCGCAGTGCTCTGTTTTACACCACAGATACCCCAAGCAAGATGTTATTCACATCAAAATATATTTGTTTTAATAATACAGTAAATAAATAATATTAATGCAATAGTAATTTTATTTACAGCAGCATATTAGACAAGAAAGATCAATCATGTATAAAGCATTGATTATGAAATACTTTCCAACTGAAATGCAATTTTATTTAAACGTCTCTAAAATGCAATACCTTCAGCACTGATATTTTTTAAATTATCACAGTACTACAATAGTTTATTATATTTGTAAACTTAAAACTTCATCAAAAAAGGCAATTATATAAATCGTCTGTTTCTCTACATAAAATCAATGAATATTTGATTCATATTATTTATGTTCCAAACTCCAAACCTAAATAATTTTGCGTGAAAAAAAAAATCAGCAATTTTTATACAACTCATCTTACAATTGCTTGATTTGTAATATCTATGACGCATTAATATAAACAAGAATGATCAATCATGCATAAAGCATGGATTATGAAACAATTTCCAACTGAATTGCAATTTTATTTACACATCTCTATAATGTGATACATTCGGAACTGAATTTTTTTAAATTATCAATCAAAGTACTACAATAATTTATTATACTTGGAAACTTAAAACTTCATCAAAAAAGCCAATTCTATAAATCGTCTGTTTCTCTATGTAAAATCAATGAATATTTCATTCATATCACTTATAATTCCAGAGTCCAGTGCTAAATAATTTTGCGTGAAAAAAATTCAGCAATTCTTATACAACTCATCTTACAATCGCTTAATTTGTTTACATTCTGCGTTCTAAAGAATTTAGGCTTTGTTGTAGTAATAATCAAAGTTTAGTGATCATTTAAAATAAAAAATATTGTAATTGCATTGGCACAGAATTTAGATACACAGATAAAATGCAAAATAAAAAGGTTTTTTGGCGGATGCAATGCTAAATATAAATTTCGATTTTTAAACATCACGATTTTTACACATTCGGGAAAAAAAATGGATGCCATATTTTATTTTGAAAAGGGTCATGTGAGATCTCTTCATATAATATGGGTGTAATTATTATTTCAATTTTTATTTAAAAAACTACCTAATATATTTGGCTGAAATTCTTTTTACACATTTTACGTGATAATTTGAATATTTAGTAAAATATTTTAAGCAATTTGTGAATTTTAACTCCACTTAAAAAATGTTTAAAAAATTATGTCTCATAGGGTTTAACATATTTCATTTTGTCAGCCCGGGTTAAATCTGAAACTTAGTGATATTATTCATTTTCATTCCCATATGCCCCCACAGACCATCTCAACAACTTACTAAAATGTAATTTTGATAGTCATTTTTACGGAACTTAACATATGAATGAACAGACAGACAGACAGATAGAATGAACAAGGTCATAAACACTTTACAACTATGTTGGAAAGTGTTAAAAATGGAGAAAATCACCTTTAAAATATTGATATACAGCATACTAGTATAAATACTGGCATTGTCAGTGAATAATATTGATGCAGTACAATATCTGAAGTATTTTTAGTCATGAAACTGCTCCTATTTAAATGTAATAAACAAGTAAAAATAGTATGGTCTTATTGTCTGTAAAAAGTTTCACCAAATATGATTTTATATTTCAGGTGATAATTAGTCTGGAAGTGTATTTTGAAATTTTCATTTTTATATATTAAAGTGATATAAAATCAGAAGAGTATTATTATTTATAAACCTGCTCCTTATTTAACTTAACCATTGAAAACAGTGTATAAATCTATTGAGCCATATCTTAAGTTATAAGCAGTCATGTTAGACACTTTTATTACCCACACTATGCTTTAGAGTAATAAAACTTCTTTAGAATATGCCCTAGATTCAGCATCATTGCTTGGGGTAAAATGTGTATTGAAAGTATGTATGAAGATATATTGAAAGTATGTATTGAAATTTTCCCTTTTTTATATTGGATTCTTTTGAGACATTTTCATGTATGGCATATTATATTATCTTACAAAAAAAGTACCATTTTCCTGGACTTGAAATTGCACCATGTTTAATGAATTTATATTTCAAATGAGTTTAAATGTGCATGCAGTTTGTTATTGGTAGTACATTATTGTTAAAATATTATATTTTTTTTAAAGCAAAAGTGTAGTGGTTTTCATTCAGTTCAGTGTAGGTTGTCTACAGTTTATTGTACATTGTCTTTAAAGAACTGTAGATGACTCCTCTATAATATACTAAAAATGCTAATTTTTGTTAGTGTACTCTACCGAGGATTTCGTTAAGCAGACTCTAGCATATTTTACGGCTGCTTACTGTTGATTTGCAAAAACTATCAAAACAGTCACCAAGCAAAAGTTTTCTGAATGCCTGCCTGTCAAATAAATCTAGGGATAACAACACATATTCATTATGGGAACTTTATATTTTATGCAGAAAATCTTTTTAACATCAACAATTGTTGATATTAATATGAGGATAGTGAAAACTATGCATAATGGATCCTTAACCCTTTCACGACCGGAGAGTCAAGGAAGCGACATTTCCCCGGGCCCACACGCAACAAGAAACATCTGCCACTTCAGGCCCAGGCACTTTTTGCAGCTAAGCCTAACACGGCAAAAATATATTAAATCAACTTTACTTTGAAATATGTCTGCAACTGGATTGTCATGTAAACAATAACTTAGCGATTGAAAGAGTAATTGTTTAGCAATATAAAATGTAACTATAATCTGAAATATAGCATAAATACAATTATAAAGCAATTAAATGAAAACTTAATTCTAAACTCAAAAATCTAAATATTACTACAAATCTAAAAATAACACTTTTATTCTAAATTTAAAATATAACATTATTATAAACATATTATTATATATCCTGCAATTTTTTATGTAATCACACATCTCTAATAAATGTTCTGTAATGTATGAAATATTTCAAAACAGGGTTCAATACAAAGTCCTATGTTGCAAATTTTGCACTTGTAAAATAATTACTTTTAGCACTTTCCTTTTCGGGAACTTTTAAAACAAACTATGCACCTTCTTTGAGGTTTTTTCCCATTTGAATTAACATATAAGCTAGGAAAATGTCGACCAGTTAATTCTCTTTGCCATGATTCTTCTGAAAACAGAAACAAAATATCCCCTCCCCCTCCCACTTAACATGCTAAATATACCACACATAACTGTTCAGTTAAAATAAGCACCAAACAACTACCATGTTAGAAATATTTTTTTTAATATCCCAGTCGATGTGTCTTTTAAATTGCCAGACAACTAAAAGTGCTTGCACGTGCGTTTATTTATATTATCAACTTTGTCATCATCCTAATGAAAAACAGAAAACAAAACTAAAATATGAAGGTCAATGATACAAGGAACTAGCTTTTTAAAAATTGGGAGGTTCTAGCGCCATCTTGTTATTTAAAATTTTTGGTAGAAATGTTCTAGTTTCGCGATGCACATTTGCACTGATGGGCTCCAGTAGCCGTCTTGCGTTCGAGGCAAACTTGCACCATTGGGACGAGAAACGAGCAAGTTCTCAGAGACATATTTGACACGCTGGTTGCGAACGGGTTAAATGTATTCTATTTGTGTCAGCACAAACATGCAACTCAACATCTTGGATGATGAATTTTCTGTACTAATACACTGATCAATCACAATAAGGTTTTTTTTTTATTTATTTATTTATATTTTTTTTTATTACAATAGACAGTGATTTGCTATGAGGAAAATATGGCTTCTGCACTAGAATATGTTGAGTATTGCACACTTGCATTGCACACGATTATGCATTTAGCACATTATTGCATTCCTTTAGTAGGAAAACAGTATTAACTGTTCCATAGTAATGGATCATTTTTGCCATAAGAAATGCTGATACTGAATTCATCACTACTGATCCACCCATATCCAGCATTTCAGTCAGTTTTCCCTTTCTAGTCACATTTCTATTATAATTTGCTATCCCACCTATAACAGGATTCTTTGTTTCCTATTGCCTTTGTGGTGTAAATAACTAATAATATATTAGTCATAATAGTTTAGAATCTGCTTTAAACTGTATGTCCAGTCAAATAAGCCCATAAGTGCCAAAGTAAATTAAACCAATGCTAATATGCATTTTGTCGTTGTAATTGAACAATTTGATGAACATGCCTTCACAATCATATCCTTTTCAAACTTCTCAAAAAAATCACTTGATCATTTTGGAATGGGTCGTCAGCCATCAGTAGAAAAATACCAACTTCAAAATAAAATGATCTTAAAATTATTTTATTTTGTAATAGCATTTTTTAGAATAGCCTTTAAGTAAGAAATTAGAATATCTGACGTGGGTAGCACATGACTTTCACTGTAGACTCAAATTTATTTTCTCTTTCTTTCATAATTCTTTAAATTACATTTAATTGCACAAAATGACTTTGATAATTATTTGAACACTAGGTCAAAAGCAGGTTCGCTAATAAAAGTAGATTTATTTTGTGAGCCATGTGACATAAACAAAATAAATAATTTCGAAATTGCACTCAAGTAAAACATTTTGCCAAAATGAGAAAAAATGGTTAAGTGCCATTTCTAACCCTTTTTCAGCCAATTCTTTACCTTCAAGCCAAATTTCAGTTTAATACAGTTGCTCTGAGCATAATTTATTTTATTTAATTTTTTGGGTTTTTTTTGGTTTTCTTTAATGATAATACCATTGTACTTCTACTTCCTTTTCTCAAAGTTAAGTCACCACTCTCACCGCATCCCCCTGATAATAAATTTGCATATAAAAGGCCCTCTGAAACAAGCTCAAGTTTGTCTAGGGGTAAGTAAAGCATATTTTCTGTATTAAAAACATGCACCTTTTACAGTTCTATAAATAAGTTCCACATGCCCCTCTACAAAGCATTCATCAAGATTAAAATTTCAAATATTGTGCATTTTATATGAGAGACCATAAAAGACATGAAATTTATGTATATTCTATTGTTGTGTTTTATGTGTGTGGTTTGCTTGGGTTTTCACAAATTTTCTGTGTGAACCCCTACAAATATATCTATAAAAATTATGAATTTTTGTATTGTACTTTAATGTTGCACGATGCTATTTCTTATTTTAAAACCCAAAATGTGGAGTTCTGTAATATTTTTTTTTAAATTTTGTATCAGTTTCTATTTTCAAAGTATACTTAAATGTGAAAACCATGTTTTTTATATAATCCTATTTAGAAATTATATGAAACATCGAAGACCCAAAATTGTAGAATGGATGAACAGTTTTTCTTGAAGTTACTTTCCCTTTGCTATTCCACTGCATATATATTTATAATAGAAAAATTCAAGGTTTTTTTATTTATAAAGGGATTTTCTAAAGTGTATTTTTCAGTGGAATCATTTTGTTTATATTTGAAAGTGTATTCCCAGTTTTTAGTTATATGCTTATATTTATAAAAAGATGTATTTCAAAAGAGAAATTAACAGATAAAATGTTATATTTTCCTAAGGAAAATACAATATATTGTGTATTTACTTGTAGAAACATATATGTATATAATTTCATAAAAGAAACTATATCTCTTAAAATTAATTTACTTGTTCTTTTTAATTTTCAGCCATAAAAAATACTAATGGAATTCTTGATCGTAAGTATATTCCAAATGCATATACTGTTAAAAATTTTGTTCATTTTCTTGTAATTTGTCAATAAAAATGAAACATATATTGAAAATAAAGAAAATAAAAATATTGCATTTACTGATGTGCTTCACATGTCTTAAGATGTTGATCTTGTTGCAACTTATGCAGTGCAACTAAAAATTACTAAAGTCTTGAGAATCTCTATTTTATCATTACATTCAAATTGTTAACTAAGGGTGATATCTTGTCACTTAACTAGACATAAATAAAGCCTTTAGACATTCCTTTTTTACTGAAGCTGTTTGCTCTTCTCATGCTAAGCTCTGAAGTGTTCTCAGCACCAGTCCCCATTGTGTTGCTGATGCTCCTCATGCAGCTGCGACTGCCACTTTTAGACTTTTGACTGGGCACGATTGTCTTCGTGCCCATCTCTTTTGTTTTAATATTGTCAATTCACGTGTGTGTGTTTTGTGTTCAACTGGACAAGACATGACCTCTATGTACATTGACGAATGCCCTGCATTATCTCATTGAAATTGTATTGTGGAAAAATATTGGAGAGCACAAAGCCTTATGACTTAATAGTCAACTGGCTGGTATTTGATAAATATCTTGTCACTTTCATCATCCAATTAAATAATAATTAAAAAAAAAGAAAAATTGGAAATATTCTCTTTTTCTTCGGATATTGGTTAATAATTTAGTCAATTTTAAAAATGTTTGAAAATAAACTACATTATGCCACAAAACTTGCAAAAAACTAAGAGTGACTTTGATGTTTTCTAAAACAGGAAGACTTTACAGTAGACAGTGACTAGGCAATGTATCGGGAGAATCTATACTGAAGAGAGCACATTGAAGTACCTATCAGAATATACTAATGAAGGAGTACACTATCGGAGTGCACTTCTTATCATTCTATCATTATAGGGTAAAAAAAATGTTAAAGGCTATTTTTTGATACTTTGAATTTCCGGATTCAAAATTATTTCACATATACTACAATTTTCCGTTTGTTTCAGTAATTTGAAATTACTTTTTTTTATCTTATAAAAAATTACATTTCGTTAAGAATATCAGGACAGTTTTGAGATTTTTACTGCACTGACTTTTTATGACAGCAGTTAACTTCATTGTGGAAAATGTAAAATTTTGTAACTTCTTTATAGTAAATTCAAATTAATGTTTTTAATTATAGAAATAATTTTTGCTATTTATGTAATAATTTTTACTATTTATGTAATGAAAATTTTCAGCTCGAAAGCAAGAAGTCATTAAATTAACTGAACAACTAGTGGAAGCAGTAAACAGTGGGGATTTTGAAGGTTATACGTAAGTCAATACATTTTTCTGCTAGTTTAGGTATATAGTCAAATTTTAAGAATCACTAGAAATTCCTTTGTTCCGTTTTAACAACCTAATAGTTAACATAAAATCTATTTAAATGATCCTTTTTACCTTCAGCAGCAGATAATATGCATATGCTTAAATGCAGAAATAGTTTATACTTTTTTTCCTGTACATAGTTTGTATATAAGAAAAATATTATGACAGACAATTAAATTTATAACTACTAAAAATAAAACAATATTATAGTAGATAGACATTCTTACCGTTGATATTATATATATCTGTTGATCTTATAGTGATCTTATAGTCTGTTCTTCATAATCGTTTATTTTAAATTGACTAAAGACTTATTTGGAAGCCCACCGGGATTTTTACTCTTAATTATTATATCTAATATGTTCATTCCCCTACTCATCACCTAAATATTGTATTGTATTAATATATAGTATATATAATATATTGTATTGTATTAATATATAGTATACATAATATATTGTATTGTATTAATATATAGTATATAAGTTGTAAAGAACAAAAGTATGTGCTATTTGTATTTTTATAATGAAAACAAAAGTAAAAGGTACAGGATTATTATTTTTTAATTCCCCTGTTTTATAGCTTTTAGCTCATGCCATGGTTGCATGAATTAAATACAATCCAAATTTCACAAGTAAATTTCATTTGTTAAAAAAAAGAAAATGAGAATGCTTTGGCAATTAAAGGTACCAAATTATTAAATATGTTAACAAAAGGAGAATCAGTTAATTACCTCAACTCTGCACTATGTTTGAAACCTTTCACAAAATTACACATCACAAAGTAGACACCTCACAATATTTAAATATTGGATCTATCATAAAATATTAATTTTTCAATATAGATTTTTTCATGTCTTTTAAAATAAATCATTTACAAAATATGAATTCTAAAAAGTCTGATAATGTAAAAAACATGCCATGTATGGCATGTTTTACTTTTGATAGAAGTTTGCTGCTATTAAATCACAAAAGTAGTTTCACTATGCCAATTTCTTTGTTTATCTTTATTGCTAATTTCCTCTTTCATGAAAGTTTATTAATATCACCTTTCTATAAATTATTTCTTCTTTTCCCTGAATATCTAACAGCATGTTTATAACATTTACTTATTAGGTATATTTGCTTGGAAACTATTAAATTCAAAGTCGATACTGTGTATTTTGAAAGTACGTAGGTCAGTCAAAAAGTTAATTGCACTGCTTGAGAAAACAAAACAGGATCGAAATTTTTACAATAATTTTATTTGTACACTAAAGTTCCATACAAAAGCTACTTTTCAACGTAATCACCTCTTTTATTTAGACATTTGTCGAGGTGTGGCACAAGTTTTTCTATGCCTTCTGCGAAGAATACTCGTCCAACGTCTGATAACCATTGTTGGGTTACAGCTTTCACCTTGTCATCCGAGTGATATCGTTGCTTTGAAAGTTCTTCTTTCATAGGACAGAAAACATGGAAGTCACAAAGTGCAAGATCTATGCTATAAGGGGGGGGGGGTGATCTCACACTTCCCACTTAAATTTTCTAAGAGGATCGCTCGTTAATTTTGCCGGATGCAGTCTCGCATTGTCATGCAGGAGCACACTGCCTTTCGAAAATTTACCTGGTCGATAAATTTCAGTGCAGTTACACCTTTTTGCCCACCCAGCTGTCCAAACAGTTGCTCACGTCCTAGGATGAGTCGGACGGTCTGGGTCTTCAACCTTTTTGCCCACAAAAAGTGAATCACTGCACGCACTTCCAATTTGGACGCCACCCGCATCTGCTGAGACATGTTCATGACTGATTAACAAGCAAACTAAAACTGCCGTGTCAAAGCCGCTACGTCACGTGCTGCAGATAAGTCTGCAGCACGTGTTGTGTTGCAACTTGATGTGTTGCAACAAAGTTTCAACAAAATATCCTTTTACCAAGAGTTTTTATGAAGGAGTGCCACTAATTTTTTGAATGACCCTCATATATCTGCATTTTTTTAATATCAGGTGTAAATGCCTTTTATTTATTTTTTTTACTCTACTTACTGTTAACAATAAAAGTGATACATTGACCTTTTCTTAATTCCAGAAAATTTTGTGATCCTCATATGACAGCTTTTGAACCTGAAGCTTTAGGTAATTTGGTAGAAGGAATGGATTTTCACAAGTTTTACTTTGATAATGGTAACTATGTCATTAAAATAGACTGCCTCGTAACCCTGCCTGCATACATAAAGTATGTACATACCAATTACTTTATGGTATAATTCAATTGATCTGCCCTCCCCGAGAACGCACACTCCTTTTTTTTTATCTGAATTTGAAATTCTGAAAAATTCCATAAAACATTTACAAATGGGATTGATGAATATGTTGACAAAAAATGTTTACGAATGGGATTGGTGAATAGGGAAATCTAGAAAACTTTAAAATGTTGAATGTATTAGTGTTAGTGTTTCTTTTCTAATTGTATTATTTGTAAATTTACTGTACAATATTTTTATCATTAAAAATATCATATTGCAGAAATATTTGGATGTTAGAGGCTAGTCATAGAAAACAGAAATAATAAATTTGAAACTGTATTGACTGCTTTAGTTGCATTTTTATTAATAATGGAGAAAACTGAATTTCAATATAAAATAATATGTACAACTGTTTAAAATTAATGTTTTATTGGCCTTTTAATATTTTTGAGTGCATATTGAAAACAAAATCTTCATATAAAGCTTCATTTTAAGGAATTGTATAGCATTGCTTCCCACTGAAGTAGTGACAATCAATGAGACTTCCAATGCATCATTCCATTCCTCTTTACTTCTCAAATAGTACTTGGGTATAAATATTATAAAAATTGTGTATCAAAAGCAAGGTGTTTGCAGGAATATCCTTGTCTTGAAAGTTTCAATTGATTTATTTAAGAAATAAATTTGTTTATATGTTTATATCCTGTAATCTTATGTATAGGCTTAAAAATTTAGAAAAAATGTGATGAATTATATTATGTTGTAACAATTTGTTGCATTGCTAAAGCCACATTGTATGTTTTAGTTCTAGGTAAAAATAATAAAACACTGAACAGCACAATATTGAATCCATCGGTACACTTATTGGGAGACAATGCTGCTTGTATAGCATACATACGACTTACCCAGTACATGGACAAGTAAGTAATTACTAAAATTCATAAATAGAATTTTTTTTCTAATTGGAATAGATTTTTAAATAATATTGACTCAGTCTGAAAAGCCAAAGAAATATTTATTATAAATATACAAATGTAAACTATAATGTAGAGTATTAACTTTTGATAAAAGATCAATTATATCTGTTATCATTTGCAGTAAGTTATATAAGATTCAACATTTTTGGCTTACCATATATTTGTGCATTAATATATGTGAATTGCCTAAAATGTAAAAGAAATATATCATACTTTTCTTAAAAGTATCTAGTATATATTTAGTTTTAGTAATGTTTGTACTTGACAAGTATTTGAAATTATGGATTTTTCTTTAATTTATACATAAATCTAGCTATATATGTATCTAAACAAGCATATTTTTTTTTCTTTTTGTTGTTTAATTTCTGAGGCTCCATTGAACCAATTCTAAAGTAATTTTTAATGGATACAGCCATATCAAATTTTAATGCTATGTTTTTAAAAAGTTTTGTTTGAGAATTTAGTAAATTATATAATGGTTATGCTACAAACCTGTGACATGGTAATTCAGACATGCTTGGCTAGACTATTATTATTCAATTTAGATGTTTAGTACTGAGTGAAATTATTTTTGACATTGCATACAAAAATAATTTTCTTGTAAAGAAATGGTACACTTCACTATTGATATTCGCAAGTTTTAATTTTGTTAGATGTTGCTTCTTATGTTTGAATTTCTTATTTTTGGAATTTTCCCTACTTTTAAGAATTTTGCATGAATTCCTTACTATCTTAAGATCAGTTAGTTTGCTTTTCCAAGATCCAAGACTTTAGGTTACGGGGTGCCTGTCTCTAGGAGACTCATCCGCACATCGAAAATAAGCTTGTTCGGTCCAAATGGAGTGTGTTTAATAGCAATGCGATCAGCATGGGCTCCACCAATGGAGGTGGGCAGAAGAGGTGGTCTGCTTATTTGATGATGTGTCTTGGATATGGTTTCTGCCTGCTCGGCTGCAAAAAAGGTGGGCAAGGGTGGAGAAATGCGCAAGAGCGAGTCACATAAGGTTTGATATTTAATAAAATATTTCTATGGCTATAGTTAGAGTCTAAGAATTTAAGTCTATAGTATAATAAATAAATTGAAAGTAAAGTATTTAAATATTTAAGGTGTTTGAATATAAGTTCAAGTCACAATGATTTATGACTATTACAAGTTATGCTGCTTTAAGTTGCATTAAATTAAGTTAAGTTAACTGGATTTAAGTTTAAGTTAGATTTGTTCAGTACATTACAAAAAAAGAACACTAAAGTTTAAAAGTAAGTCAGTAACTGAGTGAAGTTCTGTGCTGGCGTTGGCGTGCGGGCAAATGCTAGCCTCTTGGATTCCCATTGGCCGGCTCAGGATCCGCAGCCGGGACCACCTCTGCTCACCGAAGTGTTCAGCTGTGGCGCCATCTGTCGAGATCGAGGGGGACCAAATGGGAGTAAACGTTGGAGTTTAAGTTTTCCAACTAACTAAAGTAAAATTTTGGGGTGAAAGACTCTAGGAGACCCCCGATTGGGGAACAACATACCTCGCTTTCTTCCACTCGGTCCGCTGGGAGTCGAGTAGAAGGTGTCTTGCCCTGCGTTTCCCATAATAGGAGCGCGTGGACAAGTCGTAAGTCTGGTCAGTGTTTCTCATGCAGGGTCTGCTAGAGTTTTTCTTGTAGAAATTTTGACTGAGTTTCCGAACCTGCTCTGCAATGCCAGAGACTCTGAGATCGTGGTGAATAACCTCGTTTTGGACGTACCTAGGAGCTTTAACAATACAACGTAGGACTTTGTTTTGGAAAGTTTGCAATTTCTTAATGTGGCAATGAGCTGCCGATCCCCAGACGGGGCTGGCATACAGAAATGCCGGTGCTATGACTTGCCTGTAGATCAGCAGTTTATTAAAGGTGGAGAGGCGGGATTTTCTACCGAGAAGGGGGGGAGGGCGACGTAAGTTTTCTTGGCTTTTTGAACTTTGCGATGTTGAAGCCGAGCCGTTCATTCCCTTTGTTGCAGAACTTGAAGGTTTGCTATTTGAGTTAAGTTTATTGCTATTTAAGTTTAAATTTTGAGTCTCCTTAGTGGAGACTTGCGAGTTTTTCCTCGATCTATTTTTTCTTTGGACAGTTGTCCATTCCCCTTCCATCTCGTTAGTTTCAGTTAAGTTTAAGTTTTCACAGCTATTTTGGCTGTCTAATCTAGATCTCTTTTTTGAGGTAGTAGCTTGTTGGTCATCATTGTTGATACTCAGGTTACTGACTGATTCAGAAATGCTGCTTACAGTTTGTGGAGCATTAAGTGCTGCCACGTGGTTGCTCTTGCTGGATGATGCAATCACTACTGGGTCTTTAGGAGACTCGCTGATAGAAGTTTGAACAGGGGGGGGGGAGCAAAGTTAAAAATACTCACCGAGCAGGCGTCGGCCATCACGGAGAGTCTTCTGTAGAGGGCATCCCGGTTTCTCTTCAACTCGGCGTGCTCCACATGATCAGATGTAGATTTCCCGGCTTTGGCTGCCAGAATGATACATTTGGTGTGCAGGTCAATTAACTCTTTACGACAAGTGTTCACTTCATCCACCGTGCAAATATTACTCTCGGGAGGGATTTCGCCCATATCGACTTCAACAGATTGCTCCGGCATTACCGGAACTTCGCTACACGACATCTTGAACATACTGTGAGAGCAGTCGAAGTTTGCTTTTACTTTCTTCATAACTAATTATTTTTGTTTTTGTATCTTACAAAAAAAAAAAAGGTTTGTCTATATGTGTTACCTGTAGTGGAAAATCTAAGCTTTGAACAGACATGAAACTCGATACTGAGTTGCTTGAGCTATCGATACACTATACTATGGTGAAATTAAAAAGAAAATTCAGATTTGTTTAAAAGTGGTGAATTGTTAAAGCCAAAAATAGCTCATTTTAAGCCATATTATTAAATTTATTTATCTATCACGAATACAGACTTTCTTGCTCACATTTCAGACGAGCAAAGGAAAATGACAAAACATAAATTGGCACATTTGGTCAGCAAACAATATTTTGAGAGCTATTTTCTTTGCTATTTATTGAATTTGGGAATTTAAAAGATAAATTTTCATGTTCTGAAACATATAATTATTTCAATATTATAAATGTTTAAAAATTTGACTTAATTCAGATAAAAACTCACTTGGATAGCAATTATTTTCGTGAATTTTAATTGTGAGGTAAATGATTTATTTATTTTTTTTTTCGGGGGGGGGGGGGGGACCAATGATCAACAAACCAACTCTTTGTGCACATTTGTAATTACAGTGCACATCAAAGTAGTTTATTTAGGACTTATTAAAGGGGAGTGTATTACATTTGCAGTGTATAATTTGCCTGGTTGTGCATAGAAACAAAATAAGAGTGTTGGAATAATTTTGGTTCAAAGTAGGTGATCTAGAATTGAGCAGCGTTATTTATATATGTATTATTTAAGTAGTAAGATACACCACTACTTAGGACTCGGGGGGGGGGGGGGGATGCTGGATAATTTGTTCTAGCAATTAATACAGATCAAGATAGCTAATGCTATATGACAGCAGAACTTGCATTTGGCCAATCTGATATTTAAAATACTTCATTAGTAAGAACCTAAATAGTCAACTCAAATTAATTTAATACTTTGAATGAACTGTTTATGTTGTTTTTATTTTAATTTCATATTATTTTAGACAGCTGTTAGAGCACATTTTTATAATTGCATTAGAATATTTTATTTGCAATGATCGTTAAATATTCCTCTTGATGGAGTTTTTTCTTTTAAAGTTAACAGTTACAGATTTATAATACAATCTCAGGAAAATTTGCGTGAAAACTTTTAGTTTTGGGAGAATGGGAGTGAGGGGGGGGGGGGGGGCATAATATTGAAATCTTGATCTAAATATGCCCCTACCCACATATTATAGTACTCTATCATTTGATTGGCTTAACATAGGTAATATTATTTGAAATTAGGCCTTGAGAAAAAAAAATTGTGATTTGGAGATATCTCCATTTAATTTTAATTACCAAGGGTCTACACCCTATTCTCATAAAGCTCATTCAACCCAGTTTTCAACCAATACCCCTCAATATTAGGAACCTTATATTCCCAACATATTTATCTATGATAGGTTAATTTGCATAATGATAAATGTATTTTTTTTTATCAGGATTGAAATAATATATATATATATATATATATATATATATATATTTAAATGTAAAAGTCTATCTTCATTTTATAATTCATTGTGTTTCAAATTATTGCTTTAGATCCATTTTATTAATACTATTATGGAAATTTGGCTGTGTGATTGGTAAGTTTTGCAATTAACTTCAATATTCAGTAATTGGCGAATGGTTACCTTTATAATTAAAGAATTCCATATTTTCAGATGATATTTTCACTATCATAAAGACAATCTGTTCTTGCAATTTTAAAATCTGTAAAGTAATTTTTTATTTGGCTACACATGTCAAAACAATTGTGGTTCAAAAACTGCCATTCAGAAGAAAAGTAATATAAAATGTTACAAACATTACATAAAAAGTCCATAAATATATAGATTTTTAAAGATAAAAGTATTATGTATAAACTACAATGTAACTTGTATAATACTGCAGAATTTATAAATATTATACAATTTCACACCATCTTTCTGAAATGCTTTTCATAGATAGAACCTTTTTTCATATCTTGTGATGAATGTTTATCTATTAAATGACTTTTAAATAAACGAATCTGACAGTAACTGAAACTGCTTCTTGGGAAAATACAACTTTCTAGTAAATGAAAGCAGGCTTGTTTTCATTTACTAGAAAGTTGTATAGCAAATTGCTTTTAATAGAATTGTGAAAACCTGTGAAAAAATTGTTTAAACCTATAAATCCAGAAGATATAAAATTATTGGTTTCTTAGTGACAGTAAATTTATTTACACTGCATCTAAATTCAATTTTTCTGTCTTTAATGGTTTGACTGTATTGAAAATTAAATTTAGAACAATTTACCTTATTTTACAATGTATTTTTAATGTACATTTTTTTCATTTATATTTTATTTACAATTTTATGAAATGGCATCTGACTTTCATTCAGGAGTGGTATGGCCCACACACAGCAGTCTGAAGAAACAAGAGTGTGGTCAAAGAAAGATGGCAAATGGCAAAACGTACATTTTCACAGATCTGGTTCTGCGTCATCTCCATTTACTGCTGTTCACAAATAGTATACTTGAAGTTTGCAAGAGGCTGGAACGCAGTCAGTCAAGGGACTTGCACTAGCTGTCTAAATCAGTGAAATCACCCCACCAATGGCATCAACAGTTTTCCAGTCTGTCTTTTGCAAGGAAAAACCCTTCTTGAATCAATCGTTTTGCTCAGTTTTGTTGCTTTGGGGGCTGCAGTTCAATGCAGCTACCTGTACTTTGTGGATTGGTTCTTTGCTACTGTTCACACTCCTGTATGGAAAAC
Source organism: Amaurobius ferox (assembly GCA_951213105.1). Classification (NCBI taxonomy): domain Eukaryota; kingdom Metazoa; phylum Arthropoda; class Arachnida; order Araneae; family Amaurobiidae; genus Amaurobius; species Amaurobius ferox. The sequence continues at coordinate 44,167,441 of OX578140.1, read as the reverse complement.
AAAGTGGAGTGCTAGTTTTCTTGAAGCAGTAAAAGTTTGGCTAGTGTGGATAGCAATTGCTATATGGATGGGGCTACGAGATGCTTTTTTGAAATGATTGAAATGTTTCCTCAATGTTTAAAGCATGGTGGCTGAACCATATAGTAATTGGGATATAGCTATGTGGGCTTAATGTTATTTTTAATATTGCACTCATACAAATTTATTTATTTTTACCAATGTTATCTATAATTTATAGTGTAAGCTTTATCAGTTGCTTCAAATACCAGAAGTATTTAAAAGAAATGTAGATGCATTTATTTTTTAAGAGTTATATTGCTAACAAATACTATGCAAATATAAAAAGGGAAATATGCCATAAAATTTTAGCCATGTGATTACAGTTTTGTGTGCATTCTCCCTTTTAACATTATTTTTCTTTAAACTTGTAAATCACTCTGGAACTTGGAGCAACTTTCTATTTAATATATGCTGATTTTTTCACTGCTTTAAATGATCCCATAATTTATTATGGCTTATATTTAACCCATTTATGCCTGAAACTTTCTCCCCCTGCTTGTTAAAAAAAAGAAAAGAAAATCATATATTTGCAACACCTGAATCTTTATCTGACTTAAAAATTAATAATAAGACTTAACTTTATCTATGATTTAACAAAATGATTTGTTGAATCTGAATCAATAGTCATTAAGAAGAGTTAAAAATACATTATTCTTTCTATGTCAAAATTGTATGAGAAATTGCACAGAAATTTTGTAAAAACAGTTTTTAATATTTTGAAATAAAAGATGACACTGATTTGCACATTTGTTGCCATATTAAGTTGTCACATTCTTTTGAGTCTAAATTTATAGTCATTGGGAAAAGCCTGAAATATATTATTCTTTCTATAAAAAAAAAAAAATGCATGGGAAATTGTACAGAAATTTTATAAAAGTAGTTATTAATATTTTAAATAGATGGTGACATTGATTTGCACATTTGTTAGAATATGAAGCTTGAAGAGAAAAGTTCACATATTTGATATATTATTTTGATATTAAAAAATAAAGTAGAATTTGAACCTCTTTACTAATGGTCAGAGGTGGGTCCCACTCAAATGAAGGCAGTAAGTTGCTGGCTTTAATTTATTTTTAATGTTAGTCAACAACAGTTAATTGGGCATAAATGGGTTAACAATATTGCTTGCTAAAAATGTTTCAGCTCTATAGTGCAATTTGTCAAATGAACAAAATTTTGTGCTGGTTCACATCCAAAACTGACAAAAGTGATACAATCACAGACCTGCCTTTCAAACTAATCGAGCTCTAGTATCTAGTCATTTAAAATATGTTAGTATAATTCTTAAGTAGAAAAGTGCATTTCTACTGGTGTTTTTTTAGTATGTGTGAAGTTATAAATCTGTATGTATGTACCCATGTCTTAGGATGCATGTGTGTTCAACCTATATTTATGCATTTCGTGTGCATTTCCAGAGGTGTAACTCAATATCACTTTTAAACATGAACATAAATCATACCTCCTTCCAAAAAGGTATAATCAATTTATTATAAGCTTTAGAAGTAGATTTCGTAAATATGAAATTTTACAAAATTTAGAGAATGAATTTCAAAGTGGAGAATTTTTATTTCATATCAAGGTCATCACAGATAAACTTACACCTCTGATATGTATTTAGGTAAGAGTTTTGCTGACTGTCCACTTTGCCTTTGATAGAAAATGTTAGCAAATTAAAATTTTGAATAATAGTTGTATTCAATGAACTTTATAATATAATAATTTAAAAGAAAATGTTAATGTTAATTGAAATGTGTTCTAATATTGTCAATTAGCAAGTAAAATAATTTTAATGAAAGAGAGATTAAAAATTTGTTAATTCTTTCCAATTAAAATGTAAGCAAAAACTTACATGTGTTTTAAAACAATTCAGTTTATATTTTTGAAAATAAAAGACAGTAAAAGAAAATGAGTATTTTATCATTCAAACAATGGATTTCAATTACAAAAATTTTTATAAATAATGTGCATGATATTACCAATTAATTTCATACTACTGGGTTTTAAAGCTATTCCAAACTAACTGAACTATTAACATGAACATAAATCTAAAAGTACTAGCAAACTCATAGCCATTAATGACTCATATAGCATTATCGTTTTTTCTTGGAAAAATATATAGCCTGATCTATGAAGGCCCATAGCCCAGTGTACATTACCAACATGCTCTATATAGCCTTTAAATAGGCACTTCAGCCAGAATAAATGCACACAGAAAACCCATCTTCCCTATCTGCTTCATAGCAGAAAATAATATTAACAAAGAAATTAATTAAAAAGACAACAGATAAATCAAAATCTGTTTGACGTAAGCATGCCAAATGTGGAATGTTTGTTTATCATAATGAAATAAGTAATGCTTAGGATTTTTGAAAATATAAGTAAAAAATTCACAAAATAAAAAGTCCACGATAATTTATTTCCCTAGAAACAGGGAATTCGAAAACATGCAAAATGTCTTTGTTACTCCATTCAAATCGTTTACCTACTAATAAACTCCCTTCTTCAAAATTTATATAATTGCCAACTTATATGAAATAAGTGATAGCAAGATGCACCCAGGGTGACAAAAATATCGGATACAGTATTTTTAAATAATGTTGTTACAATGCATGTGATTATAATGGTATTCCCACAAAAGTTATGAATAAAGTTAAATTTATAATATAAATAACATGTATCTAGATTTAAATTTGAATTAAACTTTTGTAGTAAAATAATAAAGTTTGTTTATTATTCCAAAAAAAAGAAAAGTTTACAATTAGCCAGACAATATGCGCTTTTTGCAAATATTTTAAAAAGAGAAACATACTAAAATTTTGTTGATGGAATAGATTTTGAATTCTGGATTTTAGAATACTTTTAGTTCAGCCATATCAATAGAAATCAACACATTTTTGTAAATTCTGAAAATAACTAAGCATAACATGTGGTATAACTATTTTATATGCAGTATTCTAGTTTATGACAGTGTCTTAAAGCAATAACTAGTCTGTAAAACTTCAAAATTTGATAATATTTTCTGTCACCACAACATGGACCATCTGTACAACTCGAATCCTCTCCCCCCCCCCCCCCCCCCCCCCCATTATTTTTGCTTCCTGTTATTTCCATTTTATGATCTTGAAAAAAAAATTAAAAATTGATATTTATAAAATATGTTTCTAAATTCCTCCCATCTGTGATCTAACTTAACTGATTCTGACAAATCACTTAGCAGATGGTGCTTATGTATGAAAGGTTTCATCTCAGGGATAATTTAATTTCGGTAGGCAGGTCTGTACTTTGTTGATAGACTGTTGAATTTACAGAGGTGCCAATCATTGAAACTGAAGTCAATCTCAGGTGCCGACAGTAGAAATGATTTTTTTTTTCTCCTTAGTTATATTTTCATCACCAGATAAAATTATATTTCAAAATTAGTTAAAAATATCGCATTTTCTATCATTTTTTAATTAAAATTTAGTGTGAAAATGCACTTTTAGTGTTTTATTCAAATCTACAGGTAGAAATCCTAGAAATGTACAATTCTTGAAATATTTCACTTTATTTTAAACATGTTTTTTAGTTTTGCATTGTAAATTTATTAATTTTTCATTTTCTACAAAATATTAGCTGTTTCCACTAACACTTAATTTGCAATCAGTTTCGAATCAAAAGCACCCAATTTTAAATGTATTTAAAATAATTCTAATGCATAAGTAATTGCTTGAATCTATATGCAAAAATCCTAGAAATGTTCAGTTCTCGAAGTACTTGGGAATACTTTAAAAATGTATATATTTTTAATTTTGCATTGTAAATTAAATATAAATATTACATTTTTTACAAAATACTAGCTTTTTCCAACAATTTGTGAAAAAAAAATCACTACAAATGAAGCATTTTTGAAGAAAGCAAAATCTGCAACTTTTCAAACTTTAAAAGATTAAAATTTCTCAATGTTAAATATTCCACTATAACTGCTACAGGTATCATAATTTTTTTTTATTTTTTAATTTAATTTATTAATTTTTAATTTACTTTGTATATTAATTTTTATTTAATGTTTCAAATTAGATTTGAGTTTACCTCTGTACCTACTACCATTTTTTATTAGCGAAAAATTAAAATCCCTACTCTAAAGATAAGAATCTCTTTCCCCCCTTCATCCCTCACAAAATTTTAGACGTGCTGTAGGGATTTTGGTACAATTTGAAAATCTCCCTAATTTCTATTTTCTAAGTTTGGCAGCTATTACATGCAGCATAGTAATTTATTAGTTAACCCAATGCATATAACAAATATAATTCATGAATTTCTGCAATCTTCATCAGATTTATATTATTATGTCAGCCATTATGTTTATTTCAATGAATAGACATTTATATTTGTAATATACTAAAATGTAGTGCAGTATTACTCTTTTGAAATTAATTTATTAAAAATATTTATCAAAATGAGGAATATTAAACTTAAGCTATAGTTGCAGGCTTTTTTAGCTTTAGTAACATGGTAATTTTATAAATCGTATGCCTGTATGATATAAACTGTGAAAATATCAAGCAGTGGGCTGACTGAAATTCAGAAAAAGATCCAATGGTGAAAAAAAAATGAAATCAGTATTAATCAAATTATATAAAAGACTTTTTCAGTAATAATTTGAGGCAGTATTAAAAACAGTATTAGCAAAGGTAAGATCTGGAGGCTCTGATCAAAATAATGGCATTGGCACCTCTGTTTTTCACAAACTTAGCTGTTCCTTTTCATTACTATTGTTTTAGACTAGTCAGCAAATTTCTACTTACTGTAGAGTGCTGTGCAGGGGTGGTGTCACTGGTAATGTATAAAAAAACTCAAGGCAGCTCTACTTCAAAAATCGTTTTGACATGTGAAGCAACTGGTTGAAAAAAACCAGTGGACACATCCCTATAAAAATTCTGGATAATAAATTACTTGGCACATTCCAGTAGTTGGACTCTGTGCCTGCCGTTCCTCATTCTATGTCTCTTCTTGATATCTATTTTCGTCAACTCCAGAAATCATCTGTTAATATTGCTGGTCGTGGTATGCATTTCTCCCCGACCGTAAAAAATGTTATGATGTGCATCGATTGATAGACGTTGCTCAAATGAGTTTGCCCTCACTGAGCATTTGTATGTAGTTGCAAAGCTCTTATTCATAGACTGCTATCAACTTTTTTGAGACATATTGTTATCTAGTCATAATCTACACCATAAGTTGTGTTTTTTTCCTCATTGTATTTGTTTGTTGAGTGTTCAGGATTCGGATATGCTTCTTTTTTTACATATCAGTTGCTGTTGTGTCAAAAGTTACCATTTATTTTTCATGTTCATCTTATTTATTTGAATATGATGTTTATATCTTGTTTGCATTAGGAAGTTGGATCCCAATCAAGCTAGAGAAACCGGAACAGTGGATTAATACATTGGAAAGAACAGGATTGAGTTTGATCCCCCATCTGTAAAAGTGATCGAGGTTTTTTAATCTGGGTTGAAACATCAACATCTCAACAATACATTTAGATAGTGATAGCTCAACCTGGTTTTGAATTTTTGATCCCCCTTACAGAAGGGGATCCAACTCGACACTGTTATCCTTTATGTATTTATCTGTTGATCTGGTTCCCCTGACTCAATTGGGATCCAATTTCCTAACGTGAATGAGGTATTAGAGTGTTCTGATTTGCTTTTCTGCATAATTTTAAACATTTTTTGTATAAAACAAAAACATTCAGAAAAAAACTTTAATGACATGGTGATATGTTAAGCCCTTTGCACACTGCCTTATTATTCTAGAAATGATTAGCATATATTCAGCATTACAAATGCTGATTTGTATAATTAACTAGGTATGATATGTAAAAATATCTTAACGGTAAGCTTTTCCAATTGATTTAGTCATCTTAGTTGTGCAGATCTTAAATAATGTTGCTTTTATCAGACAAACTTTTCGGAATTTTTGCATCAATCTTAACAAATTTTCTGGGCCTTCAGCAGTAAAAATGTTTTTCTCCTCTTATATATGTATATGAAACTGTAATATTTTGTACAACATAATTGCATGGTGATTCTATTTGTAAATGTTGTAGTTAGTCAAGAGCTATACTTTGTTAAGTCACATGCTTCAAGGCATGTGACATCGCTTAACTTTTTGTGGCTCATTAGTTTAATATCTAAAACAATTTGAATCATTCTTTTTATTAAATAAATTCATTTTTATTATATTTAAAAAAAAATATTTTATTTCTGTTGACTATTTTTAATATATGTTTAATGTTAATTAAATGTTGCAGATTTATTTTGGAAATTTCAGTTTTTCAACATTAAACACTTTCAATAAGTGAAAACACTTTGTGCAAAGGATAAGGGAAACTTAAGCAATGTAATTAAGTCTATATTAATGTACAATGCTGCATACTGCAGTTTTGAGGATATGTTTGATCTTTTTTCTTTGGGCTATACATTCCATTAAACCCAAAGTCCAAAAGATAAAGTGGGCACAAATAGAAGAAACGGAGGAGTATATCTGGACAGTAAATTCAGAAAAGTTCTAATAATTTAAGTAATGTTTAGTATTCCAATCTTTTCCATAATCCCTCAAGGTGCTCTTTAATTTTACTCTTTTCCTGAAAATTTGTTGCATTTTTGCCATCATTACATACATTTGGGCTCTTGTGTGCCATTTTGATTTATTTTTGTTGGCTTGAGAATTCTCGCTGGAGCATTCCTGTTGTGTTTTAAGGCACTCCAATCTTACGTGTTTGTTCTGTGTTTCAGATTGGCAAAGCTGTTCTTCGTTCTGCATTCTGTTTGGCTCTCTCAAAAAATTTGAATCCTCCCTGAGTTTTCTGTTTTCTAATTGGTGGGGTTCTGAATTTATTATCTTGAGTATATATAGCCCTCTGTTTCTTTCATTTGTGTTCATCATTAGTCATTTTTATTATATATTGGATGTCCTGAAATGAAGCTGGACACACATATTTCTGACTTTCCCGGCCATCCAAATGGTTGCTCAAGTCCTTAGGATGAGTCGGACGGTATGGGCCTTCAACACACATTTCTGCTGCCATTACACTTATGGGCCAGATGTGGCTGACACTCATTGAAACTTTCACCTGCCTTCATATTCTTGAAGTGAGATCGAACTCTGATGATCATACACCCATTGTAAAGATGATGATCATACACCCATTGTAAAGATGATGATCAATACCCACGACCAGAAAGATTCATTCCTGGATGTGTAAAGAACCATCTACAAACCTGAGACCATTGCAACAATTTGAAGGTTGTAATTGAAGATGTGAGTGACTCATATGCTTTTCATAGTGATCCCCTCTCCCTTATTCTTGGCAATCTTAATTATTTTATGAAAATGTATCATTTAAATACAATTGTCCCTAGTGAAGATCGTCTTTCTTTATTGAAATCTCAGACTTATAAGATAATTGTGAATCTTTTCCTTTATGATAGCCATACTGTTACATCATACATTGATGTAATTCAGTCCCTAGTAAAGAGATCATTGAGCCCAATAAGTAATCTCGTACTAACTCCTCAAAACTAAATAAAGATCATGTAGTGCCTATCATGACCTACAACTAATACGAAATGTTCCCTATTGTGAAATCTAATGTAGATACTCTTGACGATGGCTTTCATTCTAATTCAGAAACTTTTATGGACACGGAACACAGGTAAAGTGCTGAAGTGCCTACACTGAGCCCAAGACCAAAAAAAGCTGGCTCTAAAAAAATTGAATCTTACTACCTAGATACAATCATCCCTTGGAAAGAACAAATCTGTATCCATTAAATCAAATCACATGGATTTAGCTTAAAACTAGATAGGTCTAAAAATATTGTAATTAAAGGACTTCCTGCAAATACTAAAATTGAGGATATTAAACTTGATCTTGCAACACAGGGTTTTGAAATTCTCCAAGTCTCTTAGTTCAGGGGGAAAAAAAAAATCATTATATGTATTTTTGATCACCCTAAAGCAAATTGAAAGATGGGAGGACATTATCCACTAAAATATCTTTTCTACATGGAAATTGAAACTCAAACTTATCGAAGCAAAGGATTTCCACAATGTTGGAAATGTCAAATTTTTTCCCTCTCTAGTGCTTGTAATCTAAACCCCAGATGTTTGAAATGTGGAAAAGACCATGAAACTCATGCTTGCCCTAAATCAAACAATATCTCTGCAAAAGGCACCAACTGTGATGATCACCCAGCTAATTTCCGAAACCCATGGTTCATTCAAAAGGAACAGAAAGAATATCTCCAAACCGCCAGAGAAAGGGGTGTCCATGACAGTGTCAGTCTCCTGCCATTAACAAATAAATTCCCCAAACTTTCAATGGAATGCAACCTATTACACCCTTTAACCATTCCGGCCTCACATATTGCTACCGTAAATCCTAGGGTTGGTCGTGAGGTCTGGGTCTTCAACCCCTTAACCATTGGGAAACTACTAATATTTCTGGTCCTCCTTGCTAGAACTAAATCCCTGATTTTTAAAACTTAGACATTACCGAGACCCAGAACTCTTTTGTAGCATCACTTATTGAATGTATTAAATTTCTTAGTGTTTACCAATAGTGTTGACATTGATGCTATTAAACTTGCACTTTCACAAGTTTTCAAAAGTTTTAAATCAAAAGATGACTTTTAAATCAGAAGATGACTTCAAATTTAAATCTTGGACTTTTATTTTAACAAGCCCACCCAATCCCAGAATGACTAATTTTCCTTTGGACTATTAGTCTTACGCTGTTCTTTTCTATTTGTCTCTTTCTCCTGTGAATTGATTTTTCTGAGGCTCAGATTCTCTGGACCAATGGGAAGCCGTCATCACTCTCTCCATTTTCGGCATCTCTTATTGAAGTGCACTCTTTCTCTGCTCGTCCTTCGTGGGATCATTCAGCTAATGTCATATTGTCATGATTCAGAATTTTTGTATACTGAGGATTAAAGACATTGGCCTATGCTCCTCTACAGAATCTACAAACTCCGTGTAATCTGGCATTTGTGTCTATTTCGTCCTTTTAATTTTGGTTTGTTGGTCTGCTTAGAGTCAAAGAAGAGGATTAACATATTATCAAAATGGTTGTATGTGGCATATTAATTTGTGCTTAATTATGTTGCTCAAGTTTTCCTCATTAAACACTTTATTTAAATTTGAAATGTGTATGTAAATACTTTTCTTTTAATTTGATTGGTTTTATGTGATATTGATTAACTTTTCCAAGCACGAACAAAATGTATTTGTTATGTACCTCTGTGTATACCTATTCTTAGCAAATTTTTCAAGTTCTCTGCCTGTTATGATCTTAAATTCAAATACACGTGTGAAACAAAATAATTCAATCTAAAAATTCTCATTTTCTGCAAAATTATTTTGTGTGTGCAACAAAATCGACTTGAATGCAGAAAGCTGGCTGAACTGTTCAGTGACTCTATGGTAGTACTAAATACCTTTAATATGAATTTACACAAACTTTCTACTTTAAAAGCTGGTACTTGTTACTATGATAGAAAAGCAACTTCATACCTGCTTCATAACCTGATAATACTCATATGTACACAGTATATTATTATCCTATTAAGTAGTGTCTACCCTTGTAGGTTTGATTTTTTCAAATTTCTGAAACAAGATGCCTTATCCTTTGTACTGAGGAAACTCTTCTCACTTTTTTAATCCAACATTCTAGAAATTAGATTTAATCTTAATACATATTTATTAAATACTTCAAATGTGTTCTGCACTTGTCTTTCTATAATGAACCCAAGTAATAAATTTAAATTATTTTTATCAGAAAATTTTTTATGAGTTTGTCCTAACTTCAATGCCTTTCGTTTCTATCAATTACGTAGATAAAATATGATTTTATCTTGAAATAAATACCTTTGTGTACATTTCAGATGTGTAAAACCTGTACAGAGGAAAACTGTTACCTTTTAAAATTTTAAAACCTGCAATTAGGGTGTTCAGATATATTTCAGTTGTCTGAGATATCCCCCAGATTTAACATGATGTTCCCGGTGTTCTGAAAATTATTTTTCCACATGCTAAAAAATAGTTTATTTTTTACATCTGTTTGGGTAATTTTCCCTATTATTTTTCTGTTATGTATCCTAATGCGCTTTTAAGTACCTATTATTTTTAAATACATTTTTATTACATTTAAATACATATTTATGATGAGAACTATTAGAAATCATGATGTTTCCTTTTCCTTTATTAAGTTATTAAAACAAAAACTAAAGTATATTTTCAAATTTAATCTTGAAAATTTTATATTATTTCTTTTTTGGAATTTTATTTTATTTACTTTTTTGTGAGTAAAGTTGATGAAAGTTCATATTGCATTAATACTAATTCTTTTAGTTTCATTATAGACATTAATTAAAACTAAGTGTTAATAAAAGTTGAAAGAAAAATTTTATATTGCAAGTAACTATGCCATTTGAAAATGTATCACAGTTTTTCAAACATGAAACTAATATGTGCTTTTTTTTTTTCTTCAGATCTGAACACCCTATTTATAAGTCATCAATCATTTTTTAACTAATAATTTTTAGTTAATTATTCTTATTAAAAAGTTGTATTTTCTAGTCCCTTAGAAGCGCAAATGTTATTGATAATAAATTATTCTTATCAATTGTTTTAAATCTGCATTTAATTTTATAGTTTTTATGTTATTTTGTGTGAACTAATGAGATTTTTAGCTGTTCTGAATGAAAATAAATTGAATGAATGTATTTTTTATATTTGGTGATATTTTATTAATTTTAGATATTAGTGATATAATTATATTATGCATAAATTGATTTTTGTTTTACAAATGGTTTACATTATATTGCACTGAAGTGCATTTTTGAAACTACTAATTGCTTGACTGTAGCCATATTTGAGATATTGACATCGAACTTAAATGTGTAAAAATACTCATTTATTGTACAGCCATATTTGTGTTTGATCTAAAATTATTCAAATATATATCAATATCAAAAATTTGGGTTTTGATCAAACTGAGCAATTTTCATGCAAATAGATAAATATATTTTGTAAACTGTTAGTTATTATAATGTTGATGAAAATGTCATTGTATTCTACTTATTTAGTTTCTTGAAAAAGTTTTATAAAATCCTGCTCACGGTAATGTGTGATACTTATTCCCTGCAAGTTGTAGCACTATGTATATTTATAGTTGTAGCACTGTCAGATACATGTAACCATCATATGTAGATTTTTTTTTATGTTCTACTTAATGTATTATCTCGGAAATTCATCCTACAAAAAGGAAAATGCGGATTTTATTTTGTTTTTTACTTAAATGTAATTACTTAAATACATAACAACAAAAGTGTTTTAACATTTTAGTTAAAATACTTAAAACTTAATACATTTGTTTGGTTCTATTCTTTACTTCAATTTTATTGTTTAAATAAATGACAACAGAAGTGTTTAAACATTTTAGATTGCAGCCTAAATTGAAGGCAAAACTTATGTTTATGCATTAGTAACAATAAACTTGTCTAGATCACTATGTAACATAATGAGGTTTAGTAAACAGGTGTATGTTTCAGAAATTAACAATGCATATTTCAAATTAAATATTAACAAGGTACTAGAATACTATCCAAATGAAATAAAAGTTATAAATTTGAAGTTAATTCCATTATTCAAAATTCCAAATAAATCAATTTGTGTTCCATATTTTGATACTCTGTTTAACTGATATTTGTAGGCTGGATATTTCATGTATATGTACAGATAATAAGTTGGAATTATATCTAAAAGATTCGTGTACAATTTCGTTATTTCTCATACTTATGATTGTAAGTCTTGCTTTTCATCAATCTGAATGTGTCCAACAACAAAGCAATTTGAATGATGCACTAACAACTTAATGTTTTACTTATTCCTTTCTGATAGAAATGAATTACTTCCCACTTTGCTCACATAATTTTATGTGAAAGCCAGTATAGTGTTACAAAATTTAGAAAAGACTTGAACTTTAAAATTTGTTTTGTATCTGAGTAATTGTTTTTATACAATTATTCTGTATTATTTACATCTGTTAACAAATATGTTATTTATTCAATTTAAAAAGATTTATTTATAAAAGTTATTTTCCTTTCCTTTTGCAAAATTTTGCAATTTATATATTTTTAATTTGGGACATATTTCACATCAAATTTTGTTATCTATTATCTCTAGTTTTATTTTGGTTGGTTAGTTAGTTTTATGATTTGTTAGAGTTATGGGAAACAAATATTTTATAAATTTTTAAAGTGTTGATATTTTCTTTAGGGAAATAAATATCCATTGCAGTATGTTCTTCTAATCAATTTTTACTTTAATAAATGGGAACCTTCAATACATAATCAATATTCTTTTTGGTATATAGGAAGGATACTTTTAAATGATACCAAGAGAAGAAAAAATTTAAAGCTAGTAATGTCAATGGTATCTTGAGAAGATTTACAATCTTAATTTTATACACATACACACACAAAAAAAACTTTATATTTGAAATCCTAACACAGCCTTTTTGGTTTTCAAAAATATTATAATTTTATAAAATTCAAGTTGATTTGAATTTAATGTAGAGAAAATATATAAAGGATAAATTACAAAGTATACTAGATTACATACATATATTTTTTTGTGCTTCATAAAATGGTAAATTAGATAAATGGTGTTAGGTAAATTTATTTAAAGACTTATTTGTTTTTCAAACTGACTTTTCAGCTAACAATGAACTTTATTGGAATTTCATTGCTTAGATTTTATAAAAGTTTTGAAATGTTTGGATACTTCTGTTATTTTAAGTTTTTGTTCAACCTTCATATGATGACATATATATGTATCAGCACATTGTGAACATTATTACCTAATCTTTATTGCCCATATTTGTGCATCTGAAAACTCACTTTACAGCTATGCTGACAATCTTTATGAAATTACGTAAAATTGGTACATTTTTTCTTTTATATATTTTTTGAAACATTAAATACTGAGCTTAAAGTAAATTACAATCAAATACTGTAATATCCTCCTCTTCCCCCCCCCCTCCACATACTTTCATATTATTGGACAACTGACCTTTTATTCACTGTGCTTATTGTGCTTCTTGTAAACCATCATTCAATGCTCCTACTTAATATTCGCTGCTGTGAAATTCATTAAACAGTCTTTGATATTTATACTTTCTGTGTCCAATTTTAGGTAGTTTTAGTCAGCAAAAGAAAAAATATCTTGTAAATATTTACTAAACTTAAAGAAATTTTCTTCAATAAAACATTTGTTTAAAATGTTTCTGTGGAGTCATGTTAATGTGTAAAAATTTAAGATTTGAGATGAATTAAAATTTACCACTTATTTGATATGCTAAATCACAAGTTTTTAATAAATAGAATGATTACACGTCAACTTTAATAAACTATTAAATTAAAGACAACCAAAATATGTTTAATAAATCATTTAATCAAACTCCTTTCCACAGCGTACATAAATTTACAAAACCAAAGCGCTTTCAGACATCACCATGCCCTTCATCAGTTTCGAAATGCCATTTTGCCACTGATGAAGGGCATAGTGATGAAGGACACTTTGGCTTTATAAATTTATGTACATTGAGGAAAGGAGTTTTATTAAACGGTTTATTAAACCTATGTTGGTTGTCTTTCATTTAATAGTTTACACAAGTTTATATTTAATTTTAACCCCTAATTCCATTATTTGTAAACAAATTTTGAAAAAGCATGGAAAACATACATTGTATATGATTTAAAATGAAATTAAATTTGTAAAGTATGTTTCTCAGCCTTGGATAACAATTTTGTTAGCCATATTATTGCATATCTTATATGCCTATTTAAATTTCATGAATTCAGGAAATTGCTTAGGTATGCAACATATGGTGAAAGAAAATATGTACTGATGTATGGCAAGTTCTAGGGAAGTAATACATAATTGTCGGTAAACATTTGATTTAATACATAAAATGATTATTAATAACTTCTAATGAATTACTAATCAATTCTCTGCAAATTTCTATGGTTTTAAAGGCAGCAAACAATCACTTGCAATATCATTAGTGCATGGAGTTTTGGCTAAATATGAGTAACAATAATCAAACAATGATAGTAAATTGCGAAAAATAACAATATGCTTGTGTAATAAGTGCAGATGTAGTTCAATATAAAATTATGTTTATAATTATGTGTATCTAATCTGTTTGTCAAATTGTGTTCATCTAATCAGTAAAAATTGATTGTTCATGGGTCAAAAGGTACGTCCTCAAAATTAATAAATTTTTAAAAAACAAATTGCTTCATTTAACTCAGAATGCACTTTCTGATCACTAACAAAATCTATAAAGATCAAAGATTTCAACATCTGTCTCAGAGGCTTAAGCACCACATCCAATAAATAATTGACTTTTTACCACTTAAATGCATCTGTATTTGTACTGGATAATGCGGTAATAAAAGTTTTTGAAAATATAATTATCTATTCTTACAGCTTTTATTTATGTTTTTAAAAATTTTAGATAATAAGTTACTATTTTTTTTTTGTTTAATTGGGCTTTCTAAATAAAGCCTCAAACTAGGATTATATGAATGAATCTTTATTTTGAAAAATATTTCAACTGGAATATATTTAATGAAAGTACTTTGACCAAATTATATTTTAATTTCCTTTTAACACCATACTAGGATAGGTGATGAGAAAGAGTGAAAGCTTTAATTAATTTGCCCAAAACATAACAGTAACTTTAAAATGTTCTTACAATTATTAAGGATAATTTATATTTCATTTCCTTATAATTACTTTTACATGAATATAACATTAATAAATCCATAGCCATTAATGGCTTGAATAACACTTTTTTAGAGAAAAGTATAGATCAGACTACCTGGATGCTATGTGGGCCGGTTGTCTTTCCACAGTTTACTGTGCCCCCATCATCATCCATGGCTCGACAGCCTTGAACTTTACTCTACCGCTGAAGATAACTCTTAAGCATCCCTATTCAAAGCAGCGTCATGTCAATTTATCACCTTTAAGATTTTGAAATGCTTTTGCTCAATATTAATCAGGAGAATCTCGGACTTCCTCTTGCTCTCCCTGGGGCTTAACGAGAAATATCTTCTTGACAGGGTACTTTCCACCCATTCTTATAACATGTTCAGCCCAATTAAAGCATTTGATATTAATACATTTTATGATATCAGGTTCTCTATAGCTCCTATAGAGTTCAAAATTACACCACATTCTCCATTGGTTGTTTTCTCTTATGCTACCAAATATACTATTAAGCATTTTTCTTTAAAAAATCACTACATATTTCTCATCATTATTTATCATAAATTTCACATCATTATATCATGCGACTTTCCTTATATAATGCAATGAATTTACTTTTTTTACAGTGAAAAAATGATTGAGATCCATGGTACTGTATTTATAACGTTGAATTGTACATTTGGTGCTTTTCCGGATGACAACATTTAAAACTATTTTGAAGTACCCAATTAACTTATAATTCACGTAACTCTAAATTAATTATTAATATTGATAGCATTTTCAGTAAGCAATATAGTCCATATATTAAAATATTTTAATAATTCATCAATTTGGCATCATTCTCATTAATTTGGCATCATTTTTGCAATTTTGACAATATTTTTGTCAATCTGGGGCGAAATATTGTCAAGATGACTATATTTTGTTAGATTGTTCACCAAGTTGCCAAATGTATCACCAAGTGTTACAGACAAATGGAGAAAAGAGTGTTTTTTATATACTAGATGGTATGCCTGTCATATGACTGAATTCAAAATTTGCAATACATTACCTCCCATATGGCATCACTTTTATTTAAAATAGTTTGAGAACCACAGCTCTTTTGTCATAACTGTTGTCTCAAGATCAGCTCATTAATTAGCTCTTATTGTATCCTAAATGATTTTCAATTTAGCTGAAATTGAGGAAAAGATCATTTAAACAATTTATAGAGAGAGAGCTTTTACTAACTATACATAAGGTAATGCAGTCTTGTTTTACACCCCCCCCCCCTTTTATATTTTAGTTATTAAAACTTGAAGCCAAAATATGCAATATTATTTTTTGCTACTTTTAACGAGATTATCTATTTTAATTGAATGGATTAGATATTTTCCCAAATGTTTCAAATTTTACTTTCATGTTGTTATATATATATATATATATATATACCTTTCATCACATGATCTTAGCAATTACTCTAATATTCATACCCAGTTAGCAATTTTTATATGATTTTAACTGATCTACCAAATATAAATTTTAATCCGAGGTTGAAAACATTAATTTAAAGTATAAAGATACATAATTTTATATTTTGAAATTAAATATATTTTACCTTTTGTGTTAACCATGTTTTTTCTGAAAGTTTTGCAGACTTTGGATTATTTATTTAGTCCACAACTTTTACTACTGTTTTTATCCATCAAGAAATTCAAGCTTACTAGTAGTCTAGAAGAATAATGATAATATAGTTCTTTGATAGTCAGACTATTCCTCGTATGCAGTACTTGGAAGCTAGGTTCCTGATGCAATAAGTGTGTTTTCAAAGCACGTAAATGCCTTTTAGTTTGTAATACTCTAAAAAGCATTTATATGCAGAACATCTGTTTGTATCATCAAGGCTGAACTTTATTTTTATTTTCTTAAACATGTGATTGGCAGATAAGTAATATTAAAATATAGTTCAGACTTTGATATTTATTTTTAAATGTGTATATGTTTGTTTTTGTTAAAATTTTGCTTTGTTTATTTTTTGCATGTTTATCCCATGTACTGTTGACTCTTGATCAGAGCTATTGTAATATGAGTTCCAGGCATAACTGCATAAGGCTGGCTTATACCACTTTTACCACCTCTAGTCCAATAAAATTTAAATTCAAGGAGAAAATTTATGTAAATCGATTTACTCTTTTACTGATAAAAATATGAAGCATTTAAATGAGGAATTTATTAAATAATATATGTAAAATCGAGCAATGATGTCAAGAACTAGCAGTCATATTTTTAATGGTGACTTCTTTAGCAGCTACAGCTGGCAATAAACACAAATAAAACAAAAAATAGAAATATGTATGTACCCCGTTAAATAAAAAGTCATAACTTGTGTAATTATTATCAGGATCACGTGATTTTTAACTGTAGCAAAGAAATATGCCGACATATATAATTTGAAGTAAATTGCTATAAAATTTGTAAATTTCTAGATAGTTAAAATTTTGTAAAATCGTAGTGAGAAATGGCTGGTGGCTCAGATGTAAATGAAAAAGTATTATCTTGACCAGGACTGACCAACCAGAGGCAAAGTCAGTTGGCATAAATCAACTTTAACAACAAATATGTAACTGTAGAAAGTATCCTAAATTAAGGTTATTTGCTCAAAAAATTGTTAATACTTTTGGATCCACCTACATTTGTGAAGCCTTCTTTCAAAAATGAATTTTAATAGAAGAAAGTATCAAGCTTTCAATAACAGATGAACATTTGAAAAGTCAATTAAATTGTGCAACAACCAAACTGAAGTAGACAAAAAAAAAAAAAATAATGATCGCAAAGGAAAGCAAACATTTCACTGATGCATTTATGCTCTAAAATGAGCGAATAAAACAAATTTATATATATTTTTTTTATTTTAAAGCACTATTTTATGTGTAGCCTATGAGAAAATGTAGCTCACCAAGGTGGTCCGCAAAATTATTTGAATTGCCAGGCCTCATCTTGACAATATAACATTAATCAAAGAATCCTTAGTATATACAGAACTAATATTCAGTATTTCTGAACTATCCAACTAGAACTAATATTTGAATATTGTTTTTTAAACTTTCGAGATTAAGTTTCACTGGAGTGTCACTTGTGGGTACTTCATAACAAACAAATTCAGTGCCCTGTTACATCAAACACGTTGTTAAATGTGTGGCAATGTCTTAAATAGTCTCATCAACGTTGGCTTGAAATCATAACTGAAAACTTAAATATTCATTAACTTTTGCATTTCAAGAATTGCTCTGGATTTTTTATTTTTTTTTTACCAGCCCAATTTCTAAATGTAATTTTTATTTGCTAAATGTAGTCCTTATTACTTTCCTTATATACATAATGTATAAGGAAAGTATTGTGACAGGGTCGAAAATTCGAAATCGAGTTTTCGACGGGAGAGCACGTTTCAAGCATCCCTGATCACAAATCAAGCATTTTTGAAGTGATGTCTGTGTGTGTGTGTGTCAGTGAGTCTGTGGAGACGATAACTGACGAACGAATGGCCCGATTCGAACCAAATTTTGTACAAAAATCACAATCCGTAAACACTGGAAGCTTATTGTTTTTATACGTAATCGAATGTTCAGAACCCCCCTAAATTTTCGAATAAAATTTTGAAAAAATCGAAACCACTAATAAAGTTACGCAAATAGACATTTCTTATGTAATTTTTCATTAGAAAACGATTGACATAAATTTTAGAACGCTAACATGAACCGTTCTCGAGATATTGCACATTTTTCAAAAAAATTATTAAAAAGTCATATAAAATGAAAAAAAAATATTTCCTATTGAGAAACATGTTCACTTTTCATATGTAATGCCATGCGATAAATTGGATGACATCACTCTCGTGGATCTAGCTCGTTCCATTCATGAAAAAAGATACTTTGTGTAATACTTTTGTATTTGAACGCCAATAGTCATTTATCTGCTGTAAGAACAACTTATTTTTTCGTCCATAACACTTGGCGAAATTTTGGCGACGAATTTGGCGGAATGTCGCCAACTTGGCGACTTTTTGAAATGTTTTCAAATTAACGAAAATCTCGCCAACTGGATAAAAATGACGCTAAATCAATGAAAATGACGACTAATTGTCGAAAATTCAATATCTTGGAAAGAATATTAGTATCTACTATAAGAAAAAACCTATTTTTTTTACTGAAAAGTAGTAAATTCATTACATTATATAAGGAAAGTCATGTGTTGCCCACATCAGATTTTTTTAATTCACTCTTAATGGGATTTATTTTAAATCTCAAATTTTTTCCAATGTCTGTTTTTTAACTGTCTAAAATTTACAAGAAAATTTACTTGTTTTTAATTTTCTCACATTTGCCCATTGTTTTAAAAAATCATTTTGTTTTTAAAAAATCTAGTTCTATTTTTAAGAATCTAGTTATATATTTTTTAATCGTGTTAAAAAATTTAGTAGATTCAAAAAGTATATTGGGGTTTTTTGCAATGCATTCATCACTCCTTACGAAGAGGTAAAAAATCTCCACAAAAAAGAATTCAACTATATTAAGATAGCCAAAGCTTAAATAAAAATTTGAAATTTTTGATTTATCAATTTATTTTTGATTATATCATCAAAAATGATAATCGTCAATATATTTGGCTAAATGATCAATTTGACTGACAAAATTATTTATTTCCTTTTCTGTTGCAAGAAGTGATCAACAATACAGCCCCTGCATTTTCTCTACTGAGTTGAACTGCTATTAAAATTTACCTATTTCAATACATATTCAATTCTTTTTAGCTGTGCATTGAAAATTGAACATTTTGTTCTGGTATTTTATCTTAGAACAATGTTTTACAAATTTTTTTTTTTTCACGAAATCCTTTCGAAATTTAATTTGATGATAGAAACCCAAAATGAGAAGAAGTTCTTTCTACTCCAAATTATACATTCAAAATTTTACACGGGTTTATTATTATTATTATGTTTATTTTTTTTGTTTTAAGAAAATGTACACAAAATTGTCATGTTGCGGAACCCCAGTGTTCCTCTGGAACACGCTTTGAAAAACGCTGTCTTAGAAGGTTGCCGTACTTGAAATCATATTCGTTGACCACTATTTTTAATAAATGAATAATTTTTCTGGATATATTGTACAAGGTTTCGCTCTTGTAGTATATTTCAATCCTACTTAAAATTGTGTGCACTTTAAGGTATTTTTAAGTAAGAAAGACATATTATTATTTAAGTCAGATTCCTATAGAAAATTGATACTGTCTGTTTGCAGACTTTTGAAATGTGTGTTATACTTAAGTTTACATATATATGTAAAATTTAAAATAATCACTAAATCTCTAATGAATTTATGCAATTTTCTATCTATGAGACCTCGCAGTAGTCATTGGAACTTAATTCCTCAAAGCAATTTTGATAACAGCTTCTGGCTGCCTGCAGTTGTCAAAATTTGTATACTCTGTTACAAACTTTTTAAAAATTCAAAACTTCTAAACATGAGTCAACTGTGTTGATAATTTATTTGCTCAAGTAGAAGCTTAATCACTTGCTGTCTTATTGAATTTATATTTTACTTTAAATGAAAGCTCATGTATCAATTTTCACCCCTCCTGATTTTTTACTTTTAGTGCAAATCTTAACACTATCATGTTTCAGATTTTGTAACTTTAGTTTAAATTGTGAAGTCATTTGTCTTGGCATCATTATACTCTGGTGAATTGAATTTTTTATTAAAAATATTTACTCTTTAAGTCTTAATTTAATGTTTATATTTTAATCTACATTAAAGGGAATTATTATACCATTAATATAATTACAATATTTTAATATTTTGAGCATTTTTTAATATAAAAGCTTTTGTCCAAACTGGTTTTTGCTTCAGTTTGCTCACTTTCACTCGAAGTATTTTTAAAAGATTGATGTATATAAAACAGCAAACTATAAAAATGATGAATAGAAAATTTAGTTTCTAGATCAATAATTTGTTTTAACAAAGCTCTTATAGTTCTTGAACAAGAAAATTCATACCAAAAATTTGAAATATGATTGGATATTTCTAGTACAATGAAAGCAGAGAAATCATATAAAACAAGTTGCGGGGGATTTATAATAAATTGTCGTTTTCCTTAAGCGACTCCTTATCAAGGCATTCATGCTAAACCACCCCCAAAACAAAATGCAATTAATTTACGACCCCCTTAGAAAATTTACCTGCCCCACGAATATAAACTCGGTATATTTTGAATCGAGTTTTTTAAATTAATAATTCCATTAATTTTGCTTCATTTTCATTAACATCGTTTTCATCAATTTGGCGACATTTAAAATAAGTTATCAAATTTTTCACCAAACGTCCCAGACAGACAGATAAATAGACTTGAGTCATTATATGTCTTATTCATTACAAGCCTACGAAGAATGTCAATTGCAAAGTTGTAGAGTATTGTCTCTTATGAGTAGAAATCGAGTTATTGGTGCTTCGCCGTTCTATTCAGGAATGATAAATGTAAGAAATATGCTATTAGTTGTGCCTAAATTGGCACGTCGCTGTCCTATTCAGGAATGCTAAATGTAAGAAATATACTATTAGTTGTGCCTAAGCCCATATTGTAACATTAGTTATGTTTGTAATGGCAACACCTTTTCTTGTGTTGTCCAAATGGCAACGGTCGAGTGTAGTTTATGTTCAATGTTTTATGTAACCGCACGTATGTTTGTGTGAGATGTTATGTGATGTATTTTTTTTTTCGTTTAAATTTAGTTCTGTCTAATAGTAATATAGTCGTAATGTTTACTATTTATCATAACACCTACTATCTTTGCTAAAACTAACAGGTTACGGTTGCTCAGGTTGTTTATCTGCGAAACTGTAAGAAGACGTACTTTCGTTTTCGCAAATGCTGAGAATTTTTTTGTTCTATGGTAAATTGCATAAGTAGATGCACTTAGAAGTTATTAAATATTACGGATTATAATCAGAATTTTGAAATAAAGAAGCATGGCTGCAATGAATGAAGAATTCAGAATCCCTAAATTATCGAGTGATAATTATCATTTTTGGGCTATTCGTGCCAGAGCAGTTTTGGTTCAGAATGGATGCTGGAAAGCCATTGATCCTGGTTTAGGATCTGAAAAGAAAATGAATAATTGAGCATTAACTTTTCTGTTTCTTGTTGATGATACATATTTAGATGATATTGAGATGTGCACTACCGCAAGAAAAGCATGGAATGAATGCGCTTTAAGAAATTCATTCCAAATGCAGTTTATTGTATATTCTAAAATTAATGCGGGATTTTTTTAACATAAAAATGAAAAACAATGAAGAGATAAAAGATTATCTTGGACATTTAATGGATATTCATCGAAAATTAGCCAACAGTGGTTACGCTTTTAATGATAAAGAAGTTGCATTGGTGATGTTATTGGGTATTCCAAAGACGTATGAAGCCCTAATTCTCAATCTTGAGCAAGATGAAGAAAGTCTAACGGCTGAAAAGGTGAAGGATAGACTTTTGATAGAACAGAAAAGAATAAATCACCGTGATGAAGAAAAAGAAACTGCTTAAGAAATAGATTGCAAGGCTATGTTTATACAAAAAAAAAGTGGAGCTAAACATAAACATTCAAATCAAGTTAAAAATCAAGTAAACAGCCATGTAAATGAACAAAATAGAAAACATGAAGTAAAAAATGTTGTACATTCAGCATTATCTGCAAAGAAAGGAGCAGTAGAAAATCCATTAGTTTGGCATCTGGATAGTGATGCCACAGACCACATGACGTCATACCAAGAAAAATTTTCAAGTTTCAGAAAAATGGATTCAAGCATTAAAGTTGCCAACAAAGATTAAATTCGAGTTGAAGGTGTAGGGCATGTTGACATTGAGTTGTGTGAAGCAAATGGTGGATTACATGCGCACATGGATAATGTTTTATATGTATCTGGTTTAGACGGCAACCTTTTATCAGTTGGTAGAATTGAAGAGCTTGGACTTGAAATACAATTTGTAAATAGTGAAGCCAGAGTTATCAAGAAAAATGGACAGATTTTGCTGATGGCAAAACGCAGTGGCAGACTTTATGCAGTTGAAGAATAGCGGAAAGTAGCAAAGTTTGCAAAACTCATTGATAAATCCTTGTTGTATCGCTGACTTGGACACCTCCATTATAATGCCATAAAACAATTAAGAAGTGGAGTACAGCATTGTAAATCGACGGAAGATCCCCAAGAAACGTGTTCTATCTGTATGATGGGAAAAATGAAGAAACGAAGTTTTCCAGAAGGTAATACTACCAGAGCAAAAGAAGTATTAGAATTAGTCCACTCTGATGTAGTTGGAAAAGTAAAACCAACATCAGCGGGTGGATCAAAGTACTTTGTTATTTTTATTGATGACAACATACAGTTGTGTATCCAATGAAGGAAAAAAGCGATGTCCTTAGTAAATTTGATGAATATAGGTGGATGATTGAAAACCTCCATAAGCTTAAGATAGGAACGCTGAGAAGCGACAACGGCAGTGAGTATGATAGCAAACAATTTTATGACTATCTACTTAAGGGTGAGCGTCAGTAAATTTTCTGCCTTATCCGCGCTTTGTTAACTTTCGCGGCACACATATTTCGCCGAGATTCTGCTCAAACAGTTGTGAAATATTTTTTTATAAATAAAATGCTATGCTTAGATTATATTAAAACTAAATTTAATACCCAATAAAACATAGAATATATGTTTTATTTTAATTTAAAATATTTTTGGTGCTGCCATCTGTTGTAATTTAATTCATACCGACGTGTTTGTACGAGATGTTACGTGATGTATTTTATTTTTCTTTTAAATATATTTCTGTCTAATATAGTCGCAATATTTACAATTTACCATAACACCCACTATCTCTGCTAAAACTAATACTAAACTAAAAAATTACATGCAATTTCAGCAACAATACACACACGAATTCGAGAAAAAGTCACTTTAAAAAGCATTGCAGGTGTCACAGTGTTACAAACCTTGATGATATGACTATTTGACGGGAGTTTATTGCCTTCCATATATGCGGTTCGCACTCTTCTGAAACCTCGTACTCATTACATAATCCTTTACAACTTTGTAATTGACAATTTTCATCTATTCAATTTTCATCTATATATTGAGTTTGTTAAGCTAATTTTTTTAATTCTCCTCTAGAGGCTCTGCAATTCATTTTATTCTGCATGGTCACTTTACTGTGAAATGACCTAACCATGGACTTTACCTTACAAAATTGTTAGGCTTCTTAAAGACTTAAGAATTGTTAGGCTTCTAAACAACTATGTATATACTATGTATACTAAGGCAGTGTTTTTTAAGCTTTTTTGGTCGCGGAACCTTTTTGAAATTCTATTTGATGGCAGAATCCCAAAATGAGAAAAAGCTCGTTGTAATACAAATTATTGTTGCGAACTTGTGAAATGCTTTGGAGTCCCATTTCATCCTCCTTACTTTCTTCTCTTCCATCTACCAGAAGGAGAAAACACCCGTACAGGCATCCTTTTCTGTGACATGGGATGGGATTGCCAGAAGGTCGATGAAAGGTTTCCAGATTTGGCAATCTAATGCCAATTTGGCGACTTCCCGAAGGTTCCAGAAACACCCCGGAATAATCAATATTCTACCAGATATTAGAGATTTCCTGAAGTTTCTATTGAAGGAATCATCACTCAGTCGGAAGGCAGTTGACCCGATACGAACTATATTGAACTGTGATTTTTGTTAATGTTTTGAGAATAGTAGCTGCTACTTTCTGAAATGACTTTCACCATTCTTTTGATAATAATATCGGTTATTATGTGAAATGAGTGGAGCATTGTAACTGCTGTTTTACTGTTTACTTTGTGCTAGTGAATAAACTTGTTAGTTATCGAGAAAATTGAACTCATTCTCACACCCACGATTCCAGAGGAGGTGTCGTAACATTATGCATTCAAATTTTAAGTATTTCTTTTTTAATTTTTAAAAAAAATTATATGAAACTATCACGCCACGGAACTCCGGGAATGGATTCCGTAGAACGTACTTTCAGAAACGCTGTTTTAAGGGAAAATAAAATTGAAACATGCAATTGGCAATTCTTCAATGTCTTCAGTTGATTTGTAAACTATTTTTCAGTCATCACATCGTTTTATTCTCATCTTATATATTAGAAACGAACTGAAACAAGTGAAATAAATTAATATATACATCTTGCTGAACCCAGACTTTTATATTAAAGCGCAGTCCACTTTTATTTCTAGCTCCGAGAGGAGAAAAATGTTTTTAAAACTTCGCTTATTCCGCTTTGCATGAAATGATTGCGCAATCTGCATCGAGCAATATCTGGAGCGTGGAGGAGAGAAATTTTTACACTTCGCATTTTCGAAAAATGAATGAGATGGGGGGAGAGATTTTGAACAAATAACGGAGGGGAGAAACTGAAGACAGCAAGTGAATTTCAATGCAAAAGTCGTGTTCGGTGGCGGATTAACAGTACCTACGCATAACCTTAGGGCTCCTAAATATTCAGGCTGACCCAACAGCGGCCATCTTGACTCCCAGTTGAAGCGAAGGCTGTACATTGCGAAAAGAGAGTTATATTATCTGGATCTTGAGAAAATCAAAACATTCTATATTACTTTCTTGAATGATGGGTACAATTTTTTTTAAAACAGAAACACTTACTTTACAGCTAAATTGCGTATCAAATATCAGCCATGTAACATGCCTGCACTATTGTGCAAACTATAACTGACTGGACTGGTTGGAGTCAAAATGACGATTGCGTCAGCCTGTATATATGGGAGGAACCTTTACGACGTCACTAACAGGAATAACCTGCATTGTACAAGATGATCTATAATAATAAAGAAAATTGTTGGTTGCGTAGTGGAAAATCCAAGTATCCCACGTTTGCGTAATTTGGTGCGATCATACTTCAGTTCAGACCCTGAGACACCTTGGAACGAATTTCTTAAAGTTCAAATTAGATTTTTAGTTATTAAACGAAGCTCCATTTTTAGCTATTTTCGCAGAAATCTGTTACTTAGGCAATTGAAAATGTTTTTTTTTAATCAAATGGCCAGGCATTTGACTCTCATCATTCGCCTATACATCGGCCAGAACGTGAACCATTTAGCCGTCCTACGACGTTGCCCCAGGCGCACCAGAGGGGGGCGGAACACACTGCGCCCAACAACACAACATCCATGCCTGACGTGGGACTCGAACCCACAACGCGGTGGTCGAACGATTGCTTAGAAACGTTCGCCACCACCGCGTCGTCTGATTGAAGATGTATTTAAACAAACTTTGAACGGAATCCGTACTATTAATAAACGAATTTTCGCGATTTTGAAGACGTAATATATATCAAACACGAGCTCGTGTAGCGGACGATTACTCGCTTTAAATGAAGCTTCTGGTTCACTGTTCAATTTTAATTTATTCATTCAATTTCTTGCATCATGTAAAAGAGCCCTCTCCTAGTGAAGACTGTTTGTTCTCTTTGACCTTCAACACTTGTTGATTATTTTACATACTTATTTTGTGTTTTACTGACTAAGTATTTTATCTGCAGTTTCTTCTTGGAATCTTCTGAACACAGGGTTTTATATTAAAACGATCAGTCAGCTTGAATTTTTAGCACGGAGAAGATAAAAATATTCTTTAAAAACATGCTTATTCTGTTTTGCACGCTTGATGGCGCAATCTGCATCGAACGATATTTGGAGCGTGAAAATTCCTTCCGAATATTTTGATCTTCACATTTTCGAGAAGCAAATGAGATGGGTGAACCTATTTCGAACATGTAACAGATGGAAGGAAACTCTTGCTGGTGAAGTCGAATTTTCACGCGCATATAAACAAAAGAAAGAAAAATTACTGTTTTTGTTTCATTACGTGCATAATATGCATGAAAATGGAAAATATTGGGAGGTATTCAGTCGAGTCATTTTCAATGTATACTTACATTTCAAGAAAAAATAAATTAAATTTCGATACTTTTCTTTAGAAATTGAAACAGATATGTGTTATATGTTTGGTTTATCTGTAAATGCAATTATTTAAGCACGTCAATATTTGGTATAGTATCAAAATGCCATTGCAATGCCAGTTGCAGGGCGATTTGTCAAGTTTGGTAACCGACTTCGCTGGTAATGGACTTTGTATAATAATCAAAGTCTATTACAATGTCATTTGCAGGACAGTTTGCCAAGTTTGGTAACATACTTTGTATAATATTTAAATTTTATTACAATTCCATTTGCAGGACGATTTGCCAAGTTTGGTTACCGACTTCGCAGATAACGGACTTTGTATAATATTAAAACTCTATTATAGTGTCAATTCTATTATAGTATTTGCAGGACAACTTGCCAAGTTTGGTAACAGACTTTGTATAATATTAAAACTCTATTATAGTGTCAACTCTATTATAGTATTTGCAGGACAACTTGCCAAGTTTGGTAACAGACTTTGTATAATATTCAAATTCTATTACAATGCCATTTGCAGGACGATTCGCCAAGTTTGGTAACCGACTTCGCATTGAAACTACGTTTTGAGCGCCCTTATAATGGTGTATAGTGGCATTCTCGATTATCCATTTTTCATATGAATTACTTGTTTAGTGGGAATTTTCATCTTTGATTCATATTCATATTCATGTTTGCATATTTGGGAAGTTGTATTCTGAATTCTTGTCCAGTCTCCAGCTTAGACTCACTGGACGGGTTTGGGAGTAACTCCGTGAACGTTCGTACTGCCTCCCTGGTAGAATTTCGACTTGTTCATTCCGGTGCTTCTAGATTAAGCTGTTGAGGTTGATCGTGTATACACGTGGTGGAAGAGTGGTTCATGCCGCGGGGTAATACAGTTTTCTTGATGTATCCTTTTTTCATTTTTTGTTGCCTGTAGTCTGAGTTTAAGTATTTATAGTAATGTACTATTGCTTAATCTGAAACAGGCATTTGTTTGGGTTAATTGGAATTAAATACTCAGACCTGACGATGAATTTAATTCTAATTAATCATCGAATTTGGGATGGTGCTGTTCTTTTCTCTTATCGGCATTATGGCTTTGAATTTGCTTCTATGGTGATGTTAATATTACTTGAATTGTTTTTTTTTGTTTTTACATAATTCTTGTTATTGCATTTCAAACATATATATATATATATATATATATATATATATATATATATAATATATATTATATATATATATATAAATATATATTATATATATATAATATATATATAATATATATATATAATATATATTATATATATATATATAATATATATTATATATATATATATAATATATATTATATATATATATATATATATATATATATATATATATATATATATATATATATTATATATATATATATATATATATATATATATATATATATATATATATATATATATATATATATATATATATATATATATATATATATATATATATATATATATATATATAATATATATATATATAATATATATATATATATATATATATATATATATATATATATATATATATATATATATATATATATATATATATTATATATATATATATATATATAATATATATATATATATATATATATTATATATATATATATATATATAATATATATATATATATATATATATATATATATATATATATATATATATATATATATATATATATATATATATATATATATATAT